>CM035434.1:6117524-6472524 GCA_020310875.1 Ceratopteris richardii
CCCACAATGATCTCCATCTAAGCAACATTTTGTTGCATTTTGAGCTGAGCATGTTTATATTGGATTATGTGATTTTGGTAGAGCAACATATTTACCAACCAAAAAATGTTTTCGAAGCTACCTGATTTGGAAATATCAATTGAAAATGAGTGGAGCCGGAAGTACTGGTGGATTGCACCCAAATGTATATCCACAAGCCCTCTACCTTTTAACAAAAGTCAAGAAACATTTACGATTTCGATACTCCTATTGAAACTCTTGAAATATATAAATTCATATTGTTATCCCATTGATAGAAATGGGATTTACAAGTTCAAATATGCTTTAGAGCTAACTTGTGATAGAGATGTATCAAAAAGAGTAGACGCACATGAACTAATTAGAGTATTTTCGAATATTACTCGATATGGTTTAAAAATATCCATGACGGATGGATTAAGACCTTATTGAAAACGATCTGTATTCAGTTGAACTATATGGATTAAATGATATAGATTTATTTACATTAAGTGAAGTAAATATTGTGGACTCTTTTGAACTATGTGGATTAAACTAAGTGGTATCATTTGAGTTCAATGGATTAATTGAAGTGGTATCATTAATTGTGTGGATTAAATAAAGTGGTATCATTTAAATTATGTGGATTAAATGAATTAAACTCATTTGTAATAGATAGATTAAATGATGTGGATTCATTTGAATGATGTGGATTAAATTATGTGGTGTCATTTGAACTATGTGGATTAAACTAAGTGGTATCATTTGAGTTCAATGGATTAATTGAAGTGGTATCATTTGAATTGTGTGGATTAAATAAAGTGGTATCATTTAGATTATGTGGATTAAATTAATTAAACTCATTTGTAATAGATAGATTAAATGATGTGGATTAAATTATGTGTTGTCATTTGAAATATGTGGATCTATTGAAATAGATTCATTTGAACTAGGTGGTGATACATTATAAATCCACTATAAGGGCTGTTGAAAATTAGGGATTTTTGCTATTTTGACATTGTTTTGTGTATGTGTGTATGTATACGAGCTTCTTTCAGTCTGTTGGATCACGTGAAATAAGGCTCGAGCTTAAGTTCGAGCATCTAAACTTCTCCAGCGAAAAGAAAAGTATATGAAGTTTGAGTTTATTATGCCACAATATATAATTTAAAGCTCTAAATTTTGCTTGTGCCACATAATATCACGCTCCAACTTAAGTTCGAGCCTCTAAATCATATCAAGTATTAGTGTGATATGAGACTCCTTACGAGGCACCAATCTTGAGGAACTTTGAGGCATTCAGCACTAGGCGAGACTTGAATCCTAGCCATCTGCCTAAGAGTATAAGGCACATCCGCTAAACCACGCCCGCTCGATTACAATAGTATTCTTAACTTGACACTATTTTGAAATTTGAACATGCTGAAACTTATGTTTGAGCCTGTCAAATTAAACACTGTCTTATGTGCAAAAGAACAAATAGGCTCGAGCTTAAGTTCGAGCCTCAGTTTTGGGAGGCTCGAACTTAAGGTCGAGCCTCTCAGCTTTTCTAGGTCGAACCTCTCAACTTTTCTAATCATATCAACTTTAGGATTGTTGTGTCTTATATGCAAGAGAACAAAGAGGTTCAAACTTAAGTTCGAGTGTCAAGATCAATTCAATTTTGGGAGGCTCGAACTTAAGTTCGAGCCTCTCAACTTTTTTAGCCATATCAAGTTTAGATGGGTCACATGATGTCAGGCTCGAACTTAAGTTCGAGCCTCTTAGGTTCGACCCTGTTAGGTTTGACGCTTATAATCATATCAAGATTGGGATTGTTTACTCATATGATATGAGGCTCGAACTTAAGTTCGAGCCTCTAAATTTTGACTTATAATCATATCAAATTTGGGATTGTTTACTCACATGATATGAGGCTCGAACTTAAGTTCGAGCCTGTGAATTTTGATATTGTGTCATTAGAGTCGAAGCTTTCAGGATCAAGCCTATAAATCATATCAAGTTTGATTCTATTGTGTCACATGATATGAGGCTTGAACTTAAGTTCGAACTTCAAAGTTTTGAGTCTATTGTGTCGCTTAATATCTGGCTCGAACTTAAGTTCGAGCCTTAGAATCATATCAACAGCCAGTCTATTGAGGCACATGAAATGAGGCTCACACTTAAGTTCGAGCCTCTCACCTTTTTCACCCATATCAAGTTTGGATTGTTGTGTCACATGATATGAAGCTCGAACTTAAGTTCGAGCCTCTCAGGTTGAGTCTCTCAGGTTCGAGCTTTATAATCATATCGAGTTTGGGATTGTTTATTCATATGATATGAGGCTCGAACTTAAGTTTGACCCTCTGAATTTTGACATGATATGAGGCTCAAACTTAAGTTTGAGCTTTTGAGTCTATTGTCTCCCTTAATCTCAGGCTCAAACTTTAGTTCGAGCCTTAAAATCATATCAACAGTCAATCTATTAAGACACATGATATATGGCTCGAACTTAAGTTTAAGCCTCTCACTTTTTTCACCCATATCAAGTTCGGATTGTTTAGTCACATGATATGAGGCTCGAACTTAAGTTCGAGCCTCTTAGGATCGAACCTCTAAATGACATCGAGTTTGAGTCTATTGTGTCACATAATATAAGGCTCGAACTTAAGTTAGAGCCTCTAAATTTTGATTCTATTGTGTCATCAATCTCGAACTTAGATTGGAGCATTTGAAACTGTCACTTATTGAGTCACATAATCAATTCAATTTTGTGAGGCTCAAACTTAAGGTCGAGCCTGAGAATCAACTGTCAATTATTAAGTTCGAGTCTCATAATCAATTCAAATTTGGGAAGCTCAAACTTAAGGTCGAACCTCTCAACTTTTCCAACCTGTCAGATTCTCCAGTTATTTCAACTTTAGGATTGTTGTGTATTATGTGCAAAAGAACAAAGAGGCTCGAACTTAAGTTCGAGCCCGAACTTAACTTCGAGCCTCTCAACTTTTCCAGCCATATCAAGTTTAGGATTGTTGGGTCACATGATATGAGGCTAGAACTTAAGTTCGAGCCTCTTAGGTTCGACCCTGTCAGGTTCGACACTTATAATCATATCAAGTTTGGGATTGTTTACTCATATGATATGAGGCTCGAACTTAAGTCTGAGCCTCTCAATATTGACTTATAATCATATCAAGTTTGGGATTATTTACTCACATGATATGAAGCTCGAACTTAAGTTCGAGCCTGTGAATTTTGATATTGCATCATCAGACTCGAACCTTTCAGGATCAAGCCTATAAATCATATCAAGTTTGAGTGTGTTGTGTCACATGATATGAGGCTTGAACTTAAGTTCGAACTTCAAAGTTTTGAGTCTATTGTGTCCCTTAATATCATACTCGAACTTAAGTTCGAGCCTTAGAATCATATCAACAGGCAGTCTATTGAGGCACATGAAATGAGGCTCGAACTTAAGTTCAAGCCTCTCACCCTTTCCATGCATCAAGTTTGGATTGTTGGGTCACATGATATGAGGCTCGAACTTAAGTTCGAGCCTCTCAAGGTCGAGCTTCTCAGCTTCGAGCCTTAAATCATAAAGTTTGGATTATACATGATATTTTTGGGAATGATGGATGGACACTGCCTATGTACTTTGAAAATGATGTATGTAAAAATTGAATCAAAACAGACAACTTTGAACTTCAAGCTTCCAAGAAAACCTTCTATTTTTGACTTGACACCTGCTGGATCTTTTGCTCAGTATAACCAGCACAGTAGGAATTGAAAAACTTCCTTTTAGGGGTATCTAATTAGCTTAGCAAGCTAACTATTCCAAGTGGAATGATGTAAAAATATTAACTATGCTCAGAGAAATCAATTTAGCAAGTAAACCTTTACCCCCGATTTTTTAGGACTGTTGCAGAATGTGACTAGTGATCACCTCGATGAGCTTTTCTCTGAAATGGCTGAATAGAATTCCTTCAACGTTTGACAGCATGTAGAAAACTTTGAGCTGATTCCAACAAGCTATAGATCTTTAAATTTGGTGAAGAAATGAGTGAGATATACTCTTCTCAAGTTGACAGACTTTCAAGTACTATGACAGAGAACTCATAAATGAACAATGTAGATATATCTATTAATGAGCACTTGTATACAATGCCATAGGTATGAAGATCATTGCCTAATGGTGTAGATAGGTGTGGACTAGAGTGTAGGCCTCACACACACTCAGAATTGACAAAGATGAGCTCGGGAATGATGAGTCTTACCCACGACTTTTTCAAGATCATTTTTATAGTAGTTGAGTTAGTTCCTCTTGGTAGGTGTTTACAAAGATTCCAAGTCAAATGTGACTTTTACAAAAGATAAAGTGGTAATTAACCACTAGCATTGGTTCCTATGCTTCTCCAAATGTGTATGAACTTCAAGGTATTCTTCAAGCCAAATGTGTAGGCTTCTGACTTGCACCAACAACTTCCCCTCAAGCCAAACATTTTGGCTTGGTGTTCATTCTTCAATCTTCATGTATATCCTACAATCCAATCATTGATTTGAATCTGCAAAGTTTGGTTCCATCCAAAGCTTTTGTTAACAAATCTGCACACTGCATGTTGGTTGATACATATGTAAGTTGAATGTCCTTGCTTAATAGTTTCTCTCTCACATGATGGTGATGGACCTCTATATGTTTGGTCCTAGCATGATAGATAGGATTAGCTGCAAGGTGAAGTGAGCTTGTATTATCTCCAAAGATCAATGATGACCTAGTATATAAACCCAATTCTGTATACAATAGCTTGATCCATATGGCTTCTTGAGTGGCATTTGCCAATCCTCTATACTCTGCCTTTGTAGAAGATAAAGCAATAGTTTTTGCTTCTTTGAAGACCATGATATTGGTTTGTCACCTGCAAATGAAATGTATCCAGAAGTGCTCCTCCTATCATCCTTGCATCCTACCCAATCTGCATCTGAATAAATCTTGATATCTAAATCTGAAGTGTAAGGGAAATACAAACCATGACTTTGTGTACCCTTGAGATACTTCAAGATTCTCTTTGCACCCTCCATATGAGGTGCTCTAGTCTTGTGCATAAACTGACTTAGCACACTAACTTCATATGCAATATCTATCCTTGTCAAGGTAGCATAGTTCAAGCTTCCAACAATACTTTGGTAACCTGTAATATCATCAATTTCATCACCTTCATGGGCACTTAGTTTTAGGTTTACCTCCATTGGATTACTTACAACTTTGGCATCGTGTAAATGAAACTTCTTCAACATATCCTGTATGTGTTTTTTCTGAGTAATATAGATTCCAGAGTTAGTATAGACTAATTCAAGTCCAAGAAAGTACTTTAGTAGACCAAGATCATTGATCTTGAATTCCTTCATCATCTGGTTCTTGATTTGTCTAATTCCATTGACATCATTACTTGTAAGTATGATGTCATCAACATATACACATAGGTATATTACCTCTGAATTACTTCTCTTGATGAATAGAGAAGTGTCTGCCTTGCTCATGACAAAACCTTGATCTTGAAGGTATGTGGTCAACCTGTGATTCCATGCCCTAGGTGCCTGCTTCAATCCATAAAGAGCTTTATTCAATTTGCACACATATGTTACCTTGTTTGGATCCTCATACCCTGGAGGTTGTGACATATATACCTCCTCTGAAATCCATCCATTAAGAAATGCATTTTTACATCCAATTGATACATGTTCCAATTTTTTGATGCAGCCACACTTACCAACACTCTAATGGTTGACATCTTGGCCACAGGTGAGAATGTCTCTTCATAGTCAATGCCTTGGGTTTGTGCAAAAACTTTGGCCACCAATCTGGCTTTGTACCTGTTGATTAACCCATCAGAATTTCTTTTTATTTTATAGATCCATCTGGATCCAATTACCTTCATGGACTCTTTCTTTGGTACTAGTTCCCATGTGTCACTTTCTTTGAGTGTTTCAATCTCCTCATCCATAGCTTCTTTCCATTCTGTCTTAGTCTTTGCTTCTTCATATGATCCTGGTTCTTCAATTGAGAAGTCTTTGGCAAGATAAACAGAGTGTTTAGTAACAAGAGATGTATCATACCCATATCTGATAGGTTTTTTGCTCTTCCTTTGTGATATTCTGATTGATTGATTTGAAGATTCAGGTATGTCTTCAAGCTTCTTCATTTTGACTTTTCCCTTGGACTTCCATGCCTTAAACTCTTCAAGGTTGATAATATCTTCATCATCTAAATTTGAGTCTTCATTTTGAGTAGGTTCCTCCTTAGCAAGACTTGGAAACTCCTCCTCCAAGTCATAGGGTAGTTTGAACTTCCTGCATTCATTCTCATACCAAGAATCATTTTGTCAAAGACAACATCTCTACTAACCATGAATCCCTTATTGGAAGGGTTGTAAAACCTGTATCCTTTTTTATTTAGATCATATCCAATAAAGATACACTTATAAGCCTTAGGATCTAGCTTACCTCTTATCTGAGAAGGAATGTGTATATATGCTACACATCCAAATATCCTGCAATGATCAAGTGAGGGTCTCTTCCCATGCCATGCTTCATAGGGTGTCATCCCACCTAGGGACTTAGATGGTAACCTGTTTATGAGGTAAGTGGCAGTAGAAACACTCTCTGCCTATAGGAAATTAGGTAACTTTTTTTCATTCAACATAGACCTAGTTGTTTCAACAATCAACCTATTTCTTCTCTCAGCTACCCCATTCTGTTCAAGAGTATACCTTGTGGTGATTTCTCTCTTAATGCCTCTGTCCTGCAAGAATGCTTCAAAATCATTGGAGAAGTACTCACCTCCTCCATCTGACCTTAGCCTCTTTAGATTCTTTCCCGTTTGATTCTCAACAAGTGCAAGATATTTTTTAAAACAATTGAATACTTCATCTTTGTGCTTCATGAAGTACAATACAGTCCATCTGCTATAATCATCAATAAAAGATACATAGTACCTTGATCCCGAGATTGAGGGGTCTTTGCTTGGTCCCCATACATCTGTATGGACAAGTTCTAGGTAGTCCTCATGCATGTAGACTTTCCTTGAGAAGGGTAACCTGTGAGACTTCCCAAACTGACAAGCACCACATTTATATATCATGTGTTGTTTGGAAACATTTGGTATTCCAATTACACATTGATCCCTGCATATTTGTTTCAAGGTTCTTTCTCCTACATGCCCTAATCCTTTATGCCAAATCTCTAGCTCTCAAAGTGTTTGATCTTTATAACTGTAGAGTGCAATATTCTTTGTGTCTTCTAGCTCAAAAGTAAAAAGTCTACCTGATTTTTCTCCTTTTGCTATTCTCTTGAACCCCTGCTTGGGATCCTCCACAAATGCTCCAAATTGGTTGAATCTAACCTGCAAACCTCTTTCCACAATCTGTCCAACACTCATGAAGTTTTTGATAATGGTTGGTATATACAATACCCTACTCAACAAGTTTTGATTTTCATCACAAGTCTTAACATTTCCAACTTTAACTACTAAGTGCTTGGTATCATCACCTGTTTGTACTTGATGCTTACCTTTTGGTTCTTCAAGGTCAGAGAGTAGAGCTACATTGCCAGCCACATGATTTGAGCACCTTGAGTCAATGTAGAATAGGTGGTCATCATTTATACCTGGTTTTGAAGTCATGTTCATGATCAGAAGAGAAGCATCCTCCTCCTCTGTATAGTTGTTGTACTACGTCCTTCCTAGATTTGAATCCTCCTTGGTAGTTACCATTGTAGTTGTTGTTGTAGTTATTGTTGTAGCTATTGTTGTAGTTGTTGTTTAAATCTACCTTGGTGATGATTGAATCTACCTCTTGACTGTGAGTATCCACCTCTGTGATATCCTCTTCCTCTCTGATTCTTGTAGTTCCTGAAACACTCATCTGTAGTATGATTTGATAAACCACAAATGTTGCATGGTGAGGAGTTATAGGATCTCCCCCTACCTTGCTTACCTCCTCTGCCCCTTCCTCATGATGATCTACCTCTCCCTGCATAGTTGGCTTGGGAGGTAGTGCCTTCATCTTCCCCTTTCTTGTTCTTTCCTTTATCTTTAGACTTACTTTTATCAGTGTATAGGGCAGAAGAGCTATTACCTTTGGATGTATCTCCATTCTTGTTGAGCTTGGCTTCATGAGTGAACAATTGTCCCATGAGAGTTGTACAATCTGGAATTTGCATGTCCATGTAAAGGTCCATGGCAGTGGTGAAGCTTTCCCATTTGTCATCAGCTTTGATCCCATTGATCACTTGCCTTACTATCTGCTCTTCTTCAATCTCTTCTCCTATGCCTGCTAACTGATCTGCTACATATTTAATCTTGGTTACAAACTCTGAAACAACTTGCTTATGTTGCTTCCTTAATGTGGTGAATTCAATCCACAACTGATTTTTTCTGGCCCTTGTGTTGGATGAGAAATAAGATGACAAGGTTTCCCAAGTCTCTTGGGATGTCTTACAGATTCTAATATGTGGCAAAAGAAAATCAGAGATGGAGTTGAGTAAGTAAGACCTTGCTAATGCATCCTTGGCACACCATGTGTTGAGCTTTTCATGTTCTTCCTTTGTTGGTAGTCCTCTGGTTTTGAATGAGGGCGATTCCTTATCTCCTGAGATGTATCCATAAAGACTCCTTCCTTGTAGGTATGTCTTCATCCTTAGAGACCATGCCTGATAGTTTTTCCTGTCCAATTTATCAATAAATGAAGGAAAACCATCTCCCATTTTACCTTAACTAGCTCTAATACCACTGTTGGAAATGATGGATGGACACTCCAAGAGAATAAGTAGGTACTGCCAAATCTTGCTTTGTACCAGACCTTTGATGCATCATAGTTGATAAGTGGACCTTCTTAGTTTTCCAATGACACCATAAAATGGCCTATGTACTTTGAAAATGATGTATGTAAAGATTGAATCAAAACAGACAACTTTGAACTTCAAGCTTCCAAGAAAACCTTACTTGACACCTGCTGGATCTTTTGTTCAGTATAACCAACACAGTAGGAATTGAAAAAATTCCTTTTAGGGGTATCTAATTATCTTAGCAAGCTAACTATTCCAACTAGAATGATGTAAAAAGATTAACTATTCTCAGAGAAATCAATTTAGCAAGTAAACCTTTACCCCCGATTTTTTAGGACTGTTGTAGACTGTGACCAATGATCACCTCAATGAGCTTTTCTCTGAAATGGCTGAATAGAATTCCTTCAACTTTTGATAGAATGGAGACAACTTTGAGTTTATTCCAACAAGCTATAGATCTTTGAATTTGGTGAAGAAATGAGTGAGATATGCTCTCCACAAGTTGACAGACTTTCAAGTACTATGACAGAGAACTCAGAAATGAACAATGTAGATATATGTATTAATGAACACTTGTATACAATGCCATAGGCATGAAGATCATTGCCTAATGGTGTAGATAGGTGTGGGTTAGAGTGTAGGCCTCAAACACACTCAGAATTGACAAAGATGAGCTCGGGAATGATGAGTCCTACCCACGACTTTTTCAAGATCATTTTTATAGTAGTTGAGTTAAAGTTTGAATTTGAATTCAAACTTTTGGCTCTCTTCAATCATCCTCCTACATCCTAGGAGATATTCCATCAATCAAAGCTAAATTTTTCTACGAGTTCCTTTTGGTAGGTGTTTACAAAGATTCCAAGTCAAATGTGACTTTTACAAAAGATAAAGTGGTAATTAACCACTAGCATTGGTTCCTATGCTTCTCCAAATGTGTATGAACTTCAAGGTATTCTTCAAGCCAAATGTGTAGGTTTGTGGCACCAATAGACCTCTTAGGATCAAACATCTGAATGATATCAAGTTTGAGTCTGTTGTGACACATAATATAAGGCTCAAACTTAAGTTCGAGCCTCTGAATTTTGAGTTTGTTATGTCATCAGGCTCGAACTTAAATTCGAGAATTTAAATCGATATCAAGTGTCAATTATTGAGTACATGATGCGTGGATCGAACTTAATTTCGAGCCTCTCAGCTTTTCCAGCCATATCAAGTTTAAAATTGTTGGGTCACATGATAAGTTTGAGCCTCTCAAGTTCGAGCCTCAGGTTCGAGCCTCTCAAGTTCGAGCCTCTCAGGTTCGAGCCTCTCAAGCTCGAACCTCTGAGGTTCGAGCCTCTCAGGTTCGAGCCTTATAATCATATCGAGTTTAGGATTGTTTATTCATATGATATGAGGCTTGAACTTAAGTTCGAGTCTCTGAATTTTGACGTGATATGAGGCTCGAGCTTAAATTTGAGCTTCTAAGCTTTAAGTCTATTGTGTCCCTTAATATCAGGCTCTAACTTTAGTTCGAGCCTTAAAATCATATCAACAGTCAATCTATTGAGACACATGATATAAGACTCGAACTTAAGTTTAAGCCTCTCACTTTTGCATTTTTTAGATAAACTTCTTTGAAGAACAACTCCTCGACAATACAACTCTATAACGTAGCTGTCTTCACGAGCAAAACTGTTGATGAAATCATCAATGAAATTTTTTTCTATGAATTCATCCAGACCTTTATGAGCAAAAATATTTAGATTTGCTTGATCTATTCTATCAATCATCTGATAATTATCCTTTTTGCTAATGTACATAAGCACTATTGCAAAATCAAGCTTTCCTTTAATCGAACGATTACTACTCTGAATGGCTCCAATTTTAAAAGTCATTTTTGTAGTTGTATGTTGAACTCCTTCCACAAGCATATGAACATAACGGAAATCAATAAAAGATACTAGAATATATTCTGTCTCTGAGTTCATCCCATTAAGTGTAAACTGTATAGGTCTGAATCAAACCTAAACAAAGCAATGTTGAATGGAAGAACTTGCTCTGAACAAAAACTTTCCACCTTGTTTAAATCGAAACCAAATCCATAGATTGACCATGGAATAAAATTTTTTGTGGTCTTTATTCCCATTGCAACTCTGTACAAATGACTCAACAAAGTTATGGGAGCCTTTGGTAAAGGAGGAGACTTCTTTGCCGTGTTTAATGAGTCTTTCACAAATGTCTCACTATAACTTTTAATTTTTTCATATTGTATATCTGAGATATTATATTTCTCACAGAGTTTTTCCCAAGTCAAAACCTCTGTTGTTAAATCAGTAAAAAATGCAATTATAGCATTTTTCAACACACGATCTCTCTTTAATCTCCACGCCATTTCTTCCATGTCAACCATGTTCTTCAATGATTTTGCCTTTTTTAACAAAATTTTCTTTTCTAAAACTGCCTTTTGAATTTCTAAAATTTCTTTATTGTATAAACCTGCAATACATCTGAATAATGTCGGACCTAATATAACCGTCCTTGGTGATTGCTTCAATTGACCACCTTTCATTGCTACCATCTTTGCAGATGTCGATATAACATCTTTTGTTGAATCTCTTTTGCTATTTTGCACTTCACCCTTTGTGTTAAGCAGTGCCCCCTGGCTATACAAACACATTATTGAAATCCAATTCTTCCATTCCTCATCATTACATAAAAGAAGATGCAGATCATTCTTTATAAATCCTTTTTGTAAATTTTGCTCTGTAGTCTCTACAAAATTTTGTAAAACAAACGTATATAATTTAAATAGATAAAAGTTTTAAAAAATAATAATATATAAGAACTATCTAAATATATAAATGAATATATGTTAAAAAAAGTGAAAATACCAAGAATATAAACATAAAAAATACCAAGAAAACAAACATACCTACCATGATATAAATTCTCTTTTACTCTGATTAACACCTGGAGGAGGCTTGGATGGACATCCGTTTGCTTTCCATTGAGATCTAGCTTGTAAAAGTTGATCCACAAATAGTTCCTTCTGTAATGACTTTGCCACCATCAAATTAGCCTCTTTAGATATCTCCCTTGAAATTTTTGGAGGACAATTTACTATAATTTTTGCTTTTCTATATCTAAATTGTTGTCGTAACTGTAATGTCACCATCGGAGAATCAACACTTTGTAAAGTCTTCGCTGCACTAATTGAATGTTGTCCATATATTATCCAATACTCAACTTTGTCAATATCATCATGAGATAAAGTTTGTAAAGGTATTCTGAGACTTGGATCAATAGGCATAACAACTGCAAGAACTTCATTCTCTTTCGGAGCCAAGACAAAATCATTCATTAATGTACGCACCCAATCTCTGTTTAATTTTTGATATACATAATTCGATGGTGCTGGAAAACATCTTTTTACATCAATATTAAATACTGCATTAGAACCGAAAGCATAGTATTCTTGTTTTTGAAGTAGTAAATCCATCATTTTATTTTCTTCTAGATGCACTACTGTATCTTCTATTTCTTCACTCCTATTATCTAAATGTCGGATTGATACATCTTCATCGTTTTGTATAGCCTTTGATGATGATCCTAAATCTTTGTTTGAATAACCTTTCAGCTTTCGTTTCTTAGATCTCCCAATTACATCTGAGCTTCTCTTCAAAGATTTTGACTTTTGAGTTAATTTTTTGGCTTCTTTTATAATTTTCACTAATTCTTCTATTGATTCGATCGATCCAATTTAGCTTAATGATCGATCAGACTTTGAGATACTATCTTTCATATCATCCAAACAAAAAGTCTCCCATGATAAGCAAAACGTATTCGCATTAATATTCTCACCATCTAGAAGCACTTTATACGTAAAAGATGGTGTGCCTTGTGCATTTACATCTTCTTTAACATGAACAATAGTACCCATATCACCATATGTAGATCCTGCATCTGTCATAAATAAATGTACATCTGCTTTGAAGTTTCCTTCCTGATCATAAGTATCAGCAAACCATTTCATGTCTTCTTTATGTGTCAAATCAAAAGATTTCTGAACCTTAATCCTATTTGGAGGAACCTTCATCCCACTTGTTTTTTATCAATTTTCAAGTGAAAATACATTATCGGTAATATTGGTTTGAAATTCATTCGTTTTTTCCTTTGCTCCTCAAAGTCAAACAAATAGTTTCTTTTAGTATCACATCAACATAATAACAAACAATATCAACATAATCATACTCATCAAATTTATTATCATGAACTTTCTCATTCATATTCATCAAATTTATTATAATACTATTATCTCTAATTATTAAACTTTAGATTATAGATTATTATCAAATTTACGAACTTCGAGCCTCTTAAGCTCGAGCATCTTGTGTTCAAATTACAAAATAAATTTGAGCTAAAAATACTATTCTTTTTGCTGGAATAGATAAGAGGACTTGAACTTAAGATCGAGTGTCACATCATGTGACTCAACAGACTTATACTTGATATGATTCAGAATTTTGAACTTAAATTCGAACTTTGATGACGAATATTCAGAGGCTCAAACTTAAGTTCAAGCCTCTTATCATGTGCGCCAACAATCAAACTTGATATGATTCTAAAGCTTGAACTTGAGGCTCAAACTTAAGTTCGAGCCTCATATCATATGACCAATAATCCCAAATTTGATATTACTCATATTATGTTAATACATTGACAGTTGAATATGATTCAAAGGCTAGAAGCTCGATATTATGTAACACAACAAACTCGAAATTCAAAGGCTCCAACTTAAGTTCGAGCCTCGTATCCTGTGACAAAGTTCGAGCGTCATATCGTATGAGTAAACAATCCCAAACTTTGATATGATTATAAGGTCAAACCTAACAGGCTGGAAATTAAGTTCGAACCTCATATCATGTAACCCAACAATCCTAAACGTATATGGATGGAGAAGCTCAGAGGCTCAAACTTATATCATGTGACTCAACAACTGAAAATTGATATTGATTCAAAGGATATTATGTGACACAACAAACTCAAAATTCAGAGGCTCAAACTCCTGTTATAATGTGATACAACAGACTCAAACTTGACCTCATTTAGAGGCTCGATCCTGAGATGTTCAAACTTAAGTTCAAGCCTCATATCATGTATAATCCCAAATTTTATGATTCTAAGGCTCGAACCTGAGAGGCTCGAACTTAAGTTCGAGCCTCAAATCATGTGACCCAACAATCCAGACTTGACATAGATGGAAAAGGTGGGAGGCTAGAACTTAAGTTCGCCTCAAAACATGACCCAAAAATCCAAACTTGACATAGATGGAAAAGGTGGGAGGCTAGAACTTAAGTTTGAGCCTCATATCATCTATCTCAGTAGACTAATAGTTGATATGATTCAAAGGCTCGAACTTAAATAAGAGGCTCGAACTTAATTTCGAGTCTTATATCATGTATATGTTCGAGCCTCATATCATGTATAATGTATAAGCCAAACTTTATGATTCTAAGGCTCCAACCTGAGAAGCTCGACTTTGAGAGGCTCGAACTTAAGTTTGAACCTCTCAAGGTCGAGTTTAAGTTTGAGCCTTTGATATCGATTCAAAGTCTTGAATTTAAGTTCGAGCCTGATATTATGTGACACAATAGACTCAAAATCTAGAGGCTCGAACTTAAGTTTGAGCCTTATGTCATATGAGACAACATAGTCAATCTTGATGTCATTTAGAGGTTCGATCCTGAGAGGTTTCAACTTAACTTCGAGCCTCATATCATGTAAAATCTCAAACTTGATGATTCAAAGGCTCGAACCTGACAAACTAAACCTTGAGAGGCTCGAACTTAAGTTCGAGCCTCATATCATATGACCCAACAATTTTGAACTTGATATCGGTAGAAAAGGTGAGAGAGTTCGAGCCTCATATCATGTGTCTCAATAGACTAACAATTGATATGAATTCTAAAGCTGGAATTGAAGTTCAAGCCTCATATCATATCAATAGGCTCGAACTTAAGTTCGAGCCTCATATCATATGACCTAACAATTTCAAACTTGATATCGATGGAAAAGGTGAGAGGTTCGAGACTCATATCATGTGTCTCAATATACCAACAATTGATATGATTCTAAAGCTCGAATTGAAGTTTGAGTATGATATTACGAGACATAATAGACTCAAAACTTAGAAGCTCGAACTTAAGTTTGAACCTCATATCATGTGACTGCAATAACTGACAATTGATATTCAAAAGCTCGAATTTAAGTTTGAGCCTGATATTATGTGACAAAACAAAGTCAAAATTCAGAGGTTTGATCATATGACACGACAAACTCAAACTTGATGTTATTTAAAGGTTTGATCCAGATAGATTCTAACTTAATATTGACCCTCATATCATATATAATCCCAAACTTTATAATTGTAAGGTACAAACCTGACAAGCTCGACCTTGAGAGGCTCAAACTCATATTATGTGACCCAACAATCCTAAACTTGATGTGGGTGGAAAAGGTGAGAGGCTCGAACTTAAGTTTGGGCCTCATACCATGGACTGACAATTGATATGATTCCAATGCTCGAACCGAAGTTCAAGCCTAATATTAAGGGACACAATAGATCCAAAACTTAGAAGTTTGAACTTAAGTTCGAGCCTCATATCATATGACACAAGAGACTCAAATTTGATAATATTTATAGGCTTCATAATTGAAAGGTTTGAACCTGACAAGCTCGACCTTGAGAGGCAAGAACTTAAGTTCGAGCCTAATATTATGTGAACCAATAATCCCAAACTTGATATGGGTGGAAAAGATGAGACTAATAGTTGATATGAATCTAAGGCTCGAACTAAAGTTCGAGCCTGATATTAAGAGATTCAATAGACTCAAAACTTAAAAGCTCTAACTTAAGTTCGAGCCTCATATCATGTGACACAACATACTCAAACTTGATATGATTTATATGCTTGATCATAAAAGGTTTGACGTTGATGATTAAAGGCTCGAACTTAAGTTCAAGCCTGATATTAAGGGACACAATAGACTCAAAACTTTGAAGTTCGAACTTAAGTTCAAGCCTTATATCATGTGACACAACAGACTCAAACTTGATATGATTTATAGGCTTGATCCTGAAAGGTTCGAGTCTCATAACGCAAGATCAAAATTGATAGGATCGAACTTAAGTTCGAGCCTCATATCATGTGAAAAAACAATCCCAAACTTGATATGATTATAAGTCGAAATTCAGAGGCTCGAACTTAAGTTTGAGCCTCATATCATATGACTAAAAAATCACTACTTGATTATAAGCATTGGACCTGACAGAGTCGAACCTAAGAGGCTCGAACTTAAGTTCGAGCCTCATATCATGTGACCCAACAATCCTAAACTTGATATGGCTGGAAAAGTTGAGAGGCTTGAACTTAAGTTCGAGCCTCACAAAATTGAATTGATTTTGAGCCTCGAACTTAAGTTCGAGCTTCTTTGTTCTTTTGCACATAAGACACAACAATCCTAAAGTTGATATGACTGGAAAAGTTGATAGGTTGGAAAAACTGAGAGGTTCGATCTTAAGTTCGAGCTTCCCAAAATTGAATTGATTCTGAAGCTCAAACTTAATAACTGACAGTTGAGTCTGAGGCTCGACCTTAAGTTTGAGCCTCCCAAAATTCAATTGATTATGGGACTCAATAACTGACAATTGATATCGATTCAAAGTCTCAATTCAAATTCGAGCCTGATGACACAACACACTCAAAATTCAGAGGCTCGAACTTAAGTTCGAGCCTTATATTATGTGACACAACAGAATCAAACTCGATGTCATTTAGAGGTTCGATCCTGAGAGGCTTGAACTTAAGTTCGAGCCTCATATCATGTGACCAAACAATCCGAACTTGATATGTGTGAAAAAAAGAGAGGCTCGAACTTAAGTTTGAACCTTATATCATGTGTATCAATAGATTCATTGTTGATATGATTTTAAGGCTCGAACTAAAGTTTGATATTAAGGAACACAATAGACTCAAAAACTTAGAAGGTCAAACTTAAGTTCGAGCCTTATATCATGTCAAAATTCAAAGGCTCGAACTTAACTTCGAGCCTCATATCATATGAATAAACAATCCTAAACTCGATATGATTATAAGGCTCGAACCCGAGAGGCTCGAACTTAAGTTTGAGCCTCATATCATCTGACCCAACAATTCTAAACTTGATAAGGCTGGAAAAGCTAAGAGGCTCGAAGTTAAATTCGATCCTCGCATCATGTGACTAAATAACTGACACTTGATATCGATTCAAATGCTCAAATTTAAGTTCGAGCGTGATGACATAACAGACTCAAAATTCAAAGGCTCGAACTTAAGTTCGAGCCTTATATTATGTGACACAACAGACTCAAACTTGATATCATTTAGAGGTTCGATCTTGAGAGGTTCGAACTTAAGTTCAAGCCTCATATCATGTATAATCCGAACTTTATGATTCAAGGCTCGAAGCTGACAAGCTCGACCTTGAAAGGCTTGAACTTAAGTTCGAGCCTCATATCATGTATAATCCAAACTTGATGATTCAAGGCTCGAAGCGAACAAGCTCAACCTTGAGAGGCTCGAACTTAAATTCGAGCCTCATATCATGTGACCCAACAATCCAAACTTGACATTAGGGGAAAAAATGAACCCTGCATGGGCCTTGTAAGGATTCCTAATTTTAAGGGATTAAGCCTAATCTTGTTCTTGCTTGAGGGAACAAAGTGCATTTAATAGAGCACTTTTTAGTAGGCAAGACTAGGCTTTTTTTTAGGCCCAAGTAGGGTCATCTCTCTCTTCTGCAAAAGAAAGAGAGAGAGATTCCACTTTACACATCATCAAATCCGTCCATCTTTGTGAATAAAAAAATGACTTTTTTTAAAAAAGTCACAGAGTTAGTTATTGCTTACTAAAAAGGGCCCATTTTTTAATATACATGTCAGAAGTTACTTTTTTTTATGGATTTTTTAATAAAATCACTCAAAATAGTTCTTTTTTCAAACTGCTCCAAAAGTAAAGTGCCACATCATCAAACTCGTAACTTTCCCTACCTCAAAAAATGAGTTTTTCAAATTTTTCTCATTTTCACTCACATAGAATGGAAAACCTCACCTTGACCCATACACATATCAAAAAAGTAATTTTCTCTATGTACAGATACTTCTTAGTCCATTATACATGTTATTTTGATTCTCTTCTATCTTTCTCTCTCTTACCTCTTGAATTCTAGCAGCCATGGGGTTCTCGCACAATTTCCTCCAAGGAGAAGATGTAACAATAATAGAATCACTCACAAAGAAATTTTTCTCCCATGAGATGACAATATGCATGTCCAAGTAGGTGGTTCATTCTTTCTTTGTGATCAAAGATGTACTATTCATTTTACTTTCCAGTATTCATCTACTATTTTTCAGGAGGAAAAGCACACAATACCATCATTCGAAGCTCTTTCATGTGGAGTTGGAGGTCAGAGACACCATATTCTTCTAATGAGGTATATATTTTTCTTGATTCTCATATTTGCAAAAGAATTAAACCAATATTTCCTTTGCATAGGTAATTCATCTACGAAATAAGTGCTTCATCAACACCAAAGAAGCACTTTAAATTGTTAATAGTTTCTCTTACTTCTCCTTCTTTTCAAAAGAATTATGAAACCAATATTACACAGTATGGATAGGAAAATGTGTGTGGAAGCATTTCGCCATGATTATAGAAGTTATTCATTAGGAACATGAATTATAAAGAGAACATGATTGATATTTCCACATAGTACTTACACATAAAAGAAAATATGCCTAGGTATGTTTAGCATGCAACCATGACTAAGGAGTCAATGAAGAAATCAAATCCTTAGTTTATGAAGAACTCATATACATATGCTTTTGTTTGTACAAAACAATAAATAAATTAATTTTTAATCTATAGAGGATTCAAAAATCAATGTTCTTCTTCTAGAATAAAATCTACCTCTATCAATATTCTTTTCATATCCCTTTTGAATTTGATTTTATATATGTTTATCTTTTTTCTACATGTTGTGGTTATAGGCTCAAATTCATATTAAAGATACTAATCATCAATGACTTGGAATAGTGAAAGGTAAGGTACATTCTACATTCAGATGTTGTTTGTTTCTTTAAATTGTGCTCATTTTATTCATTGAAATATTACATGTTATATTGTCATATGGAGAATTTTGATGTATCGATTTTTATCAGTTAAGATTCTAGTACAATAGTGATGGAAAATTCCCACTATAGATCTAATAGTAATTTCTTAAAAAGTACATGTCATATTAGTGGTTCTATGCATGTTGACTCGTTGGAATAATACTCACTTGCTTTTCTTCAAAAAACTTTTGCAAGAGTTTGACTATTAGAAATGTTTTCATGAAATTACAACACAACATTGCAAGTGAAAATTGGAGGTTATCAGCAAGTCCTCTGCATCATGATCAATGTCATGCACAAAAAGTGTTTTAGGGTTCAACTTGGAACTCAAGTTACATAAGAGGCATCATTGATTATTTTATACTAACAAGTTTTTGTGGTATATCCTATCCATGCTCAAGGTACATAATGACCACCTTGGATGAAGCTCCATCAGAGAGGATGAAGTGGTCTACATGCAACAGAGGTCACCATACAATCATAGAGTGGCTCAATATGACAGAGTGAAGTCGATTAAGAATATCAAAATAGTTCATACCCTCATCCATAGAATCATTCTTGTGAGCACGATGAAGATCAATTGCCACAGATGTGACCATTCATAAAAAGATTCTAAGGACATGCACAAAGGGGAATAATAGATCCACTAATCATTGGTGATGAACCATTTGAATTCAATCTACCTCCAAATGGAACATGGCTGATGAAACATGCATGAAGTAACCATTCCAAGTCATCCAAAAAGGAGAGCTTCAAGGAATCATCATGAAACATATGCATATTCCAACATCATATCAAGTAGAGGCTATAAAGTCACTACTATAAGGTCAAAGAACACTACCCACATATGAGAAAAGAAACATATGCCATAAATTGTGTCACAATGTCAATCAAGGCATAGATGTAAAATGAATAAGAACTACCAACCACATCATAGATCATATGTAGCACAACCTAAAGTTTCTCCTAATGCAAAAGCAACAAAAAAGTGAGCAAATGTTATCGATCCTTAGTGATTCAAAGTTAATGCACTAGACTTTGGATATAATCAATAGCACTTCAAGCCATCCAAGAGGAAGGAGATGCATTCCTTACTTCTATTTTGAAAGATATTGACTTGTGTGTAGCTCATGTGAAGGTGATGACCATACAACCAAAGAAACTAGATGGGACCATACATGATTATGTAATCATTCTTGTTGATGAGATACATTTTGTAAAATCACATTTCCATTATGATAATCTACTTTTCATAATCTTTCTTACACATGCTCAAGTCCACATTGATCTATATCATATGTTCATAATTGTATCAACTTGCGTAAAGAGTGTATGTGTGCAAAACAAATCCCTTAGAATCAAAACTAGTATTTGCATTGTTCAACTAGGTTGTGCATATAATAAGGTCCATGAACCTAAAATTTGAAAGAAGGGAGTTGTATTGTCACTAACCACATCATATTCAAATGTCCTAGGAAGAAGATACAAGCTGGGTTTAAGACTTCCACGATCACCATTCCACATCAAAAGATCATCATCTGAGTCAGAAAAGGAGTAATATCCATCATGAGAATCATGCCCTTGATTCTTTAGCTAGATATACTACAATCCCTTTCTAGTACCATCATGGATATCCATCATCATCGTGTTCCAATACAACATATAAAGAACTCTAAGAAGACCAATAACTATGAAGATTCAATTTCCAAAAAATATCATAGTTACATAGCTACTTCGCATGGAACTTATCGCTTTGAGAGGGAGATGATGTCATAAACACAAAGGAAACCATTGTAAAACCATAAATTCTATGAAAATATTTATATCTCATGAATGGTTTAGAATTTGGAGAAATGGATGCTACCATCATGTCCAGAACATGCAAAAACCCTAAGATTGACTGTTTATTTGTCCAATTCTGACATCTAGAGCCTTGGAAACCTCAAAAAGCACCAGAAAAGGGGCAGCCACAGAAGCGCGGGATTGGCCTCTGCAAAAGTTTTGCAGAGGCCAATCCCGCGCTTCTGTGGCTGCCCCTTTTCTGGTGCTTTTTGAGGTTTCCAAGGCTCTAGATGTCATAATTGGACAAATAAACAGTCAATCTTAGGGTTTTTGCATGTTCTGGACATGATGGTAGCATCCATTTCTCCAAAATCTAAACCATTCATGAGATATAAACTTTTTTTGGTGCTTTGAGGTCATGCAAAGTCATCAAATGGTGGAAATAAGTATTAATTCTTGCAAATTTTAGGAAAATTATGCAACCCAAGAACTAGATAGGAGCATATATGACTATGTGATCATTCTTCTTGAAGAGATGTTTTGTAATTAGAATTATCTCATTGGTAATATATTTTTTCATAACCTTTCTTACACATGCTCAACTCCACATTGATCTATATCATATGTTCACAATCATATGCACTCAAGTGAACATGCTATGTGTGCAGAGCAAATCATTTATGGTTATAAAGTCATTTTTCCATTGGTAAATTGAGTTGAGCACATAATGAGTTTCATGGACATTCAATTTGTAATAATAAAGTTTCATATCCACTAGAAATAAACTTGCATGGCCTCAAAAGCACAAAAAAAGTTCATCCATATAAACACACAATAGGCCTCTACAAAACTTTTGCGAAGACATATCCCATGTTTCTATGGCTCCTCTTTTTTGATACTTTTGATGCCATGCAAGGTTATTTTTAGTGGATATGAAACTTTATTATTTAGATTTTTAGAGTCGTGGAACTTATTTCTAACAAGTCACTTACTCTATAGTGATCCATGCATATACAACTTCTACAATGGGAGCCAATATAAACAAACATAGTCACATGAGATAAAATAGTTTGCAAAGTATAATTTAGGATAATATTTGTGGTACTTGAGAAGTATTGAGTATATCTAACATGAATGGCATTTTTTAGTTATATCCTTTGTATTTCAAACTTCATAAATGATCATCTATTGAGAAAATTAACCAATAAAATATCAATTATTGTGAACTTGAACGTACTCTATATAAAAGCAAAAATTGAATAATCACCAAGAGAAATTATAAATGCAGAGTTGTAGACTACAAAAATGTGAGAGTAAACATGTTTTCATTACAAATATCAAATCTTACAAAATTTACAAATCATTGGTATCAATGATTGTACAACTTGAAGTGCTTGCAAATGCAAGAACGCATCACAAAATTTGTGATGCTCATCCATGATGTAAAGTATTTCTAGAACAATTCTAGATCAAGAGGATTTTTAGATATCTTAGTAGGAGAGAAGGGATCAGAGAAGAAGGTATATACAATATCTAACATGAATCAATTGTCCTACTTTTTACAAGGTTCTTGAAAGTGAAAAAACTATGAGATACAATGACTGGGGCCCAAGAAGTGACATTATCAGGTTGCAAAAGAACTATGAGAATGAGAGTTTTGTTCCATCTTTTCTCCAATCTACAGGGACTTTCATTTTGTATTCCATTCTTCTGCCCACCTGTAATCAATTTGCAAGAAATTGAAGTCATTAAAGTAAAATAAACAATAATGAAAAGATTACTTTAACAAAAGCCCGAAACATTTCTCACCTTATGTCCTCGAATTTTGAATTTGGATTGAGTTAGTCCTTCAAACCCCATAATCATCAAGTGTTCTCTCAGATTAGCCAAGGCCCAATGATTATTCACTAAAATAGTTTCTGTTTCATTATTGGGCAATCTAAGCTTTATTTCAAATGACTGTAAAGATCCTTCTGAACTTTGAAATGGTATCCATTTGCCAATTTTGCACATCCAATGATCATAGTAGAATCTGATGTATAATGAAGTACGTTGTTTCAAATATCAAAATCCTATACCTGTTCCACCTATTTTACAAAGATATTTATCACCTTTTGCAATTCCTTCTATCAAACTCCAATCTTCACCAAGAAGACTTTCGACTTGCTCATATGTGATATCTTTACACATGAACATGGTGGAAGTCTCTTGGAATGAGAATCCTTGGAATAAATATACAAAAAAATGAATGGGAAAAGACCAGTGCAAACCTACAGACCTAGACACTTTTGTGAATTTCAAAGAGTTATGTATATCCATTACCATCTTTTGCTTCAAAGATGATACGGACCATATACCAGGTTTTGGCCACTCCAAGCTAAGAAGAGAATGTACTTCAATTCTCTCTAACCTTCCAAAACCATTCATTGTAGAGGGTACAACATATCTATGTGTGTAAAAGAAAACTCTAACATGGTAAAGTTGAGCAGGAGATATTTCTGGAAAGACTAGTGCACCAACATCTGCATGCAATGCCTGGAAAGTACCTGTAAGACTATGAAGTGGTTGATCTTCCAAAAAAGTAGAAGGAAATATATCTGAAACAAACAAAAACATATCTAAATAGTTCAGAAATATATCCGACACAAGAAAACATAAAATATTGTAGAGTAATACTTACAATTCACAGGATATCTCATTCTACTAGAGTTTTCAAGTTTCATAGTTGCCATTGTAAAAACATGTTGTACAATAGCAACCATCCCATTGTCTCTGTGCTTCTTGAAGCCAAGTAACTTTCCCTTCCAATGAAGATCTAAGTTTCCACGATCTCTAACTCGATGAGGCCCAACTCTAGAGGGTTGCATGTACACCCATGCACCTTTGGAGTACTCATGTGATAGCCACTGTCCATCTGTGGCCTTGATATTGTGACATCTTACTCTGAGGATTTCATCTTTCGGTCGCCTAGACGCTTTAGCTATTGCCATTGAAGCTAAAAGTCTTCAAGCTACAATAGTAATTCGAGATAGGAGATGCAGGTAGATTGAAGTGTAGAAAGAGGAGCTTCAATGGTGTGCTACAGAGTGAAACTAGTGGGAAAAGATGACTTTTTGGGACCTAGGTATGAAAATGTGAGGTTTTAGGAGGGAAATAACTCTTTTTTGAGTATTTTTGAAAAAACCCATTTTTGTGAGCTCAAAACATGCACGGATTTTGAATTTGGGGTCAAAAAGAGTACTTTTGACCCTAAAAAGTAATGGGGGGTCCATTTTCAGGTGTTATGATGAGTTTTTTAACTTTTTAGCAATTTTGAATTTTTGGGCCCAACAAAGTTACGAGATTCCTTCTCTCTCTAGAGGTAGCTCATTAAATAAGGGAGAAATATGTCCCCTCTTCTCCCTTCAGCCTAGTATTTTATAGGGCATAGATTGTGGCCACCACCCTCTTCTGATTGGTCCATCACTAATCACTCCTTAATCTAAAAGGCCCATTCAGGGTTCATTTTTTCCCCTAATGATATGGGTGGAAAAGCTGAGAGGCTTGAACTCAAGTTCGAGCCTCATTTCATGTGCCTCGATAAACTGACTGTTGATATGATTTTAAGGGTCGAACTTAAGTTCGAGCCTGGTATTAAGGGACACAATAAACTCAAAACTTTGAAGTTCGAACTTAAGTTCAAGCCTCATATCATGTTACCTCATATCATTTGCGTAAACAATCCTAAACTTGATATGATTGTAATTCAAAATTCAGAGGCTAGAACTTAAGTTCGAGCCTCATATCATATGAGTAAACAATCCCAAATAATCAGGGCCAAACCTAAGAGGCTCTCATTTTGTGTGCCCCTAAACTTGATATGGCTGGAAAAGTTGAGAGGCTCGAACTTAAGTTCGGGCCTCGCAAAATTGAATTGATTTTGAGGCTCGAACTTAAGTTTGAGCCTCTTTGTTCTTTTGCTAAAGTTGATATGACTTGAGAAGCTGACAGGTTGGAAAAGCTAAGAGGTTGGAAAGTTGATATGACTGGAGAAGCTGGCATATTGGAGAAGCTGAGAGTTTCGACCTTAAGTTCGAGCCTCATATCATGTGACCCAACAATTCTAAACTTGATATGGTTGGAAAGCTGAGAGGCTCGAAGTTAAATTCGATCCTCACATCATCTGACTAAATAACTGACACTTGATATCGATTCAAACGCTCAAATTTTAAGTTCGAGCCTCATGACATAACAGACTCAAAAATTCAGAGGCTCGAACTTAAGTTCAAGCCTTATATTATGTGACACATCAACTCAAACTTGATATCATTTAGAGGTTCGATCCTGAGAGGTTCAAACTTAAGTTTGAGCCTCATACCATGTATAATCAAAACTTTATGATTCAAGGCTTGAAGCTGATAAGCTCTACCTTGAAAGGCTTGAACTTAAGTTCGAGCCTCATATCATGTATAATCCAAAGTTTATGATTCAAGGCTCGAAGCGGACAAGCTTGACCTTGAGAGGCTCGAACTTAAGTTCGAGCCTCATATCTTGTGACCCAACAATCCAAACTTAATATGGGTGGAAAAGGTGAGAGGCTTGAACTCAAGTTCGAGCCTCATTTCATGTGCTTCAATAAACTGACTGTTGATATGATTTTAAGAATCGAACTTAAGTTCAGCCTGATATTAAGGGACACAATAAACTCAAAACTTTGAAGTTCGAACTTAAGTTCAAGCCTCATATCATGTGACACAACACACTCAAACTTGATATGATTTATAGGCTTGATCCTAAAAGGTTCGATTCTCATGACGCAATATCAAAATTCACAGGCTCGAACTTAAGTTTGAGCCTCATATCATGTGGGTAAACAATCCCAAACTTGATATGATTGTAAGTCAAAATTCAGAGGCTGGAACTTAAGTTTGAGCCTCATATCATATGAGTAAAAAATCCCAAATAATCAGGGTCGAACTTAAGAGGCTCGAACTTAAGTTCGAGCCTCATATTGTGTGACCCAACAATCCTAAACTTGATATGGCTAGAAATGTTGAGAGGCTCGAACTTAAGTTCGGGCCTCGCAAAATTGAATTGATTTTGAGGCTCGAACTTAAGTTAGAGCCTCTTTGTTCTTTTGCTAAAGTTGATATGACTTGAGAAGCTGACAGGTTGGAAAAGCTGAGAGGTTGGAAAGTTGATATGACTAGAGAAGCTGACAGATTGGAAAAAGCTGAGAGGTTCGACCTTAAGTTCGAGCCTCTGAATTTTGAACTTAAGTTCAAACCTCAGGATCAAACCTCTAAATGATATTAAGTTTGAGTCTGTTGTGTCACATAATATAAGGCTCGAACTTAAGTTCAAGCCTCGAATTTTGAGTCCGTTGATATGATTTTAAGGCTCGAACTAAAGTTTGAGCCTGATATTAAGGGACACAATAGACTCAAAACTTATAAGCTCAAACTTAAGTTCGAGCCTCATATCATGTCAAAATTCTTAAGTTCGAGCCTCATATCATATGAAAAAACAATCCTAAACTCGATATGATTATAAGGCTCGAACCTGAGAGATTCGAACCTGAGAGGCTCGAACTTAAGTTCGAGCCTCATATCATGTGACCCAACAATTGTAAACTTGATATGGCTGGAAAAGCTGAGAGGCTCGAACTTAAGTTCGATCCTCCCATCATGTGACTCAATAACTGACACTTCGATTCAAACGTTCAAATTTAAGTTCGAGCCTCATTTCATGTGCCTCAATAGAGTGAGTGTTGATATGATTGTAAGGCTCGAACTTAAGTTCGAGCTTGATATTAAGGGACACAATAGACTCAAAACTTTGAAGTTCGAACTTAAGTTCAAGCCTCATATCATGTGACACAACACACTCAAACTTGATATGATTTATAAGCTTGATCTTGAAAGGTTCGAGTCTCATGACGCAATATCAAAATTCACAAGCTCGAACTTAAGTTTGAGCCTCACACCATGTGAGTAAACAATCCTAAACTTGATATGATTATAAGTCAAAATTCAGAGGCTCGAACTTAAGTTCGAGCCTCATATCATATGAGTAAACAATCCCAAACTTGATATGATTATAAGGGTCTAACCTGACAGGGTCGAACCTAAGAGGCTCGAACTTAAGTTCGAGCCTCATATCATGTGACCCAAGAATCCTAAACTTGATATAGCTGGAAAAGTTGAGAGGCTCGAACTTAAGTTCGAGCCTCGAAAAATTGAATTGATTTTGAGTTCGAGCCTCTTTGTTCTTTTGCACATAAGACACAACAATCCTAAAGTTGATATGACTGGAGAAGCTGACACGTTGGAAAAATTGAGAGGTTCCACCTTAAGTTCAAGCTTCCCAAACTTAAATTGATTCGGAGGCTCGAACTTAATAACTGACAGTTGATTCTGAGGCTCGACCTTAAGTTTGAGCCTCCCAAAATTGAATTGATTATGTGACTCAATAACTGACAGTTGATATCGATTCCAACCCGCTCCAATTTAAGTTCGAGCCAGATGACACAACAGACTCAAAATTCAGAGGCTCGAACTTAAGTTCGAGCTTATATTATGTGACACAACAGAATCAAACTCGATGTCATTTAGAGGTTTGATCCTGAGAGGTTGGAACTTAAGTTGGATCCTCATGACCAAACAATCCGAACTTGATATGGCTGAAAAAAGTGAGAGGCTTGAACTTAAGTTCAAGCCTTATATCATGTGTCTCAATAGATTGACTATTGATATGATTTTAAGGCTCGAACTAAAGTTAGAGCTTGATATTAAGGGACACAATAGACTTAAAGCTTAGAAGCTCAAACTTAAGTTCGAGCCTCATAGCACGTCAAAATTCAGAGGCTCGAACTTAAGTTCGAGCCTCATATCATATGAATAAAGAATCCTAAACTCGATATGACTATAAGGCTCCAACCTGAGAGGCTCGAACCTGAGAGGCTCGAACTTAAGTTTGAGCCTCATATCATGTGACCCAACAATTTTAAACTTGATATGGCTAGAAAAGCTGAGAGGCTTGAACTTAAGTTCGATCCTCGCATCATGTACTCAATAACTGACACTTGATATCGATTTAAACGCTCGAATTTAAGTTCAAGCCTGATGACATAACAGACTCAAAATTCAGAGGCTCGAACTTAAGTTCGAGCCTTATATTATGTGACACAACAGACTCAAACTTGATATCATTTAGAGGTTCGATCTTGAGAGGTTCAAACTTAAGTTCGAGCCTCATACTCCTGAATCCAAGATGTCTTTCGTGGTGTAGCCCTGATGGGTTATTGGAAGATAAGTGTTACCTTCCTCTCCTTCACTTACATCTCCGATCCTTTCTATGGGTATCTCTGGTACCTTCTTGTGTGTTCCTATCTGTGAGGGAGTAGTAGCAAGCTCAGGGAATTGATTTGCTACGTGTTTCCACAATTCTAGTTTAACCTTCAACAATTCCTCTAGGGTGAGATTACACTATACTTTGGTATTCTTGATCACTTCCGTGTTTCTAGGGATTAGTGATTCTTCATTCCTCACTATTATCGTGGGTGCTCTCATACTAATAGACTTTGCTTCCCAAGGTCCTGTGAACTGAGGTAATTCATGCAAAGAGTTAGATTCAAAATGTGTGTGTTCACTCAGTTGCTCCTCCTCTACATCATCGTAGATAGAGGGGATGTCTTGGGGAAATTGCTCCTGCAAGTCGTCTATTTCTTGAATAGGAGGATGGGTTCCTTGTTCTTTTCTCCACTTCTCTTCTTGGATTTCTCTCAAAAATTCATGTGAATATCTATGTATGGAAGACAGGTTGTCTTCACCTTCTGTATTGGGTACTTGGGACAGGGATGGTGCATTCCTTTCCTGTGTCTCCGAGGTAGTAGGGTTCCTATGCTGATCCTTTTTCTCTTTGCTATCAATCAAGTATTCTAGCCTCTCCATTAGTCCTTGAAAGTGTAACTCCAGTTTTGCCATGTTATTCCAATTTAGATATCTAGAGGCTTCGAACATTGCTTGTGCTAATTCTACCATCTTCATACAAAGTTTAGTTCTCTCAATTTCTAAGTCTCCTCGAGGGTAGTTCTTGCTCATTTCAGCTAGCTGAGATCCTTCTTTTATTCTGGCTTGATACGCGCAAAACATCATGTCTAGGTTTTCCGGTATGGGTTCCGCTAAAACTGATCCTGATTTTTGAGCAGGGTTCTCTTGGTTCAATTCTTGTGAAGTCAATTCTAGGATTTTGGCTCTAGATTCCTTGAGACTTCCTTCCAACTCAGTTATCCTTTTACTCCACTTTCTCTTGATTCTTTCTCTAGAATCTTTCCAAGATTTCATCTTTTTTACTGCTAGACTCTCCAACTTCACTGGTTCCGGCTATTTTATCATGATTAAGCTATTGATTCTGTAAGAGCACCTGGGCTCTTGTTATAGCTTGGATATGTTGAGAATTCCATGCTCAACCCTTTTGTCCAAAACTAGAATCATTCACATGCAAGTGCATTTATCCCACATGCAAGGGAATTCTCCCAAACTCCATATAAGCAAGGCCTCCCTTCACTCCACATAAGTCATTCCACTCTAGCTCATTTCCAAGAGTGTGCTTCCACTCCTCATGGAGTCTCCATGCTCATAGAGCATCTCATGTAAGTCATTTCCATTTCCATTTTAATTCATTTCATCATGTTTTCATATCTTTTGTTCCTTCCTCCTTAGCTTGTTAGATGTGTGCATGAGAGTAGAGTAGGAGTAGTCCTTTCTTTTCATTTCAACATGGTATCAGAGCATAGGTTATCTTATTTTTTTCGTTTGAGTTTTTTTTTTTATCTTCATCATTAGCTTGTATTTCATTCATAATCCCTCCCTCCCTCCCTTTCACATCCTTCGAAGATAAAGTGCTTCTAAGCACTATTTCATTTTAATTTTTCTCATCATCTTTATCATTTTCTAATGTTTCATCTTTAGTTGATAATTATCAATTTTTTTATCAATGCATTGTTAGTTTAGCATAAATTTTGCATCATAGAGCATTCTTCAATAAGGTGCTCTGAGACCACCATTTGCAATAAACAGTGCTTCTCAGCACTCGATCAGATCCATTAAAGCTTCAATGGTTTTTGCTGAAAAGAATGGATGCTCATAGACAGTAGACAATGGAAAAGTGCTAGTACAATCACATTGGAGAGATGGCAGAACGAAGATGTTCAATCAGAATGTAAGCCATGATTCTACTGCAATTTCCCTCCACACTGGCAGCAACCCGTTCTCCTCTAGCCGCACACGGACTTGTTTGGCAGGTTGCAGGCGATGGGCATAGACGAAGGAGGACGTTCGGTAGAGAATGCACCACTTTTTGCACGTACTTCAACAACAAATAGAGGGACCTTTGTGCTTGTGGAAATAGGAGATAGCTTCTCCTTGTCGACCCTCGGTACCTTAGCAGGCTTGATCATCTGCATCCCTTTCCAGCAACAGAGAAAATCGGTACTTCACCTCTTAAGACAAGTGAAAGCCATAGTACAGATGCTGGAGTTGGTGATAGTTCTTGGAAGGCGGTTCCTTCATCAGTAACGCCTGCAGTGAATGGAGATGCAGGTAACTATTGTTTTCTAGTGCTGTGGAGAATACGAGATTATCGATGGCAATCCATGTGGATGGATCAGGTAAGTGTGCAGAGACAAGAAAAGTTTTGGCGGGCTTGTGAAGATGCCATACTACTCAAATCGTAAGCAAAGATCAAGCAATAATCCTCCGCAATCAATGAGGAGCAACCGCGCCCATTCTGTGTGAAGTTTTCACTCAAAGTGTGTAGATACACCCCCTCGAGCACTCCTCATAGGATTTTGTGTCCACTTGCAGCCGAAAATGACCAGATGCTGAATTGGTCTGTACATTACTCGCCAATAAGCCTGCTCACAAAGATAGGAAGGTGGCAGGACCCATGCAAAGATAGGACGCAGCTGCGCATAGCTGCCTGCTTTGTTAGTTGTATCGAACTAGGTGAAGCCAGACACAAAAGCCAGAAATAGAAGTGGAGCAGATGGGCGCATCGGGAGGTGCCATTAATGTCAGAAATGAAAGTCTATATCAGTAACATGTTGTGTAGGAGAGAAGCGGACACCCAATACTCAAAACTTTGCAGAAATGGAAGTTAATAGATCTTGATACACAGAGATATAGGATAAAATGACTTTCAGAAGAATATGGAGTCATTGCTTATCTCAGATGGCTTTGAAATTATGCGCAATGCATTGTCTTGGAGAAACTTCTTTTTACATTTCTACTTTATGGGCACATACCTAATATACCTAATAGTGCTTTCAAAGCTCTATTGTATAGGGATTAGACACCACATTGAGTAGTACTCAGGGTGGGACCTTCCCAATGCCCTTAGCTTCAAAAGCTTCTCAATGCACATATATATCTATAGCCACTTGTGAAGGGAGTAGACACTGCCACATAATAAAGTGGTAAGACCTTCCCTAATAGGCTAAGAACAACTCTCATGTAAAAAGAGGGGTCAAATTCCACACATCCAAGGCATTGATCAAGAAAAGTACCAAGGTATCCACATCAAGAAGCAAAGAATAAGAAAAAGTCTTCTACTTCAATAAACAAAGACCAAAAGGCAACAGGAATATACAAAGGAGATGACAAATGGATCCAAATCACTACCTACCCCATGTTGTAAACCTTTGTACATGTCTAGGGATCCCATATGTCCCTAGATCCCATTAAAAACCACTTGGATCCCAAATGTCCAAGTATATGTCTTGGGATCCCATATGTCCCAAGATCCTAGGGATGCCATATGTCCCAAACTTGGATCCCATATGTCCAAGTTATGTCTAAGGATCCCATATGTCCTTAGATCCTAAAAACCCATGGACTAAGTGATCCCATATGTCACTAGTCCCCCATATTAAAAACAAAAGGGTCATCACATGGAGGGGGGGTGTTGAGAATTCCATGCTCCACCCTTTTGTCCAAAACTAGAATCATTCACATGCAAGTGCATTTATCCCACATGCAAGGGAATTCTCCCAAACTCCATATAAGCAAGGCCTCCCTTCACTCCACATAAGTCATTCCACTCTAGCTCATTGCCAAGAGTGTGCTTCCACTCATGGAGTCTCCATGCTCATAGAGCATCTCATGTAAGTCATTTCCATTTCCATTTTAATTCATTTCATCATGTTTTCATATCTTTTGTTCCTTCCTCCTTAGCTTGTTAGATGTGTGCATGAGAGTAGAGTAGGAGTAGTCCTTTCTTTTCATTTCAACAGGATAGGCACGTATGTAGGGTTAGGTCCATCGGCATTTTGTACAATACCTATCACGTTGATTCGTGTCACATTTGAAGCATTAGCAGGTTTCTTAGGACAATCTTTTATGATATGTTCTTTACCAAAATCAGCGCAAAAGCCTTGTATGTTATAGTATTCTGATTGTCCTGCAATCGAAGGATGTGGACAATCCTTTATGAAGTGATCTCCTTGGCACCTAAAGCATGGCCCTCTAGGGCCCTGTGGTCTTTGCTGTCTCAGTTGGGGCCATGGATTCGGGTTTGTGTACATCACATGAGCGTAGTCAGGCTCCCAACTAGGTTCCAATGGTGGACTATCATACTGATATGTCTCTATGTGTTCTGGTGACTCTCTGTAATATGCGGGTGGACTATCTACATGAGTAGAGTCAAAACTGTTTGAGTTCGGGTCACTTTCTGTGATCAAAGGTGAAGAAGGCACTAAAGCCCTACTTAGGTTCTCTTTTGTAGTAGCGTATTTAACTGAGATGACATTAGCTGGTGGGGGTGGCTGCTGAGCTAAAACAGGTTGAGGTCTCTGTTGAACCTGATAAGGATAGTTTTGTGGGGGCCTATAGTAATGAGGCTGAGTATTGTATTGGCCTTGATACCTACCTGGCTGTTGGTATGCTTGCGGGTAGTTTTGTCTAACTGCTTGTTTGTTGTATGGGCAGTCTTGTGCGGTATGATTTGTGTATCTTCTCTTGATCGTACAGTATTGGCCACTAGGGTTGGCTTGTGTTTGTGTTGCATCCGGACACCCATTCGCCATATATGATCACCACCACAGGTGTAACAACGCTTGTTTGTTGTTAACCTAGGCATCTGTTTACTAGAAACTCCTAGTTTCTTGGCCACTTTTTCTGCTAGGTCTTCTATTGAGCTAGACAATTTCGTGGATGCTAGAGAAGAGCAATCTGAGTCCTTATAGACCTTTGAGAGTTCCAACTCATCTCCTAAGTTATCCTCAATGTCTATACAAATTCTTACACACTGCTCTAGCGTTCTGGGTTCCTTCAAGTATACATAGGAGCGTAGTTTAGAGCTCAACAAGCCATCTAAAAACAATGACACTTGCTTGGCCTGTGAGGGTAGCTCTTGCATCGGACATCTCTCAACATATTGTCTAAACCTACGTCCTGCCAGTCTAACTGTTTCTTGAGGGGTTTGTTTGAAACTATGAATCAATGAAGACGTGTCATGCCTAATCCCACTTTTAGAGAATTCAGTGATGAATAACTCTAAAAAGTGATGGATATCTCTAAATTGCCTTTGTTGCAATGGTTGGAACCAAGTTAAAGCTGTATTCTTTAACGTTAGTCCAAATGCATTATATTGCGTGAACATATCTTCAACTTGCTCTTCCCTTAGAACTTGCTTAAATTCCACAACATGGGCATAGGGATCTCCTGTCCCATCAAAGTAGTTTTTCATGGATTTCACTAACTGAGTGGGTATTAATATTTGTGTGTGTTCACGTGGTCTAGGTAGAGGAAAATCGTCTCTACCACCTGGCATTCTTTGTCTTTCCACTATGTCAGTGTCTATGGTGGTTCTATCTCTCCCTATGAAATGATTGAAACTTACTTCCGATCTTTCTTTGTTTTTCTCTCTTTGATTAGCATGGGTGGAGGATGTTCCTGCCCCTTGTTGGCTCGCATTTACGTTTGCTCGAGATGGAGGGAAGACTAAATCGCCTCTCCATGTATATGTGTTTCTTGCGTGGTCTGGTACCACAAATACTCTTTCTGAAGTTCATCTAGGTATACAACCTTTCCAGGTGTATCTGGGTCCTTAAATTTGTAGATTATAATGGAGCCTACCTCACTAGGTTGTTCCATTCTGTACCTCCAAAATGCTTCCTCTGTTTCTTTATTTACGAACAACTCTATGCTTCTGTTATCCTGAGGGGTCCAATCTGGAACTAGTACTCGTGTCAGTACATATTTCCCTCTAGGTGTTCTAGGTTCTTCTAATGGTTCTTTTCCTTGGGCTCTCGCTTCTGTCTCTAACTGAATTACACCAAACTCATTGGTATTGTTTGGCTGAGTACTTAGGATGTACATCGTTCCTTCTTTGTCTATGTATGCGTCTCGCTTGAATTTCACCACTAGACATTCCAATCCAATGGGTTGGTCCGGGTTGTGCATTTGCACCACTTGTCTTTGCAAACCATCCTCATAGATGCAAGCACCTAAGCAGTTGGTTTGGAGAAATTCTAATTGAGTTCTCTAGGGTCCTTCGGGTGTTTCTAAATATGATACATTTGTCCCTACTTCTTGTCTCTCCATGCTAAAAGCCATTTCTGATTCACTCGTATCTGAGCTTAACTCGTAGGGATAACTATTATTCAATTGTTGTGCCCACGATCATGCAGTAGTTCCTACGCTTGCTTCTGATGATCTAAGGCTTCGTCGGTCTGACTTACCTATATGTTTGCCTCATCTAAGGTTCATGAATTTGCTTTGTAGCACTCTCTGATCATCAATGATTCTTTGTTATTGATTTGCTTGTTTCTTTTTAAAAGTCTTTAAGTTCTTGTCTAGATGTATGCGTCAGGAATCGACTTTCTGTGGTACTTTTGAGTTCTTGTTCCATCAGACTTAAGTTCTTTCCTTTAGGTTTTCGTATCACACACCTTTGCTTTAGTCTTGGACTTGAAAAATTAAATCCCTTGAACTTGAGGCGTTCCTATCGTCATTAATCCACAATGCTAACGTTTATCTTAAGCTAAGAATTGGCTGAGGGGGTTGAGTATCTTCCAACCTCAACTCCGCCTTGTTGGTTGCTCTGATGCCCAAGAAGCCACGCTTCCCAAGCTTTGCATTCTTCACTGCCTTGCCTTGTTTGCCCTTGATTGTCCCTAAAAATTGCGTTTGGGGTGAGCAATCGCGATGGTCTGAGATAATCGCGATGGTCTGGGACCGTCGCGATGGTCTATGTGAACCGTCGCGATGGCATGGCACAATCGCGATGGTCCGAAGGAGCAAACTGTCGCGATGGTCCGAAAATGAATGATCGCGATGACGTGAATGTGAACTATCGCGCTGGTCCAAAAATGAATGATCGCGATGGCGTGAATGTGAACTGTCGTGATGGTCCGAAAATGAATGATCGCGATGGTCTGATCTGGGACAGTCGCGATGGCGTGACTAGCGAACAATCACGATGGTCTAGCTTGCCACGTGGCAGCATCGACGCGATGGCGTGAGCCAATCGCGATGGCATGGGGTTGACGGGATCGTCGCGATGGTCCAAGTGAACCGTCGCGATGGGTCAAGTGAACCGTCGTGATGGCGTGAGACCGTCGCGATGGTCCGGCCGAGCCGTCGCGATGGCGTGAGCCAATCGCGATGGTCCACCAAATAGATGATTCTTTAAATGCGTTTGTGGATCCGTGCAAGCGCTAGTGTCGCCTATCTCTTGGTGAACTCGCATACCAAAAATGTCGAAGTTGGCAGACCATCGTGATGGTCTGACACACTCGGCAGATCTTTGACAGAAAGTGAAATTTTACCTTTTGCAAGCTTTCCTCATGCACTGGAGCACTTTACCTGCAAGAAAACTCAAAAACACAATAGCACATGCAAGCACAAAAGCTCTCTCTCTCTCGCATGCACAATTGAGGGGAAATGAGGAGAATGGGTGGATATGGTGAATTTTCTGATTTTTTTGGAGTGGAAGATGATGATGTGGTGATGAAGATGGAGTGTGGGGGAGGTGAAAAACACTAAAAACTAAGTAAAAACAACAACAAAAACTGAATTTTTTACCTTCGAACGCCACTTATTGCTATACTCTTACCATCACACATTCGTCCTAGACTCGATCCCCGGCAACGGCGCCAAATTTGGTGTTGCTCTAGCACAATGGTGAGAACCACGTTAAGAAGCTCCACCTCCTTAATGTCAATCTGCGGAAGAGATAGGAGTGATATGAAGATCGTGAATGTGAGATGAAGTGAGAGTGAAGGTGAGAAGCATAGAGATGCACACACACATACACACACACAACGAAGAGACAAGCAAGACACAATGGAAGGTAGGAAATCAACTCTATTGCTCAAGAACACTCTTACAAGCTCAAACTCACTTTAGCTCATATAATTCTACACTAGCTAACCTCAAAAGTGAGCTCTCTAGCTCTTTTTATAGATTCTAGACTAGTTTTGACCGGTTTCACATCTAGTGACTGGCATAGTTAAAAAATAGGTTCTAGGTGCTATTTGAAGGGGTAAACGGTGTCTAAAAATAACCAAAATTGGTACGCTCGTTCTACCTAAGCTCCTCAAGCTCGAGGACTCCTCGGCTTGCACAAAATGGAGCTGTGAATTACAAAAAGGGTTTTTCTATGTTACATATGGTACAAAAGTGATGAAAATCACTGTTGGAGGTTTTGAAAAGTATTTATAAAACATAATTCTTTGAAAAACGATTCGACTAACTCCTTGCTTCTTCGTTATGCCATGCTTCCGCGTCTTCTATGCCTCTGACTACTGCCAACACATGGCGTCATGTCTCACTAGATCAAAGGAGAGCTCTTAGTAGATATCTCCTTAGGATTGGGAGTTATCCTTCATAGCTTAAGGAAGATTTATTCTTCCAGTAGAGAATGTGATAGGTGATTTCATCACCGTTGATATCACATACTCATTTTGAGGTTTTTAGGAAGGATAATTCCATGAGTTTGATTGGATCGTATAGATCCATGCATAGAGGATGGTTGGCAGAAATAGCTCTTTAGTATGGATACACAGGTGTTTATGGTATCATGCCATATCATTGCTGACCATTTTAGTAGAGGGATCTGACCCTTATAAGGAATTTATTTTCTCCATTCTTCACTGTATAAACCTTCATTAGTTATGGGAGATTTGTTCTCCATCTTTATAGGTCTTTATATAATGAGGAATTATATATTAGTTATGGAAGAGAGAACTAAATGAATTCACAAGTTTCTCTTTTAAGGAAAGGAGAAAGTGGGAATCAGCTTAGAGATTGAGGAATATCTCACTTTAGCTCAGAGGTCTCACTTTAGCTCCTGTTCTTTGAGAAAGAAAAAAGGAAAGGAAAACATAATTTCTTCATATGAGAAGAAAACAGTATGTTTTCCCATCATAAAGAAGAGGTGTTTAAAAACCATCTATTAGTCTATATTTCATAAGGAATTCATTTACTCTACTTTTCATTGTAATTTCTCTTCACATGGGAGTTTGATTCTCCACTATTTTGGAAGGCAAAAAAATGTGGAGAACATATATGCATTTTCTCAATCATGGATGAGTAGAGCAATTGAATTCAAAAGAATCTCTTTCAAAGGGAAAGGGAATGTGGAATAGATTCCATACCAGAGCTCTTTTCCTTAGAAGAGATTATAGAGAGAGAAAGAGAGTTTCACTTTCTCTCTTCTGGATTGTTTTGTTAGGAGTGGCACTCTTCTATCAAAGACAAGAGGGAAATCAATTAATCATGATGGTTAGATTGAGTCTCACATGGAGACTCTTGAGAGAAGTAGTTATATTTATTTCCAGTGATGGTCTCAGACTAGATGAGATGATCTAGTTATTGACATTAGTGAGACTAGGAGTGGAGTATGACTTCTCTCTTTAGGGTTACTAGGAGATCGCGAGATATCTAACCTATTGGGGGTACCAAACTCCTAGTTGATGCTTCATCATGAGGATGATGTATGAGCATCAATTAGGAAATTGGGTACTTAGGGATTAGTTGAATCTCAAAGGCAATGCTTTTTGCATTCATATGGCAAACTAAAGGGAAGAGAAAATTTTAGAGTTTGTAGTAGTGCCAATAGATGCTCTTCCATTAGAACTTAGTCCAATGGTAAAGGATGACAAACCACAGACTTCTTGGTTGGTGAAATGTAGAGATTGCATTTTACTGCCAAGAAATTCTTATGTATGAGCTAGATGATGGATTGTACTACTTGTGATTACACTCAAGGTTAACAAGGCCTAGAGTGGCATGAGGGTAATCTATCATTTACTCCTAGATGGGTTTGAAGTCACCTTTTATGGGACTTTGTTCTATATTTCACAGGATTTTATGGTTTACTATCTCCATTATGGTATGGTCAAGCTTATGATCTTGGCACTTTACACTTGCTTTTTATATTGTTACTCCATAGAGGATACATCATATGGATTTAGGTCATTTTGATGATGTTATATGTTATGGGAGTGATAATTTGGAAGTTGAGTGTACATGGGAGATAATAGGCATCACTCAGATGGTTTCCCACCTTTGAGATGATCTCATATGAGGTCTTCTTAAGGGGAAGGATACGGGGAAACAACACACAGAGATGACCATGTATATAGAGTACATGGGTTTCAGGGGAGTCCGAGGTGTTTGTGAGCAGTTGATGGTTTACCAAGGTGATCCTCATGACTTCAGGCTTTCAATGATTACATCATGGCGATAGCTTGTCAGTCTTTATCACTTTGTCCAACATCACAACCAACTTTCATTTTTAACATGAAACTAGTATGTACCACAGTGCCTGGGAATAGTAGACATTGGTGAACTTCCATTAGAGCAAGATCTTTTGTCATTTTTTTACAAGGAAAGAATTTTTAGATAATCTATACTAAAGTAGCACACATGAAAATAAAGGATTTCAACTATTTGAAAAAAGAGGTCACTTAGATGCGTGTCAATGTCTCAGATGTGTGCTTCTCATGGACAGCTCAATGAAATGCCATTCCGCTAGAAGAAAGAGATGGGTCGTATTGAGGGGGAGTGATTAGTATTATAGAGAGAGTTTTTTTGCATGCTCTTTCTGAATGTATGCCATGTAGGTTGTAATTTGTATTTCGAGATATCCTCCAATCATATAAATTCTCATTATTGTTAGTGAGATTAGCATGATAAATGCAATTATCTATACAGTTTTCATTGAAGGTGCTTGTGTTTTTGTATCTACCATGGCAATCATTGTCACATAAAGTTATGGTACTCGTGTAGACAATGATGTTTGTCATAATGTCTGTGAATGAAACTGACTGCGAAATCAATACTAGAAGGGCATGCTATTGAATGTGGCAAGTGATCGGGATCAACACATTTTTCTTTTCCTCCATACATTCCCTCTCATAATGGAGATTGAGTGACAAGAAATTGCTTAAGATGGAAAGAGCATGTAGAAACTTTCTTCTGATGGGGAACCCTAACAAGAGAAGGGTCTCTAAAATCAAGTGGGATTTTTGCTAGCTCAAAGGAAGTTAGGGGATTGCGTATTCTTTAACTAACAAGTTTTTTATTTAATGGATGGTCAAGGCATGGAATAATAATAGCGATTCTTAGTCACATCTCATCATCAGAAATAGCCAAAACTTGTTGCTTTTAGGTTCTCCTAGATTGATTGAATAACTACAATCTCGTCACACTCCTTTTTTCTCCTATGCTAGTGATCCCCAAAGGCTTACGTATAGTGTATTCTTTGTGGAAAGCTTGGAATAACATGAAACTTCATTGCTTTATAAGCTATGATTGGAAATGTGTAAGGAGCATACGACATAATGATTCCATTTGATGCTCCATATTTGGTATTACAAAAATTGAGAATGAGAATATCCAAAGAGCTAAGAAACTCTGAGCCAATGATTTTTGCAATTGGAAGCATATGTGGAACCAATCTAGAAGAGATTAGATTAGACGAGAGATTTTTTGGATAGATACAATCAAGTTATCTCTTAAAAATAAGCAAAAACAAACTTGCTAATGATTTTAATGCCAAGATATTGTTATCAACACATGACCATTTTGTAGTATTTTCAAATTGTACGAGGTGAATGTGGCTGTATAGATATTTCTTTGATAGAGATCAAGATTTTTCTTTAGGGGATTCAGGTTTCTTATTAGTTTTCTATTCGACTCCTTGTTTGATGATGAAAGGAAATCCCAATGCCTTAACATTGATAGTGTTAGGGGAATTTATAGAGGGCAATCTCTAGATCCTTTCTTTATGAAATAGGAAATTCACAAAAATACATTTTTTGAAAGTATCTTTGGAGTTTTCTCATAAAACCTAAGCGATTAAGAATCATAAATCCAAGAAACCATAAAAATACATGTTTCTTTTGAAACTTCTCTTCCTCCAATTCTTTATGCATAATCACATGCTAACAAGCATCCATGTACTTTTAGATCATAATGGTTTGAATTGTTGGAGATAGATGTCTGCGGAAGCACGCGAACAGCACAAGGAAGAAGAAGAAGCTTGGAGCACAAACACACAATAGTGAATGTATTACTAGAGAATGTACAAAGATAAGTAGCCCATTAGGGCAAAGGGCGTATATACAAGCCGAGGGAAAAAAACCTCCTAAAGAGGGAAAAAAGTGCCCCAGCGGTCCTAGTGTGTTCACACACATCACTACCTAAATATATCAACAAATCCCCCCTGGGAGTGATGCGGTGAACAAGGAGCTTGCACTCATGTATAAGGAAGTGCCAAGCTATGTGGAAATCACTCCACAAAAGGAAGTAAGCCCAAAGCTTTGCGGAAAGCTTCAAACTTCTCCCTAGGCAGAGCCTTCGTGAAAAGGTCTGCAATGTTCTCCTGCGTGGGCACATATGCCAAGCTGATCTCCCCAGCAGAGAACCTCTCCGTGACATAGTGATAATGCACCTCAATGTGCTTAGTGCGAGCATGGAACACAGGGTTCCTCGCAACTTCCAATGTGCTCTGACTGTGAATGAAGATGGTGGGGCAGAAGACTGACCAACACCCAAATCAGCCATAAGGCATCTGAGCTACACACACTCAACAGTCGCTGTGAAAGCTGCCCTATACTCAGCCTCACAACTGGAAGTGGCCACAGTAGGCTGCTTCTTGCTCAACCAACATATACATGAGCTACCAAGCATGAAGCAAAAACCACTGGTGGACACACGAGTGTCATAGCAACCAGCCCAATCTGAGTCAGAAAAAGCATGCAAATCTGGCAGTAGTGATCCCCCCTTGGGATAAGACAACCCAAGTAACCGAGTACCACTCAAGTAGCAAAAGATGCGCTTAACCGCCTTCCAATGCGTGACTCCTGGGCAATGCATAAATTTGCTCATCTGTGAGAAAGCAAACTGAATATATGGCCGAGTAATGCATAAGTAAATCAAGCATCCAACAGCCTGCTGATAGAGAACAGCATCAAATGCATCTCCAGCATCATGAAGACTCAATCGTAAACCTGTCTCCATAGGAGTGGCAATAGGCTTACAATCTTCAAGGCCAAAACGCTGCAATAATGTGTCAATATATTTCGTTTGACACAAAGCCATTCCACCATCAACTTGCATAAACTGAATGCCCAAATAGTGATGCAAATGCCCCAAATCAGACATCTCAAATGAGGCATGCAAATCAGCCTTGAAATCAGCAATATGCTTCTCAATAGGACCAGTGAGCAACATGTCGTCAACATAGACAACAATGATCATAAGCACATCATTAGCACGCTTAACATATAAGGTGCTTTCAGTTGGACTGTTCTCAAAACCATGTGCAACCAGATAGGCATGTATCTTCTCATACCAAGCACGTGGTGCTTGCTTTAAACCATATAATGCCTTCTTTAACTTGCACACCTGGTTTTCATGCCCTTTTTGCACAAAGCCACGGGGCTGAAAAACATATACTTCTTCATGCAAGTCACCATTCAGAAATGTTGTTTTAATGTCCAACTGATGTACATTCCAACCATGATGGGCTGCAAGTGCACAAATGCTCCGAACAGTAGCCATACGGCATGTAGGTGCAAAGAACTCATCAAAATCAATGCCTCTTTCCTGTGCATAACCCTTTGCAACAAGCCTAGCCTTATACCTGTCAACTGTACCATCAAGTTTACGCTTCAACTTGTATACCCACTTAGTGCCAATGGCCTTCTTGCCAGGAGGCAAGTCACATAAAGACCATGTACCATTCTTCATTATAGCATCATATTCAGATTGCATAGCAGCCATCCAATTTTCTGAATTCTGTGCTTCATCAAAAGAAACAGGCTCATTCTCATCACAGAGACTAGAGGCAGCCATATCATAGCAATCTGATGCAAAGGAGGCACTATGAGAGCCTGAACGAGTACGATTGTCACGCAAAGTCTGGACCAGCCATTTTGGTATAGTTTTTGCCTGCTCAATATCAGCTCTCTCATCAACAAGTGCATCATGTAAATCTGCATCAGAAATGGAATGATCTGCATCATCATATGAAACCTGCAAAGGTTGAGAAGTTGTCTCATTAGGACCAACACTAGACTGTCCACCTGTAAAAAGAGGCATCAAAGTATCATACATGTCTTTAGAGCTAACAGATGTCTCCTTAGTACATGAAAGCAATGGCTGAATAGCATCTTCCACAAAGACAACATCACGGATAACCAGAATGCGTTTAGTATGTGGATGATACAGACAATAGCCTTTACTTTCAGAACTGTACCTAACAAAAATACATTTTACTACCTTATCATCCAGTTTTCTGCGATGTTGTTCAGGCACTAGTGCATATGCGAAACAACCAAAAACAGGCAGATGAGCAACAGATGGCTTGCGGTCATGCCAAGCCTCATATGGAGTGATAGATTGCAGCGCTTTAGTGGGACACATGTTCAGTACATATGCTGCACACATGACAGCCTCAAGCCAAAAACTATGTGGTAAAGCCTGACTCTTGACCATGCACCTCGCCATCTCCATGAGTGACCTGTTCTTTCGTTTAGCAACTCCATTCTGTTGAGGTGTATACGGCACTATCCACTGGTGTTTTATCCCACGTTCAGCCAGAAATGCATTAAAATCAGATATATATATATAAGGGTGCCCATTTTACATGCTAACAGATTTTTAGCCAAAACCAAAAAGTGTTTAAATCACATGAACACTTCGGACTTTACTTTGAGTGGATATACCCATGCATGCCTGGAAAAATCATCAATGAAAGTCACGAAGTAAAGGTAATTTCCAAAAGAGGGTGTCTGCATAGGACCACAGACATCACTATGTACAAGCTGCAATTTCTGTGTAGCCCGAACTGAACCATCTTTTGGAAAGGAGGAACGCTGCATTTTGCCCAAAATACAGCCTTCACAAACATGTTTTCCAGGTGCCTCAAGTTTGGGCAAAGAGGACACCATTTCAGATTTCTGTAGGCGTAGCAAACTAGCAAAATTCAGATGACCAAAGCGTGCATGCCAAACCTTTGCATCTGACATAGCCTGAGAATCATGAACTGCACATACCGAATCATTTACATATCTTTCATAGACTATGAGCTTATACAGCCCACGACATAAAATGCCAGAAGCAATAATAACATCACCATTTTACAGATCATGAACTGTACATCTATCATCAACAAATTTCACAACCAAGCCAATCTTGGCTAATGCAGAAACTGATAACATATTCTTCTTGATCCCTGGCACAAATAAAGCACCTAACAAAGTGAAAGAACTACCATCAGTAGTAGTCAAAATGATCTTACCAACTCCCATAACAGGATAAGAGGAGTTGTTGGTGCATGTAACAGTATTCCCTGTAGGGGCAGGCTCGAGTGAAGAGAAGAAACTACGTTGCGAGGTAATATGTTTGGTTGCCCCAGTGTCAAAATACCAAACATCTGAGTCTACTGCAGACATGCACTGCTCATGAGAAGATGGGTCAAAACTTTAGACAGTAGTAAACGCCCATTCTTCTTCCTGCACAAGATTTGCAGACTCTGTTTTTTGTGTAGAGGCCTCTGCAACAACCATTCCAGCCTCTTTCTTCTTTGCCTCTTTAGCATCCAGTTTTGGACAGTTTTTTATGATATGATCATTCCCTTTACAGTACTTACAAAACAATTTCTGCTTTTCTGATTTCTTCTCATCTTTATCTTCCTTCTTTGAATATGTAGAATTAGCAGATTTCTGCTTACTAGTTGAAGAGCTCCATTTTCCTTTGCCCTTCTGACTAGCTAGGAAAGCTTGATCTGCAACTCGCATAATGGACCTGTTTTGCCTGGAATGATCTTCCTGCAATAGAACATAGACTAACTCCTCAAATGATAAGGCATTTGGATTTCCTTTCATCATCAACCGAAGAGTAGAAGAAAAATTCTGATATGAATTAGGAAGACCATTTAGAACGGTCTGCACAAGTGAGCTATCTGGTATAAACTCATCAGTAGAAATCAACTGTTCCTTCAAGTCTTTGATCTTCGTTAGGAAACTGTCCATAGAATCACCTTCATTCATGTGCTCACTCTCCAACTATTTTCAGAGGTAAGCAACACGAGCCTCATTCCTAGCTTGGTACAATGTGGTAAGTGTATCCCAAGCATCCTTAGCTGTTCTGCAAGAGCGAATATGAGGAATAATGGCACGTTTGACAAACAAAGCTATCAAAATGCATGTGCATGGGCATCTCTGCCATCCCAGCAAATCTGCTCTGCAATAGGTGCAGCAGAAACAGCAGCACGAATAGGAATCTCCGGAATATCATCTTCGACACCATCTTCATCAGCTCCAGCACCTGTATTTGCAGTACCTGTAGTCAGAGGTGTAACAAGACGTCTTTCAACACCGTGCACAATGTTCCACAATCCTTTTGCAACCAATACATGTCGCATCATATAAGCCCACAATGGGTAGTTGGTACCATCCAACTTATCCTCAACAGCCAACATACAGAATACATCACTGCTTTCAGCCATGGCCGGTGACTAAAATACCTTGATGCAGAAAATTGATTGTATCTCAAAAAGTTGAATAGAACTGCCCAGACGAGTTCTGCTAGACCTATAGCAAACTTGGAGACGCTTAAACTGGCGAACAAAAACTGGTATATACCTTTGGCACAAAAAGACGAAATAGCCTACACAAGCACTGTGATAGTGCGTTTGGAGGTCGAAAAGAGCTCAGATCGCGATTTCAGCACCACAAAGTGAAGCGGTTTTGATCTCTGAAACACCTTGAGTATGCTCATCAAATCTCGTGCGAATCTAGGACTGGACAATAGGCGTATATACAAGCCGAGGGAAAAAAAACCTCCTAAAGAGGGAAAAAAGTGCCCCAGCGGTCCTAGTGTGTTCATACACATCACTACCTAAATATATCAACAAATTGAATGAATATAGGTTGTCTATTGAAACTACATCTTTGAATGGGGGCTTGCATAAAGAAGTATATTTCTTTCAATCTCATAATTTTCTTCAAAAGATCACGAAAATGAGACATGCATGTTAAACAAGGTAATGTATGCATTGAAGCAAGCACCATGTGCTTGATATGAAGAAATATATGTCTACTTATTAGCACACAAAATTCAAAATATTCCACATGAAAGCATGTTCTATGTGAAGTATGCAAATGATGTGATTTTGGTCACTCCTTTTTCAAGTTAATTGCATATTACATGATGTTCATTGGTCCTAGTGAGATGTATATTTTTAAGTCTAATGCTAATGTGCATGCCTCTTTTAGATATTAAATTTGGGGGTTTTGCATCATTATTCAGAAATCCAATGTATGCAAGTTGATGGAAGAACTATTTTGTATCAAATAAACAACTTGGAAATTTATTGTAGAGTCTTGACTTTGAGGATTGTAAATAAGCCCCATAGAGAGAAGTTTACAATTAATTTTGGAAATGCATTTGATGTTACTCTATATCAAAAAGTTGGATTCTTGATTTTCATGTGCATCAGTTGTCCTAACATTCAATTAGTTGTATCTCAAATGAGCATATCGTTCTAAGGATTGCCAAGAGATTAACCATGTCTTTTGCTACTTATTTGATACCAATTTTCCTATCCCAAGTGTGGATCAATAGTGACAAATCTAAATGCTTCTCTTTCATTTAAATGGGTTGAATAATATGAAACTCATGTGGCCATAAGTGGTTTTTGCTTCATATTTGGTAGCTCATGCATACCTTAATTGAGCATGAAGCAACTTACTTTGGACACTTCTACTTGTGAAGTTCAGTCTTTCACATTTTTCATAGGAGGGTATCAGTAAGATGCCTTATGGTTGATTTGGGTGTTGGACAGACTCCCAACACACCACCTTTACTAATAGCCAAGCATATTAGTGATTACAAAAAACACAACGTTCCATGCTCACACTAATTACATGAGGAGCACTATTGTTATGTTAGGGAGAGATTCACTTGACTTCTGTGCCCAAACAAGTTATGTTATAGACCTTTTCACAAAGTCTCTACCTCAAGATAAGTTTCAAGCTTTTTGCAAAGCTTTGGGCTAACTCTTCTTTGAGGATTGATCTTGGTCCACATAGTTTGGAACTTCCTTATACTTGAGTGCCAAGTCTTTTTTCATCACATGACTCCCTAGGAAAATTGGTTAATATATTTGGCAATGGAACATCAATGCACATTTTCCCTCTATGAGGTTTTTTTCTGCTTGACTTGTATGTGTGCTCATAATCATAGCAAGGTACTTAACTTTATACATTCCATACTTAGTAATACATTATGTGTTCTGCTTCCAATATGTTTCTTTTTCCTCATTGCTTGTGTGTTCCCATCCAAACTCCAACATGTTTTTTTAGCAACACAAAAGCCAATTTGAGAGGGTTTCTTTTACCATGTGTAACTTTTGATTTTTATCACTTTATGTGTTTTTAGTGCTTGTGACTATTAAATACATTTGTTGCTAATCCCATTCCCCTTGTTAGTCATTCATTTACTTGTGTAATTGAGTGATTAAGTAGCATGTAATGGTAGTTAGGGAGGATATTTTCTATCTACTTCCTCTAATACATCCATCATCCTTCTGATATTTTTCCTCCATCTATACCACATTGGGTATTCTCTCAAATTGATAAGTGAAATGTGCATGTGTAGATCAATAGTGTGTAGTGATACCATATTTTTGGTGTCATTGTTGAGGAAAGATCCCATTAGATGCTTGTATGATGGTAAGTATATTGAACTTGAGTTAAGAGTTATTTATAAGCAAGAGTTTTTCTCCTGTCTGGTTTGATACCATCAAAAAGATGCTTTTCAACCACAATAGTTGATTGCAATAGCTTAGGACTTACGCTTAGGGAGGTTAGGATTAGTCTAGCATTCATGTGTGCCCTATTTTTACTCGTTTTTCCTCTTGTTTGTCATCATGAACATGTGCATTTCATGAATTCTATCGAAAAAGTTGACTTCTTTGTGGTGCATAATCGATTGGTATAAACAAAGGTAGTGGTTTGCTCTCTATAACCCTTGGTCAAGTGGTTTTACAGGTGGGTTTGGTGTTACATTTTTAGGTGAAAAGTCTCTGAGAGGACTTGTTGAGGAAGTGACTTCCCATCCAAGCTTACTTGTAGGTTGAAATCATGCACGCAATGGACTTTAGGGCTCCATGTAATATGATCAGAGGAAGAGGTAAGGTTTAGGGCCTTGTTTCAAAGCTCAAGGTATCAATTAGCCCTTGTTTGTCTTAATTGAGTGCATAGGAAGGCATAAAGGTAGTAAGGTAAGCTCACATAGAGTTTTCCTTTGATTTTCACCAAATAAGACAAGGTGCATAGTCAAAGGTTAAGAGGATTAAACATGTGGGATAATTTTAGTAAGGTTTGGATTAAGTTCTTTGTGCCCCAATTAGCTAATTTGTGAAGGATTAAGAAAAGAAAAAGAGAAAGGAAAATGGAATTCATTTTGATAACAAATAAGAGATTTGGTAATGATGAATGGAGATGGGTAATTTTGCACGAGTAATGATTGGGAGACTAGAAACGATGTGAGAGAAGCTCTAAGCTTTGACCATAACATATATGCTTATTGATTGCATACACACAAAGTGTGAGAGAAACCTTATTAGTTCATTGCATGCAATGGGAGTTCTTGCATGAGCTAGGAGATTGAGTGCAAGGCTTTCTTACAAAGTTGTAGTAAGGGAAATCAAGTCTAGGTGGTTTTTGGATAGAGTGAAGTTGCACAAAGAAGAGATAGAGAGAGAAATAGGAGTGATAACAAAGGAGAAAGAAGATTGCAATGGTCATTATTGGTGTCGAGAGGGGAAGTGGTCAAGGTTGATTATTGGGATAGAACTTCAATATTAAGCCTTCAAGAACGAGAGCATCTATCAATTTGTGAGCTTTTTTGATTCACCCAAATAACCCCATAGTTCAATTTAGTTTGTTAATTTTGAAATTAAGCATAGGTGCACAAGGGAATTAGGCATAGAAATTCAAGAGGTATAATTTTTTATCAAGTAGGTACAAGAGGATATATTAATAGAAGGTGTAGTAGATTATAAATGATCGGGGTACAATCCCATGAAGAATCTTGAGATTGTTGGATTTTGAGGTCCACAAAAGCACATGAACAATGCAAAGGAAGAAAAAGAAGCTTGGGGCATGACACAATACTAAATGTATTACCGAGTGAATTTAGAGAGACGAGTTAGGCTTATAGGTGTATATACAAGTTGGGGGCAAAAAATCTCCTAAAGAGGGAAAAAAGTGCCCTGACAGTCCTAAGTGAATTTACAGAGACGAGTTAGACTTATAGGTTTATATACAAGTTGGGTGGAAAAAATCTCCTAAAGAGGGAAAAAAGTGCCCCGACAATCCTAAGTGTGTTCACACACATGACTACTAAAGTATGTCAACAAATCCTTCCTAGGGATATAATGAATAAGGAGCTAGCACTCATGTATAAGGAAGTGTCAAGCTATGTGGAAAGAAACAAATCCCCAAAAGGAAGTAAGCCCAAAGCTTTGTGCAAGCTCCAAACTTCTCCCTAGTAGAGCCTTTGTGAAAAGGTCTACAATATTATTCTTGTGTGGACACATAAACCAAACTGATCTCTCCAACAGAGAACCTCACTGAGATAATGATAGTTCACCTCGATGTGCTTTGTGTGGGCATGGATCCATAGGGTTCCTCATAACTGCCAATGTGCTCTGACTATCAATAAAGATGGTGGTAGACTGATCAACAACCAAATCAACCAAAAGGCATATGAGCCACACACTCAATAGTCATTATGAAAGCTTCCCTATAATCAACCTCACAACTAAGAGTGTCCACAATAGGTTTCTTCTTGCTTAACCAAGCTATGCATGACCTACCAAGCATGAAGCAAGAACCATTGGTGGATACATGTGTCATAGAAACCAACCCAGCTTGAGTCAAAAAAAGCATGTAAATTCGGTGGTAATGATTCCCAATTGGGATAAAATGATCCGAGTAGTCTAGTAGCACTCAAGTAGTTAAAAATGCACTTAACCTCTTGCCAATGCTTGACTCTTGGGGAATGCATAAACTTGCTCATTTGAGAGACAACAAACTAAACATCAACCTGGGTTATGCATAAGTATATCAAGGATCCAACAACTTTCTAATAGAGAACAATACCAAATGCATCTCCAACATCATGAAGACTCAATCATAAACTTGTTTCCATGGGAGTGGAAATTGGTTTGCAATCTTCAAAATAAAAAATGTTGCAATAATGTGTCAATATATTTTTTTGACACAAAGATATTCCCCCATCAAATCGCATGAATTAAATGCCCAAATAATGATGCGAATGCCCCAAATTTGATGACTCAAAAGAGGCATGCAAATCAGCCTCGAATTCAGCAATATGTTGCTCATTAGGACCAATGAGCATGTCATCACCATATACAAAAATGATTAGAAGTACATCATCTGTATGCTTAGCATATAAGGTTCTCTCAGTTGGACCATTCTCAAAACCATGTGCTAGCAAGTAGGCAATAGAGTGTGGAAGACACCCAATTTTTAAAGACTATCTTTAAAAGATAATGAAGGCTCATTTGTAAAAGACCTTTTGCTAGTTTTAAATGAAGAAGATTTTGTTGGAGAAAACTTTGTCTTTCTACCCTTTGTCATGTATGTGTATGCTTGTGTGTGTGCATGCTTGAGTACATGATTGCTTGCCCATTCGCATGTGTGGAACATCATACCACATATTATCTTTGTAGGTTGATATTTTATGGGTTGCATTATTCTCACATGATACTTATTTTTATTCTTGGAGCTCAAGGTGGTATATGACATAAGACATTGGTACCATTGTTAGGGATTGACTTATTAGACACTTGACATGATGTAAGTGTGTACACAAAGAGGTGCATTTTCTCTCGGTACTTTCTACATTTGAAGTACCATTTTCATGGTTTTTTAGAGCATTCATTGAACAAATGCTCTTTTCTGAATTCATTGCAAAATCCACATCCAAGTCTAGTACTAGGTTGATAGTTGGACAAATGAGGACAATCTAAAAAAAAAAAATTCTTTTTTATATCTATAATAAGGTTCTCTAGCTACCAGAGTTCTATTTTGCCTCATAGGAGGTCCCGTAGTGGTATATGACACATTAGAATAACTACTTCTAGTCTTGATTCCAAGTAGAATCATGACCACAGTAGTGATCATCATAAGAAGAAAAGTAATCTATATGTGGCTCCTCATCATAGTATTGCTCTCCTCTCAGATAGTCAAAAACAAGTTCTTGAACATCCGGAGGTGTTGATGAAATAGGCACAGTGGTCCATTCCTTGTTTTCCTTTGAGCTCGTATAATTCACTTGAACAACATTTTGGGGTGCAGAGGTTGTTTCCCAAGGATAGATTGTGGTGGAAGAGGATCTTGTTGAACCCCTTGTGGCCTAGGCGCTTGATAATATTGCTAATGATTTCTCCAAGCTGACTATGAGATGCATATGGATATGGCCTCGGTGGAAACCTTGGAGGTTGTCTCATATATCACTGATTGTAATGATTATCAACAGTAGCATGATTCACAAGTTTTTGAAAATTTTGACAATATTGCAATTTTGTTTGATTTGCATGTGGTGGAGCTTTTTCAAAAGTACAATTTTGCATTGGATGGTCTACTCCACATTGATAACATCTTCTAAGTGGTTGCACACATTGAGGTGAATGTTGGTATAATCAATTGCTTGTAAGCTATTTAGTTCCCAAATTTTTAGTTACCATATTGGAAATTTAATCAAATCAAGGTAGATGCAAACCATTGATGATAGACGAATCAGATGTTGTGTGTACATATGGAAGCTTTAAGTATTTAGACAGATTTTCTTTGAAGTCCATACACCCGTCAAGCATGCATCAAGTTTTTGCAAGCGCTTTACATAGACAAATGCCCACAACTCATTGCTAAGTAGTCCATCCAAGAAGAAGGAAATATGCTTTTCTTGAGAAAGAAGCTCGTGGACTAGACATCTATCCACATGCTACTTGAATCTTTAAGCAGTAAGCCTTACCGTCTCATGACTATGTTTCTTGAAGTTGTGGACTAAAGACGAGGTGTCATCTCTAACTCCGTTCTTGGATAACTCAACAATAATGCATATCGAAGATGTCAAAAATCTCTAAATGTGTGTATGTTAGATGGTTGAAAACAATTCAAGGCTCTTCAGACCAATGTGCATCCAAAGGTTTATATTGCCCAATCATATCACTTTTATGGGAGAACAAGAGACCAAGAACTTGGTCTATGGAGAGGAGATAGTTACTACTCCTCATGGAAAATCCATCTTGAATAGGATACTCTATGCAGATAGATTACCAACTCACTCTACACTTAAGGAAGTCTACCTTGTAGTATGTAGAGACCTAGCTTTATGGAAAATTGGATCTCTTAGTGATGAAGGGCCTAGTTTTGTCATAGTACAAGAAATGAAAGACCCTAAAAAGGATTATGTGATTATGTATGTAAATAGAGAGCAAAAAGTGTATTGGAAGGATTTTTAGAAGATAAAATCAAGCTCACATATCTAAGATAGCTTCTCTCCCAAGAACCAATACCAAAAGGTTAAAGAGAATCCAAAGATTAGTGGAAGCTCTCAAGATAGAAGGTATCGGATGGGGAGTAATTCCACTTTCCCATTCATGCCAAAGGAGCAAACTAGAAATTTTTTAGGAGGATATAACCCCAATTTGCAAATTAGACATGAAAATGGGCAGAGACCTCTTAATCCACAAGTCATACAATAGAACTCTCATCCATTTCCACTTTTAAGACCACAAGATGGTGGTAGAAGGCTTCATCCTTCTCAATTTGTAGTGCATGAAAAGTAATTATTATGGCATAATCGATCCTTATGATCATGTTTCAAAGTTTAAGCAAATGCTTTGAGCAGAGAAAGTAAACCATTTATTCACACACCACATACATGGTCGCGTGCTTGTTTCAATATTGACCTTTTATGAACTTAACTGTTAGCTTCTTCCTAGGACTAGATCCTTGAGCACACCACAAATTCACAACATTGTGATTCAATCCATCTAAGTAGACCAAAGCTCCAAGAGCATTGGTGCAAATGAATTCTAGAGTGCCATGATCCCTTTTCTCAATCGTAGATATGTACTTTTCACTCAGAAGCATTTCTTGCATATTATTTGAGCACTTCATGGCCTTTAAATCACTCTCCAAATCACTAAATGCATTGAAAGTAAGTGTTCGAGTAAGTGTTTGAGTCACACTCTCCTACGTAGATATTCTACTCATAGATTTGACTATTTGCCCTAGTGTACATCCTCACCTTAAATACATACGTCAATTCTCAATTGTTTGGTATGTTCGTTTGTGATTTGCGAACTTGTTAGGGTTTTTTGTGTTCAATTTTTGTTTATTGTATTTTACATGTCCAACTTATGAGTTTTTTTATGTACTAGAAACTCAATTGACCAAAAACAATATCTAGAATAGTGCTTTGCAATTTGAAGCTTTTGAGAGGTACTTGAGGCTATAACACCCTCCAAAAATACTACTTTGGGAGCTGTTCTAATTCCAATTGTTGCACATTGGATTTCACCTCACAATCCATATAGAAAAGAGGAAAAGGATTAGAAACAATAAAAGAGGTAGAAGAAAATCATTCTTCGTTACCTCAATCTGTGTGTGCTCCTCTAATTTTGTGTGAGAGCTCTTTTCCTTATCTCATTTCTCTTGATATGATATCAGAGCTAGTGTGGCAGTAGAGAGCTCACAAATAACACGGACAATGAAGAGTTTATGAGAAGACAATGGAGAATGCGCACTTCAAAAATTATATTAGATTTGTAACAAATTTTTTGTGCAGGTAGAAGGTGTCAAATTATGTTTTGAAGTTATTCCTTTATGGGGGAGCTTTTTTTGCTCACATTTCCATTTTGGAGACATTTTGACCTTCATTTTGAGCTCACAATGTGGGCCTACAAAGAAAAACAAGTCAGTTTGCAAAAAAATAAATTGAATATGTTTAACATCTTCTTAATAGTCCAGATCCATAATTTCAAGTGATTATGTGTATAATTGATACATGAAAACTATGTTTTTCCAAGTACAAATTGTCAAGTCATAGTGTGATAATGTTCAAGCAGAGGTACTAGGTCTAGTGACTTTGTAGTATTGTAAATTTCTACATAAATGGAAAATGGTAATGGAATGAACCAACTTATGAGCAATAAGTTGGATAAGAAAAATTTTCATGCTTGGAGATTCATAATGAAAAATTTCCTAATGGGAAAAGGCTATTAGAACTATTGAAGGAGACAATGAAAAGTCCCTATAACTACCATAGAGGAATCGAATTATTGTCTAGTTAAGAGCACATGAAGAGAAAAATCAAGGAACATGGAAGATAATGTATTGCCTATCTATTACCATACAAGATAGCATAATTGGGCACATACATGATACCAAAACACTCGGAATAGTTTGGTCACATTCTATGAAACCAATACAAAGGTATGAAAATTGCAAGTCAAGAAGAAGTTGCATACACAAGAGAAAAGGAGCATGTTGATGAGTGATTGCACATTAAAAAGAATAAAGATATATGAGTCACTTGCATCTATTGGCATCACTGTAGATAATGATGATAAGGCTGAAGTATGCCTTTGTGGTTTAGGAATTGCATATAAGTAGTTCATAACTTCTATTCAAACCATGAATGATATTCTAAATTTTATTGCTCTTGTGTCCATCTTGATAATGGAAGAAAAGAACCTTGGTAAAGACTTAAATTCCCAAGTAAAAAGTTGGTTTTGAGCAAGAATTATACTATGGTAGAGGAAGAGGTTGAGGTAGAGGCTTCAAAAGTGGATGAGGAAACAATAACCAAGACAAGGTCAACAACAAACATTGTAGAAGGTAGAGGACGGTTTTGAGGTGGGGGGGAACAAGAGGTCACAAAAATTTCGAAGGAAATGATTCAAATAATGAAAATAAGGGATGTTGGAATTGTGGTAAAAGTAGTGACTCTGAATATGATTGCAAGTTATAGAATGAGAACAACAAAAAGCAACAAAAAAATTATGCATCCACAAGTGCATATGATTTTGAGAAATTTTTTATGGTGCCACATCATATGATGAACACAATGTTTGATCATGATTCAAAACTGAATGGTAATGTCTGGTAGTATGTTGATTCATGTTCTTTAAATCACATGACTAGCCATGTAGAATGGTTTAGTAGTTTGCTAAAATTTCCAGTCCCTGGATTTGTTGAAATAGGTGTTGATACATCATATCCAATTGAGCATACAAGAAACATAGAACTATTCATGGAGAATGGGTAGGTAAAACATCTTGTTGATCTATTTCATGTTCCTATTATAACAAAGAACCTAGTCTTTGTTGGACAAATGATTGACCAAGAATTAGAAGTTTGGTTCAATTCTGATGGTTTATATGTAGTAGAGTACAAGAAGAATGGAATGATGATCACCAAATTGGACAAAGTGGGTAGGATGTTTACCTTGAATGTGGAAATTCTTGAAATGAATGCAACGGTGTTTGCAAAAGGAGCAAGGGTTATTGCTTACATAGAGATATGGCACAAATGAATTATACATGCAAATTTGCAAAGGATGAAGTTGATGCGGTCAAAAGAGCTTGTCAACGTATTACCAAAATTCAAGGTTGCAAAGATGCAAAGGTATGTGAAACCTGTCAATTTGGTAAAAATTCAAGAGCATCATTTTCGCATGACACACATGTTAATAAGAAAAAGCTAGAGATAGTGCATATATATGTTTGGGGCCCTACAAAATCTAGATCCATGGGAGATCCTAGGTTTAATGTCACATTTATTGATGACCATACACGAAAGGTATGGCTATAATTCATGAAGGACAAGAGTGAGGTATTTAATCACTTTTAAAAATTTGAGGATATGATGAAAAAGTAGACAAGGAACTATATTTAGATATTAGAATATGATGAAGGAGGTGAATACATATCAAAAGAACTCAGTAATTTTCTAAAGATTCACGAAATTCAAAGGCAATTATCATGCAAGTACACACCAAATAGAATGGAATTACCTAAAGAAAAATAGAGTTGTTGTAGAAATAGCAAGAGCTTTGATGATTGAGAAAAACTTTGAAATAAAGTCTAGAAATAGCAAAAGCTTTGATGGTTTGAGATAAACTTTGAGTTCGGTAAGAACTTGGGATAAATTATCCTATCAAAAAATACAATATTCTTTTCTCCTTTATAAAAACTTTCTCTTTGTTGTTGATTTGATGTTTCCAACATTCTCCCCCTCCTAGAATTTTGTCATCCTTAACAAAACTAATCTGAGTGTCTTTTATTGCCTTTTGTTACTTTGATGAACATGTGATATAAGGTCATGACTTTTTCTCTATGTCACATTTAAATCACTGAACATCTCAAAAAGGGCTTTCCTCCATTGTACAATTGTAGCTAGCCTATCAATCACATCTTTATTGATATGTCCTATATGGGTTGCTTCATAAGATGTCAATCTAGCTTTCATCACCAAGGATATTTTTCGGTGAATCCATAATCAAATGCATCTTCAAAAGTTTGTATATAATGTCTGCCCATAAATATGACTCTATTGCAATAAGCCATCATACAAGTTCTATTTGGTGTTTCACTAAGATAAAAAAGAAGAGAAACTATAAGGGAATTAAATCCTACAAAATTAAGTATTTTGATATTTGTATTGGTAAATGTTTCTATACACATGATGATTAGTTTAAGTATTCTGAGAGTTAATATACATGTTGGATCCTTGACATTTGTCAAGACTTCAACAATAGCTTTGGTTGTAGTAAGCATATAAGCTTTAGTTGCCCATGTCTCTTCTTTGGTCTTGCCAGCTTTGGAAAGTTGATTCATTTTGAAGGAATCATGCCATCTTTTCTCATTTGCCAAATTTTTATCCAATCTCTTCTTATGGCATGTGGGCAATATGTTGGGTTTACATTCAGGTAATTAGGAGATTCTAGCCAAATTTTTCTACATTCTTTGTTCTTGCATAGCCATTTGCTTCTCCATGAAGGATTAGATTTCTCAAAAAATCCTTGGTAGCTTCCATATTTTGATCATATTCTAGGAACTCATTAGGGTGTATGCCTACTTTGGTAGTCGGATAATTCTTTATGCTTTCTACAACCATGCAGAATGGTATGCCCAAATCATCTACTACCCAATGATGTTGTAGTGGATTGACTCCATATTCCAATGCGAACTAAACTATTCTACCTTCAAATTATCCATGAAGTTTTTTGATATAGCTCATCCTTGCTTCTCTCTCAATCAATAGTTTTTTTAATAAATCATATTCTTCATTGATCTCCTCTTGCCCTTATTCTTCGATCCCTTCATCTTGGATTGGAGATGGTGGTCTCTCTTCTATGATTGTTCTTTCTATTATAGGTTCCACCACTATTTCATTTTGTTGGCTAGGTTTAAATTTCCACATCTCTATTTCTTTCATCAGCTTAGCCCTTTGTTCTTCCCATTCCATTCTTTCTTTCTCAACCTATTCATTTTTCCAATTCTTCTTTGATGGCTTTAAATTTCCTCATTGGTAGTCTCTACTTGGCTTGAGTCTTCTTTGCTTCCTTCTAATTTGTAGTTTCCTTCTTCCATCAACATCTTGTTAATTTCTTCATTAGCCCTTCTTAACACCTGATATGATATCTCTAACACTCTATTCTTGGATTCGAGGTGCTTAATATCCTCTTGCATTTTCTTCATCCTCTTCTTCTTCTTTTCACATTTCTCTTATAAGAATCCAGCTTTGTTTTTGTATTGAACCACTTCTGTCTCTACCTTGATGACCTTATCTTGGTAGACCTATAGAAATCTTCTTTGTTCTCTCAACTCCAATTGTAATTTTTTAGTCTTTATTATATTCATCTGTTATTTTATCACCTTTAATGAACTGCAACTTTGTAGTAATGTCTAATAGGATCATGTTCTTGGTTTCTAGCCTAAATTGCTCTACCTGAGCCATTACATATTCACATATGTGTCTGATCTCCTTGGGAAACTTCTTCATTTCTACTCCTTTATGTATCAACTCCAAATTATCTTCCTCTTTTTCTAAATCTTCTGATGGATGCTCTTTCTCCTTATCATCTTCATGTTGATATATTTAGGTAGTGATGTGTGTGAACACACTAGGGCCACTGGGCACTTTTTTCCCTCTTTAGGAAGTTTTTTCCCCGGCTTGTATATATGCCTATAACCCTAATGTATCACCTATCTTTGTACATTCTAGTGGTAATACATTTAATATTATGTGTTGTGCTTCAAGCTTCTTGTTCTTCCTTGTGTTGTTTGTATGCTTCCACAGACCTCGAACTCCAACAATTGGTATGAGATTAGGTCGTCATTTCATTTAGGGCATCATCAACACCCCTCCGGTCATAGTCTCAAAATCACACAAAATTTGGTGAGCCAAAATCATGATCTGAGCTCATTTTAGCCTCCAAATGCACTGTCATAGTGCTTGTGTTGTATATTATTGAACAAGGCATTGTTAAAATGTTAAATTATTAATGTATTAATATGTTTTTGATGTTTTTGATATAGCAACTGAAGGTTCGTGAGGAGCGTGCAAGGCGTGAAAGGGCGGACATCAATAATCTGAATAATTATTATTTATTTTGTAAATAAACCTGCGTAGAAGGTTCTATTGTTAGAAAAGTAATGGTTAGAATAAGGGTCATTGTAGACCGTAGTTTCTATTATTTAAAGTAATGGCTTTCTGTAAAAGTTACCAACTTTTAGTTTCACGCCTGCTTTTCAAAGCCGCCCTCATGTAACCACTATTTTCGACGTAATCAAAAGTCCTATAAATACATGCACTCTGTGGACTGTCAAAACAGAGTGCATGGGGGGAGATTGCACCCAATACTGTGTTGTGTCTCGTCTCTTGTTGCGTCTATTCTCTATGTGTTTTCTGTGTCCGTAATCTCTGTATGCGCGTGAGTAAGATCCTGACAACAGTGGTATCAGAGCTCTGCACGCGTCAATACAAAGGGTTTTGTTCTCTGTTCTCTGTTCGCGATTCCGATTTCGTTTCCGTTTCCGTTTCCGTTTCCTGTTTTTGCTTCGGCTTCGGTTTCTGATCCAGAACCAAAACCTACGTCTTCACCTACGTCTTCTCCTTCGGCTTACTCCAAGGCGTCGACTAAGGCAAAGAGCTCAGGCAATACATTGGCAACATTGGCACCCAAGGCTCCCTTGGCAGCCGTTGGCTACACGCGAGACAATTTTAATTTTTGAGTGGTAATAGAGAGGTTTAGAGTCCCTAAGGTAGGAGGATTTGAACCCACACCCTCCTACTTTCAAGGGAAGTACTTTGACCACTCCACCATCTCTTGGAGTTGTACTCAAGTCTCTCTCTCTCTTTCTTTGGTACTTGTGCAAGGCGCTCGCGGCAATTTCCAGGATGGACCCAACAAAGAATCAAGTGTAACTTTCAATCCGTAGGTCGGATTGAGGCGTGTAATATACCGTTGGAAAGCTCTCGGAACAAACTTTCCAATGAGCTAGCTTGGAAGTGTGAATTCCTTCAAAATCATTGGGTGGCACTTGATTGAGTGTTCAAGATACCAAGCAAGGTTGAGAACACGGGATCGAGACACCAAGGTTGCAAACAAGAAGGTTCAATACACCAAGGTTGAGAGCAAGGGTCCAAGAGCACCATGGAGAATCACAGTAATTCACCTTTACCTGGAGTCTCATTCGAGCAAGAGTTAGAGATTATGAACCAAGAACTTCAAGCACGTCAACAAGCCATACACGGACGTTATGCTATGCTTCAATTCGACGGACGAAAAGATGGCCGCTTTGTCCTATCATGGCTATCCCTATTCAACGATTTCTTTTCCGATGGGTTATATTCAGAAAATCAGAAAATTGAGTTTGCCACCAATTATTTGGTAGGACGAGCGCAGTTATGGTGGAATGATCTTTCTCGTCGTGCAGATTGTCCACGCACCTGGAAGGCTTTTCAAGAAGAGTTTAAAGATTCATTCTTACCTTTATAGTTTACCTTACCTGTTTGATAATTGTGATGTATTTACATATTGAATTTAGTCTATAGGAGCATATTACCTTTAATTTTTGAGATTTTGTTTTACTGCTATGGGAAGTTATCTCCAATCTTTTGAGCTTCTTTTCCAAGATCAAAAGCATTTGGATTTTATCTATTTATCCTCAACAAACCTTTTCTAATCATCTTTCCGAAGCCTCGATTCTTGAAGGCATATTATCAAGCTATTTTGACAAAGTATGGATCATCTTCAACACTCGTACACACCTTCAAATTAGTTTTTGGAACCTCCAGATAAGTTTCTTGTCAATTTATATGCATGGTTCTTCTCTTTTTGTATCATATTGAACATAGGACATGCAAGTTTTGCATCGTACTTATACACATAGTTTAGACATGGTTTGTCTTGTATGGTGCATGAATTTTTATTGCAGGGACAGGTATGTATTTTTCTTACAGGTTCGCGAGGCGAAAACACTATATTTGTCAGGGTGTGTAATCCCCTTTTGGTCTTTTTGTGCATAGATTATGCCTCTTGGCATCAATATCATGGAATTGTTTGTCGGAAATTTTTCCGGTTTTCAAAATCACGCCGTTATGCTGCCGAAATTTTTACAAAATTCATATGCACATGCATTCAATTATAAATTCATGATTAGAAAATTAATAATTATTTTATCATATCCAGATATTCATTTTTGTCATCACTTTTGGATTACATTTTTGACTTAAATCATGTATATCATACCACAAACACATTAATGTAACAGCTCCATGAACATTTCCATGCATGTATTTTTACATGGCACATGCCTATTTTCTTTATTCAGTGATGAAACATGTGACTGGCCATCCATGTTTATTCTTTTATCACCTGAGGTCAGTTGCTTGTTCAACTGAGGGGCATGTTATACCTTATGGAAAATGTTGAACAATGCATTGTTGGATTGTAACATGAAATATGTTAGCCAATGCATTGTTGGATTGAAATATCGAATAGCCAATGCATTGTTGAATTGTAACATGGAATATGTTAGCCAATGCATTGTTGGATTGAAATATCGAATGCCAATGCATTGTTGGATTGTAACATGAAATATGTTGGCCAATGCATTGTTGGATTGTAACAGTAATATGGAATATGTTGAACACTGCATTATAATTGTTAGAGTGTTGCATTATTTTATCAACTGAGGTCAGTTGCTTGTCAACTGAGAGGCATGTTGTATATTATTGAACAAGGCATTGTTAAAATGTTAAATTATTAATGTATTAATATGTTTTTGATGTTTTTGATATAGCAGCTGAAGGTTCGTGAGGAGCGTGCAAGGCGTGAAAGGGCGGACATCAATAATCCGAATAATTATTATTTATTTTGTAAATAAACCTGCGTAGAAGGTTCTATTGTTAGAAAAGTAATGGTTAGAATAAGGGTCGTTGTAGACCGCAGTTTCTATTATTTAAAGTAATGGCTTTCTGTAAAAGTTACCAACTTTTAGTTTCACGCCTGCTTTTCGAAGCCGCCCTCATGTAACCACTATTTTCGACGTAATCAAAAGTCCTATAAATACATGCACTCTGTGGACTGTCGAAACAGAGTGCGTGGGGGGAGATTGCACCCAATACTGCGTTGTGTCTCGTCTCTTGTTGCGTCTATTCTCTGTGTGTTTTTTGTGTCCGTAATCTCTGTATGCGCGTGAGTAAGATCCTGACAATAGCTTGTGCAGGAAGTTTTTTCTTCTTGTGCCAAAGATATATATAAGTTTTGATTCGCCCGTATAAGCACCTCAAAGTCTGCTACAGGTTTAGTAGAAATCGATAGGGTCATTCTGTTCAACTTTTTGAGATACAATCATTTTTTTGCATTAGGGTATTTTAGTCAGTGGTCATGGCTGAAAACAATGATATATTTTGTATGTTGGTTGTTGAGGATAAGTTGGATGGTACCAATTACACATTGTGGGCTTATTTGATGCATCATGTATTGGTTGCAAAAGGATTGTGGAATATTGTGCAGGAAGTTGAAAAACTTCCTATTTCACCTGCAAACACAGTTGCTAAAGGTGATGCAGATGGTGTTGAAGATTATGATATTCTTCGTGTTTCTATTTGTGTTGCGGTTCCTGCTACACCTACTGTAGAGAAAATTTTTTGGGATGGCATAGATGCTCATGCATATGCATTGCCAGCCTTCTCTATCAAACATGCCATTATTCCTCACATTCACACTTGTAGAACAACCAAGGATGCTTGGGATATAGTTATCATTCTATACAAGGCAAGGAATGAGACTCGTGTTTCTTACCTCTGAAAACAATTGGAGAGTGATCACATGAATGAAGGAGATTCTATGGATAGTTTTCTAACAAAGATCAAAGATTTGAAGGAACAGTTGATTTTTGTTGATGGAGTCTTGCCCGATAGTTCACTTCTGCACACTGTTCTGAATGGTCTTCCCGATTCATATTAGAGTTTTTCTTCTACTCTTTGTTTGATTATGAAAGGAAATCCAAATTCCTTAATATTTGATGATTTAGTCTCTGTTTTATTGCAGGAAGATTAGTCTAGGTAGAATAGGCCCATTATGTGTGTTGCAGATCAAGATTTCCTGGCTAGTCAGAAAGGCAAAAGTAATGGATCTCTTGTACTAGTAAGCAGAAATCTGCTCATTCTACACAATCAAAGAAGGATGACAAAGATGAGAAGAAAACAAAAAAGAAGAATTTTTTTTGCAAATACTGTAAAGGAAATGATGTCATAAAGAGTTGTCCAAAACTAGCTAATAAAGAGGCAAGGAAGAAAGAGGCTAGAATGGTTGTTGGAGAGGCCTCTACACCCAAAACAGAGTCTACTAATCTTGTGCAAAATGAGGACTGGGCATTTACCAATGTTTGTAGTTATCCCATCTTCTCATGAACAGTGTATGTCTATAGTAGACTCAGATGTTTGGTACTTTGATAGTGGGGCAACCAAACATATTACCTCACAGTGTGGTTTCTTCATTTCACTTGGGCCTACCCCTATAGAGAATATTATCACATTCGCCAACAACTCCTCTTATCCTATCATGGGAGTTGGCAAGATCATTTTGACTATTGTTGATGGTAGTTCTTTTACATTGTCATATGCTTTATTTGTACCAAGGATCAAGAAGAATCTATTATCAGTTTCAGCATTAGCCAAGATTGTCTTGGTTGTGAAATTTGTTGATGACAAATGTACAGTTCATGATCTTTCAAATGGCGATGTCATTATTGCTTTTGGCATTTTATGTTGTGGGCTGTATAAGCTCATAGACTATGAAAAATCTGTGAATGATTCAGCATGTGCAGTACATGATTCCCAGGCTATGTCAGATGCAAAGCTTTGGCATGCATGCTTTGATCATCTGAATTTTGTTGGTTTGTTATACCTCTAGAAATCTGAAATGATGTCCTCTCTGCCCAAACTTGAGGCACCTAGTAAACATGTGTGTGAAGGCTATATTTTGGGCAAAATGGAGTGTTCCTTGTTTCCAAAAGATGGTTCAGTTCGAGCTAGTCAAAAATTACAGCTTGTTCACAGTGATGTCTGTGGTCCTATGCAGCCACCCTCTTTTGGAAACTATCTTTACTTTGTGACTTTCATTGATGGTTTTTTCAGGCATGCATGGGTATATCCATTGAAAGCAAAGTCCGAAGTGTTTATGTGCTTCAAACAGTTTTTGGTTTTGGTTGAAAATCTACCAGCATGTAAAATGGGCACCCTCTGTTTTGATCGAGGGGTAAAATATATGTCTTCTGACTTTAATGCATTTTTGGCTGAATGTGGGATAAAAAATTAGTGTATAGTGTCACATATACCTCAACAGAATGGAGTCCCTAGATAGAAGAACATGTCACTCATGGAGATGGTGTGTATGGTCAAGAGTTAGGCTCTACCACATAGTTTCTGGCTTGAGGTTGTTATGTGTCCAGCATATGTACTTAACAGGTATCCCACTAAAGCATTGCAATCTATCACTCCATATGAGGCTTGGCATGGTCGCAAGACATGTTTTGCTCACCTGCGTGTTTTTGGTTGTTTGGCATATGCAATAGTGCCTAAAGAACAATGTAGGAAATTGGATGATAAAGCAGTGAAATGTTTTTTGTTGGGTATAGTTCTAAAAGCAAAGGCTATCGTCTGTATCATCCATAGACTAAACGCATTTTGGTTAGCAATGATGTTGTTTCTGTGGAAGATGATATTCAGCCATTACTTTCATGTGCTAAGGAGACATCAATTAGATCCAAAGACATGTATGACACTTTGTTGCCTCTTTTTATAGGTGGACAATCTAGTGCTGGTCCTAATGAGGCAACTTGTCAGCCTTTTGTTGGAGGTAGATGTCTGCGGAAGCACGCGAAAAGCACAAGGAAGAAGAAGAAGCTTGCAGCACAACACACAATACTGAATGTATTACTAGAGAATGTACAAAGATAAGTAGCCCATTAGGGCAATAGGCGCATATACAAGCCGAGGGAAAAAAACCTCCTAAAGAGGGAAAAAAGTGCCCCGGTGGTCCTAGTGTGTTCACACACATCACTACCTAAATATATCAACAAATCCCCCCTGGGAGTGATGCAGTGAACAAGGATCTGGCACTCATGTATAAGGAAGTGCCAAGCTATGTGGAAATCACTCCACAAAAGGAAGTAAGCCCAGAGCTTTGCAGAAAGCTTCAAACTTCTCCCTAGGCAGAGCCTTTGTGAAAAGGTATGCAATGTTCTCCTGCGTGGGCACATATGCCAAGCTGATCTCCCTAGCAGAGAACCTCTCCCTGACATAATGATAATGCACCTCAATGTGCTTAGTGCGAGCATGGAACACAGGGTTCCTCGCAACTGCCAATGCGCTCTGACTGTCAATGAAGATGGTGGTGGCAGAAGACTGACCAACACCCAAATCAACCATAAGGCATCTAAGCCACACACACTCAACAGTAGCTGAGAAAGCTGCCCGATACTCAGCCTCACAACTAGAAGTAGCCACAGTAGGCTGCTTCTTGCTCAACCAAGATATACATGAGCTACCAATCATGAAGCAAAAGCCAATAGTAGACACACGAGTGTCATAGCAACCAACCCAATCAGAGTTAGAAAAAGCATGCAAATCTGGCAGTAGTGATCCCCCCTTGGGATAAAACAACCCAAGTAGTCGAGTACCACTCAAGTAGCGAAAGATGCGCTTAATCGCCTGCCAATGCTTGACTCCTGGGCAATGCATAAATCTGCTCATCTGTGAGACATCAAACTGAATATCTCGCCGAGTAATGCATAAGTAAATCAAGCATCCAACAGCCTGCTGATAGACAACAACATCAAATGCATCTCCAGCATCATGAAGACTCAATCGTAAACTTGTCTCCATAGGAGTGGCAATAGGCTTACAGTCTTCAAGGCCAAAACGTTGCAATAATGTGTCAATATATTTTGTTTGACACAAAGCCATTCCACCATCAACTTGCATAAACTGAATGCCCAAATAGTGATGCAAATGCCCCAAATCAAGCATCTCAAATGAGGTTGCACATCATTAGCACGCTTAACATATAAGGTGCTTTCAGTTGGACTGTTCTCAAAACCATGTGCAACTAGATAGGCATGTATCTTCTCATACCAAGCACGTGGTGCTTGCTTTAAACCATATAATGCCTTCTTTAACCTGCACACCTGGTTTTCATGCACTTTCTGCAGGAAGCCACGTGGCTGAAATACATACACTTCTTCATGCAAGTCACCATTCAGAAATGTTGTTTTAATGTCCAATTGATGTACATTCCAACCATGATGGGTTGCAAGTGCATAAATGCTCCGAACAGTAGTCATACGGCATGTAGGTGCAAAGGTCTCATCAAAATCAATGCCTCTTTCCTGCGCATAACCCTTTGCAACAAGCCTAGCCTTATACCTATCAACTATACCATCAAGTTTATGCTTCAGCTTGTATACCCACTTAGTGCCAATGGCCTTCTTGCCAGGAGGCAAGTCACATAAAGACCATGTACCATTCTTCATTATAGCATCATATTCAGATTGCATAGAAGCCATCCAATTTTCTGAATTCTGTGCTTCATCAAAAGAAACAGGCTCATTCTCATCACAAAGACTAGACGCAGCCATAGCATAGCAATTTGATGCGAGGGAGGCACTATGAGAGCATGAACGAGTACGATATGACAAAGGTGCATCTAATTTGCTGTCATGCAAAGTCTGCACCAGCCATTTTGACATAGTTTTGCCTGTGCAATATCAGCTCTCTCATCAACAAGTGCATCATGTAAATCTGCATCAAAAATCGAATGATTTGCATCATGATATGAAACCTGCAAAGGCTGAGAAGTTACCTCATTAGGACCAGCACTAGACTGTCCACCTATAAAAAGAGGCATCAAAGTATCATACATGTACTCCATTCTGTTTAGGTGTACACGGCACTGTACACTGGTGTTTTATCCCACATTCAGCCAGAAATGCATTAAAATCAGAAGACATATATTCCCCCCCTCGATCAAAACAGAGGGTGCCCATTTTACATGTTGACAGATTTTCAGCCAGAACCAAAAGCTGTTTGAAGCACATGAACACTTCGGACTTTGCCTTCAATGGATATACCCATGCATGCCTGGAAAAATCATCAATGAAAGTCTCGAAGTAAAATTTCCAAAAGAAGATGTCTGCATAGGACCACAGACATCACTATGTACAAGCTGCAATTTCTGTGTAGCCCGGACTGAACCATCTTTTGGAAAGGATGAACGTTGCATTTTGCCCAAAATACAGCCTTCACAAACATGTTTTCCAGGTGCCTCAAGTTTGGGAAACAAGGACACCATTTCAGATTTCTACAGGCATAGCAAACTAGCAAAATTGAGATGACCAAAGTGTGCATGCCAAAGCTTTGCATCTGACATAGCCTGAGAATCATTTACTGCACATGCCAAATCATTTACAGATCTTTCATAGTCTATGAGCTTATACAGCCCACGACATAAAATGCCAGAAGCAATAATCACATCACCATTTGACAGATCATGAACTGTACACCTATCATCAGCAAATTTCATAACCAAGCCAATCTTGGCTAATGCAAAAACTGATAACAGGTTCTTTTTTATCCCTGGCACAAATAAAGCATCTGACAAAGTGAAAGAACTACCATGAGTAGTAGTGAAAATGATCTTACCAACTCCCATAACAAAATAAGAGTTGTTGGTGCATGTAACAGTATTCCCTGTAGGGGCAGGCTCGAGTGAAGAGAAGAAACTGTGCTGCGAGGTAATATGTTTGGTCGCCCCACTATCAAAATACAAAACATCTGAGTCTATTGCAAACATGCACTGCTCATGAGAAGATGGTTCAAAACTGCAAACAGTAGTAAACGCCCATTCTTCTTCCTGCACAAGATTTGCAGACTCTGTTTTTGGTGTAGAGGCCTGTGCAACAACCATTCTAGCCTCTTTCTTCTTTTCCTCTTTAGCAACCAGTTTTGGACAGTTCTTTATGATATGATCATTCCCTTTACAGTACTTACAAAACAATTTCTGCTTTTCTGATTTCTTCTCATCTTTATCTTCCTTCTTCGAATATGCAGAATTAGCAAATTTCTGCTTACTAGTTGAAGAGCTCCATTTTCCTTTGCCCTTCTGACTAGCTAGGAAAGCTTGATTTGCAACTCGCATAATGGACATGTTTTGCCTCGACTGATCTTCCTGCAACAGAACAGAGACTAACTCCTCAAATGATAAGGCATTTGGATTGCCTTTCATCTTCAACTGAAGAGTAGAAGCAAAACTCTTATATGAATCAGGAAGACCATTCAGAATGGTCTGCACAAGTGAGCTATCTGGTATAACCTCATCAGCAGAAATCAATTGTTCCTTCAAGTCTTTGATCTTCGTTAGGAAACTGTCAATAGAATCACCTTCATTCATGTGCTCACTCTCCAACTATTTTCGGAGGTAAGCAACACGAGACTCATTCCTAGCTTGATACAATGTGGTAAGTGTATCCCAAGCATCCGTAGTTGTTCTACAAGAGCGAATGTGAGGAATAATGGCACGTTTGATAGACAAAGCTATCAATGCATGTGCCTGGGCATCTCTGCCATCCCAGCGAATCTGCTCTACAGTAGGTGCAACAAAAACAGTAGCATGAACAGGAATTTGCAGAATATCATCTTCGACACCATCTTCATCAGCTCCAGCACCTGTATTTGTAGTACTTGTAGTCAGAGGTGTAACAGGATGTCTTTCAACACCTTGCACAATGTTCCACAATCCTTTTGCAACCAATACATGTCGCATCATATAAGCCCATAATGGGTAGTTGGTACCATCCAACTTATCCTCAACAGCCAACATACGGAATACATCACTGCTTTCAGCCATGGCCGGTGACTAAAATACCTTGATGCAAAAAATTGATTGTATCTCAAAAAGTTGAACAGAACTGCCCAGACAAATTCTGCTAGACCTGTAGCAGACTTCAAGATGCTTATATTGGCAAACAGAAACTGGTATATACCTTTGGGACAAAAAGATAAAATAGCCTGCACAAGCGCTCTGATAGTGCGTTCGGAGGCCGAAACGAGCTCAGATCGCGATTTCGGCACCAAATAGCAAAGCTGTTTTGATCTCTGAAACACCTTGAGTATGCTCACCAAATTTCATGCAAATTTGAGACTGCAAATAAAGGAGTGTCGATGGCGCCCTAGATGAAGCGACGACCTGCTCTAATACCAATTGTTGGAGTTAGACGTCTGTAGAAGCACGCGAACAGCACAAGGAAGAAGAAGAAGCTTGGAGCACAACACACAATACTGAATGTATTACTAGAGAATGTACAAAGATAAGTAGCCCATTAGGGCAATAGGCATATATACAAGCCGGGGGAAAAAAACCTCCTAAAGAGGGAAAAAAGTACCCCAGTGGTCCTAGTGTGTTCACACACATCACTACTTAAATATATCAACACCTTTATAGGTTTCACGTGATGATGCAGATCATTCCATTATTTATGCAGATTCACATGATGCACTTGTTGATGAGAGAGATGATATTGAGGAGGCAAAAACTATGGCAAAACAGTTGGTGCAAACTTTGCATGATAGCAAATTAGATGCACCTCTATCATCGCACTCGTTCATGCTCTCATAGTTCTGCTTTTGCATCAGATTTCTATGTTATGGCTGCCTCTAGTCTTTGTGATGAGAATGAGACTGTTTCATTTAATGAAGCACAAAATTCAAAAAATTGGATGGTTGCTATGCAATCTGAATATGATGCTATAATGAAGAATGATACCTTGTCTTTATGTAACTTGCCTCCTAGCAAGAAGGCCATTGGCACTAAGTGGGTATACAAGTGGAAGCATAAGCCTGATGGAACAGTTGATAGGTATAAGGCTAGGCTTGTTGCAAAGGGTTATGCATAGGAAAGAGGCATTGATTTTGATGAAACCTTTGCACTTACATGCCAAATGACTATTGTTCGTAGCATTTGTGCACTTGGAACTCATCATGGTTGGAATTTACATCAGTTGGACATTAAAACTACATTTCTAAATGGTGACTTGCGTGAAGAAGTTTATGTTTTTCAGCCCCATGGCTTTGTGCAGAAAGGGCATGAAAATCAAGTGTGCAGGTTGAAAAAGTCATTATATGATTTGAAGCAAGCACCACGTGCTTGGTATGAAAAGATAGATGCCTCTCTGATTGCACATGGTTTTGAGAATAGTCCAACTGAGAGCACCTTATATGCTAAGCATGTAAATGATGTGCTTCTTATCATTGTTGTCTATGTTGATGACATGTTGCTCACTGGTCCTCATGAGAAGCATATTGCTGATTTTAAGGTTGATTTGCATGCCTCATTTGAGATGTCTAATTTGGGGCATTTGTATCATTATTTGGGCATTCAATTTATGCAAGTTGATGGCAGAATAGCTTTGTGTCAAATGAAATATACTGACATATTATTGTAGGATTTTGGCCTTGAAGACCATAAACCTATTGCCACTCCTATGGAGACAGGTTTAGGATTGAGTCTTCATGATGTTGGAGATGCATTTGATGTTGTTCTCTATTAGTAAGCTATTGGATGCTTGATTTACTTATGCATTACTCGGCCAGATATTTAGTTTTCTATCTCGTAGATGAGCAGGTTTATGCATTGCCCAAGTGTCAAGCATTGGCAGGCAGTTAAGCGCATCTTTTGCTACTTGAGTGGTACCCGTCTACTTGGATTATTTTATCCCAAGGGGGGATCACTATCACCAGATTTACATGCTTTCTCTGACTCTGATGGGGCTCGTTGCTATGACACTCATGTGTCCATTAGTGGTTTTTGCTTCATGCTTTGTAGTTCTTGCATATCTTGGTTGAGCAAGCAGAAGCCTATTGTGGTCACTTTTAGTTGTGAGGCTCAGTATAGGGCAGCTTTCATAGTGACTCTCTTCTTATTCAACTTCTTCTTCAACTAGAATTATACCTTCCATTATCTCCTTGTCTTTCTCTTTATCTTCACTCTTTTCTTCTATCTTTTCTTCCTCTGATTTCGTTCTCTTGAGTCTTTGAAAATATCTCTCATTACCTTCATAAAATCTCATATGAGCACTTTTGATTCTTGTTTGTGTTCTTCCTTCCTTGAGTCTAATTTTCCTTTTGTGTCTGTCATAATAATATCCTTAAACTTTAATTTTCTTGATTGTCTCCTTCTATACTAGTAATAACCATTGTTTCCACTTGTTCTTCCTAATTGTCTCTTCTTTCTTGTAATTCAAAACCCATAGATGCATCAAATAAGTCATCTATATCTGCATCCCTTTTCAATTCTTTGAGCTTTTTGATATCAAATTCTTATAATTACTTAGCTTTCTCGAAAGACATTTGTATATCCTAAAGCGACTAATAATCCTCAATTTCATTTGTATTTTCTTCTATGCTCTTCTCTTCTTCAACATCTAATGGTTGTGTAATATAGATTAATTGATTCATTCTGTGAATTAATGTGGAACTACTTGGAAGTAGACTCGGTGTATATTTCAGCAATAATGGTGTTGGTTGCTCAAATTTTCTCTACTTCTTTTACCCTCACTTCCTATAAAATACTATGTGTATAATTTTTGTTTTAATGTCATTAGTCAATGATGAGAAATATTTTTTCGAACTTCCCTTTTATCAGCCACTATTTCTTCTTGGGTGGGTTCTTCCAAATAATTGAAATTTGTATAGGATCCTCTTTGGCACCTACAGTTATAGAATCCTTTTCATATATTTTGAGCCTTTTCTTTAGTGGCCTTAATTCAACTATCTCCACCATCATTGGGAGTGATTTTCTTGTTGGCCTTCTTGTCACTACCTTTGGAGATTCGTCTGGCTCTTTTCTCTTCTTTCCTTTTACCTTATGTTGTTGAGCAGCTCAGTTGACTATAAACTCTTCCAATTATTTGTGACTCATCATTAGTTCTAGATCTTCTTCCTCTTCCAAGGTTATATGTATGATTCTTGTTAAAATTGTCCACCTCCTAGAAATTTTCTTTCTTTCTCACAACACTATATTTTAACTTCCACACTTAACCAAGTACACATACTTGGCCACCTTGGTTAGGTGTTTCCTTGCTTCCTTTTAGGTCTCTCCTACATCTAGCAACCAATGAACTCTTGCTAGAGAGATCACCATTCCTTGCAATATTTCCTTTGCCATCAGCATAATCATAGTTTTCATTGGTTTTCCTTTTCTCCACTATTTTTCTCAAAGTCAAAATTCAATTAAAAAAGCATCACATAAAAACTAAAAATATTATTTAAGTATATACACATCTGAAAGACTTCTTTGCTTTAAAAATAAAAACCCAATTTCTTTTTGAGTGAAGGTATTTTCTACAATTTTAATGTTATCACTTATGGAATGATGAATTATTGGAGTTTATTATTGACATATTAATGTGCTTTGGGTTTTGATATAGCAACTAAAGGTTCGTGAGGGCATGGATGTGTTTGCCTGTGTCTGGACACAAATAAGAGAAAATATATTTCTTCATATATTTTGTAAATAAAGACCCATAAAGAGGGTTCTTTCTAGAAAGTCATAAAAATAGTGGTTAAGATAAGGATCACTGTAGATCGTGATTTTTGTAAATAAAAGATAAAGCTCTCCATAAAAGAGAGCAATATTTTACTTTCATGCTTGCTTTTAAAAGCACCTCTCTAATTTGGACGTAATAAAAAAACCTATAAAGACACTCTGTAGACTTGTCCAATAGAGTGCATGAGGGGATACTACACCAAACATTGTTTACTCTATCCTCTACTATGCAACTCATTTTTTGTGTCTTTTCAGATTTTGTATTCTTTGTGTAGGCATGTTCATAAGATCCTACAACAATGGTATCAGAGCCTACATGCATCACTGCAGAGGCATTCCAACATTGTCTATTTTTGCATGCAATTTCTCTCTCTTCAAAGTTGGATCGCTATCTGATTTTTATTTTGCTTCTAATCTTTATTTCTATTTTGGTTTCCATTTCCATTTTCTGTTCTGTATTCATTTTCCAATTCCAATTTAAATTTTTGTTTCCTCTTCCTATTTTGTTTTTTGTTTTAGTTCTAGTTCCTAGACCTGAACGTACAGGTTACACCCATAATTTACTCCAAGGTATCAACTAAGGCATAGAAATTTGGCATAACTTTGACACCCATGGCTCCCTTGGCTCCCATTGGTAGTCATTGGATACGCACAAACACTCTTTAATTAAGGAGTGGCAATAAGAAGTTTCTCATATACCAAGAATGGGATTTGAATCCACAACCTCATATTTAGAAGTCAATTGTTTTACCACTTCACTATTCACATGTGTTGTCACTCTACTCCTTTTTACTTATATCTAGCAAAACTTTCATCCCCCTTACTTCTTGAATTCCCAAGAACCACCCCTTCCTTTTCCATTTGAATTCAAGAATTCTTAACATTGTTTCCACATCTTACCAAGGGGGTTTCTTCTTCTACATACCCATGGACCCTCTGCATACCATGGAGGACTTTCGTGAATCACCTCTATCCGGGTACCGCCCGAACAATAGTTGGAGCTCCTATAGCACGAACTCTATGATGCCGATAATGAGATCCACAAACATGAAAAAATACTTCAAAAAATGCATTCTGAGGAGGACAATCTTGCAAGGGCGGCAAAGGCCTTTATTACTACTCAAGATGATGATATATATTCCAATATCGGCATAAAGAACTTCTAATTTTGATGGTTTGATGGCCGGAAGGATGTCCAATTGTTTTATCATGGTTATCCTAGTTTGATGATTTTTATTCACATGAATCCTCCTTCAAAAGTGATGAGGTGAAGTTTTCTACTAATGATTTAGTGGGGAAGCCTCAACTCTGGTGGAATATTTTATGGCATAGTGCAGATCGTCCTAGGACATGGAAGGCCTTTCAAGAGAAGGTAAAGAAATATTTTCTTTCTCCTGAGTTCCATCTACATGTTTGTCATTCATGGACTATGTTTACATGGAAGGAGGGTGATACTGTTAGTACTTACATGGAGTGGTTCTAACAAATTCTTTTACTTGTTCACATGTTTGAAGATGTTCCTAAAGATACCTTACAGAAGAAATATGAAGATGGTACTTCACACACTCTAGCCTACAATAGTTTACAAATCTTTTTTCTTTTTCATGATGTAGAGAAGGAGTTTCAATTGATTAACAAGCCAATCCGTTTGCAACAACCACATCAACAACAACCTTTTATCAAGCATAATTTCCATTTAAAGTGCAATTTCACTCATCTTCTTATCCTAGTTTTTCACAAGCTCCTCAATCTAACTATTCGACAACACTCATAGCCTCATCCCTCCAACATACCAAACCTCCTATCCTTAGAAAGATTTCTATTCATTCTTTATTTTGCATGCAAGATACTATTAATAATAAAATTGTTAATATTCAACATGATGATGGTAGTTCTCATTAGTTCATTTCACATTTGTTAATGTAAGAACTCAAATTAAAGACCTTTCCTTCATTGTATAAAGTTAAGGTGGCATTTCAAAGAAGATGATATAATGTAACAAGAGAAGTGCATGAAATTAATATTTGTATAGGTTCATATGTAGATTCATTTTTTATTGCTCCTTTATAATCTTACGATGTTATACTTGGTATGCCTTTTTGTCATCATTATAATCCATGTATTAAATGTCATATGCATACATTTAATTATGAATTTAAAGGTCAAATCCTCTCTTTGACTTCAAGGCATAGCTTCCAACCATTTCCATTGATTACTCATAGTCTAGTAAAATGTGCGTTTAGGAAATGTTACAATTGATGTGTCATTTTTGTAAATGTCATCAATGCTTACACTCATACCCATTCTGATGCACATTAGTTCTCCTCCTCATAAAGCACCTTATAGGCATGGCCCTTTTCACCAAAAGGAAATAGGAAACCAAGTTAAGAATTTACTTCAAAAAGGACTTATAAGGCCGAGTTCTTCTCCATTTGAAGCACATGTTCTCTTAGTTGAGAAAAAGAATAAAACTTATAGGATGTGCATTGAATATAGAGCTCTAAAAAAGATCACAATTAATAATAGATACCCTATTCCTTAAATAGATGACTTGCTAGATAAACTTCAAGGATCCCATATCTTTAGTAAGATTGATCTTAGATCTGGTCACCATCAAATATGTATGATGCATAGACATATTTAAAAGTATGCTTTTAGAACTCAAACTAGCCATCATGAGTTTATGGTAATGCCTTTTTAGACCTACAAATGCTCCTTCTACATTCTCCCTAAACCCTAAACCAGTCTTTGATGATATCCTTGTTTATAGTAGGAATAAAAGTGAGAATGAGAAGCATTTAAAAATAGTTTTTAGTTTGTTACGATAGAACACACTTTACGCTAATCTTGAAAAGAGTTACTTTTTTCAAAGTAAACAAGAATATTTAGGGCATATCATTTCTATTTAGGGTGTGCATGTAGACCCAAATAAAATCAAAGTAATTGTAGAATAGCTTATACCTCAATCAGCCAATGATGTACGTTCTTTTCTTGGGTTGTCTTGTTTTTGTAGGAAGTTTGTTAAAATTTATTCTTACTTAGCACTACCCCTTACTTTACTAGTGAAAAAGAAAGTAAAATTTGCATAGAGGTTAGCACAAAATTAATCTTTTGAAAACCTCAAACATGCACTTTCACATGCACCTATTTTGTAGTTACTTGATTTTGCACAACCTTTTCATGTAGTTACTGATGCCAGTGGCTCATTGTGTTTGAAAGTAGGAAACTTAAGCCCTCCAAAAATAAGTATGTATGTATGATAAGGAATTATTAGCAGTTGTGCATGCTTTAGGATTTGGAAACACTACCTTATGGGATCTGAGGTATTAATCAAACCAGAACATTAATCTATTAAGAACTTATTAAATCAACCATTAAATTTTGGTAGAAATATTGAATGGGATTTTTTAATTCAAAATTTTCAGCCTATGATTCAGTATCATCCTGGTAGATCTAATGTTGTTGTAGATTCCCTTGGTCATTTCCATCATTGTAGTTAGATTCTATGTTTGTCCATAATATTTCTGACATTTATATTCATTCATTTCATGAAATGATCCCTTCTTATGCTACAAATTTGTATTTTTCACATGCATGGAATGATTTCAACACTTTTGCATCTTCAACTGATGAACATTATACATTTCATAATGTTTTTTTTGTATTTTCAACACAAATTATGCATCACTCAGGCTTCTATAGATTCTGTTATTAAGGAAATGCATGAACTGCCTTATATGGTACATAGGGTCATACAAAGCATAACATTTGTTTACAAAGATTTGTTCTTTTGGCCACATATGAAAAAAGATATTTCACATTATGTTTCCCAATGCATTGTGTGTCAAGGTGTCAAATGTCATCATAGTAAAGTATTTGGAGTGTTAATGCCACTTCCCATTGTAAATGAACCGTGTTGAGCATATTTCTATGGATTTCAGCATTGTTCGTCCTATGACTGCATCTCATAATGACATGATTTGGATAATAGTTGATAGGTTTAGTAAATATTAATGTTTCGTTCCATGTAAAAAGACCTTGTCTGTTCCTAAGGCTGCTAAGTTGTTTATTAAAAGTATTTTCACAAATCATGGTTTTCCAAAATTCATGTTGTTTAATCTTGATGTTCGTTTTTGCAATCATTTTTGGGTTTCATTATTTCAACATTTCTTGTTCAAAATAGATTTTAATTTGTACATTTCATTCAAAAAGTAATGGGCAAAGTGAAGCTACAAATATCACTATTATTGAATTATGTCATTGTTTTTCATTAGATAGTCTCACTAACTAGGATAAGATTGCTTCAATTTGCTTACAATAACATAACACATACAACTAGTTGTGCACCTTTTGAAATTGTTTATGGTAAAATGCTTCCCATTCCCATATCACTCACTCAAACTAATATTCCTATGGTTGATTCTATTGCTCAAATTCACATTTCTATACTTCACAAAGTTCACAAGCACATTAGGAAAAATCAAGAATGTTACACTCGTAATTTCAATGAGAATGGTTAGCAAAACAATTCAAGGAAAATGATTTAGTATGGTTACATCTCATTAAACTATGTTTGAAAATATTTTACAACATCCTAAAGTTAAACTTGCACCATGCTATTATGGACCATTTCACACTATTCGAAAGATTCATGATAATTCATTTAGATTAGATATACCATCTAACTGGAACATGCATAATTGAATATTCTCAAAGAAGAGAGTAGAGTAGAAAATTTGATGTTGATGATGTTGAAGTTTAGTTTTGCTAACCAGCACAGAACTTGGTCTTATGCACATCTGTTGAAGATGTCTACTGAGCTACTCTCTTCCAAGTGCTTTAGTGAATATGTCACCACAATTTGCCTCTGTTGGGCAATATTCTAGCTCCACAATTTCATCTTCAATTAGCTCACGAACATAATGGTACTGTACTTCTATATGCTTGGTGCGAGCATGAAATACTGGGTTCTTTGCAATGGTCATACAACTTTGATTATCACATTGGATTATGGTCGCCATATTTGATGGAAAGCCTAGATCTGCAAGAATTCTCCTTAACCAGACTGCCTCACAAGAAGCAAAACAAGCTGCTTTGTACTCTGCTTCGGTGGAGGAGAGTGCAAGAGTTGGTTGCTTCCTACTTACCCAAGAAAATATTCTTGAACCAAGTGAGAAACAATATCCAGAAACTGATTTTCTAGAATCACAATCTCCAGCACAATCTGAATCACAATATCCTTGAAGTGTATCACCTGTGGTATAAAAAATACCAAAATCCAAGGTTCCTACAATGTACCTTAGAATTCGCATTCTAGCATTCCAGTGACTCTCCTTAGGTTTGTTGGAAAACCTGCTTAACACTCCAACAGCATAGCAAATGTCTGGTCTAGTGTTGCACAGAAAAATAAGACTTCCAACGAGCTTCCTTTACTTTTTAGCATCTACATCAGGCATGTTATCATCCATAGATAGCTTATGATTTACCTCCATAGTGATGATATATTTAGGTAGTGATGTGTGTGAGCACACTAGGACCGTCGGGGCATTTTTTCCCTCTTTAAGAGGTTTCTTTCCCCCGTCTTGTATATACGCCTATTGCCCTAATGGGCTAGAGATCTTTGTACATTCTCTAGTAATACATTCAGTATTGTGTGTTGTGCTCCAAGATTCTTCTTCTTCCTTGTGTGGTTTGCCTGCTTCCGCAGACGTTTAACTCCAACAATTGGTATCAGAGAAGGTCCTCGCTTCATCTAGGGTGCCGTCGACACTCCTCCGGTTGCAGTCTCAGAATCGCACCAATTTTGGTGAGCATACTCAACATGTTTCCAAGATCAAAACAGCTTCACTCTGTGGTGCTGAAATCGCAATCTGAGCTCGTTTCGGCCTCCAAATGCATTATCACAGTGCTTATGTAGGCTATTTCGTCTTTTAATGCCAAAGGTATATATCAGTTTTTGTTCGCCAATATGTGTCTCGAAGTCTGCTACAGGTCTAGCAGAATTCATCTGGGCAGTTCTGTTCAACTTTTTAAGATACACTCAATTTTCTGCATCAAGGTATTTTAGTCATCGGTCATGGATGAAAGTAGTGATGTATTCTGTATGTTGGTTGTTGAGGATAAGTTGGATGGTACCAACTACCCGTTATGGGCTTATATGATGCGACATCATGTGTTGGTTGCAAAAGGACTGTGGAACATTGTGCAGGGTGTCGAAAAACGTCATATCACATCTACAACCATTACAACTACAGGCACTAAAGCTGATGCAAAAGGTGTCGAAGATGGTGATATTCTGCATATTCTTGTTTGTGCTACGGTTTCTGTTGCACCTACTGCAGAGCAGATTTGTTGGGATGGCAAAGATGCCCAGGCAAATGCATTGATAGCTTTGTCTGTCAAACGTGCCATTATTCCTCATATTCGCTCTTGCAGAACAGCTAAGGATGCTTGGGATACACTTACCACATTGTACCAAGCTAGGAATGAGGCTCGTGTTGCTTACCTCCGAAAACAGTTGGAGAGTAAGCACATGAATGAAGGTGATTCTATGGACAGTTTCCTAACAAAGATCAAAGACTTGAAGGAACATTTGATTTCTGCTGATGAGGTTATACCAGATAGCTCACTTATGCAGACCATTCTAAATGGTCTTCCTGATTCATATCAGAGTTTTGCTTCTACTCTTCGGTTGATGATGAAAGGCAATCCAAATGCCTTGTCATTTGAGGAGTTAGTCTCTGTTTTGTTGCAGGAAGATCAGTCCAGGTAGAACAGGTCCATTATGCATGTTGCAGATCAAGCTTTCCTGGCTAGTTAGAAGGGCAAAGGAAAATGGAGCTCTTCTACTAGTAAGCAAAAATCTGCAAATGCTACACATTCGAAGAACCAAGACAAAGATGAGAAAAAATCAGAAAAGCAGAAATTGTTTTGTAAGTATTGTAAAGGGAATGATCATATTATAAAGAACTGTCCAAAACTGGCTGCAAAAGAGGCAAAGAAGAAAGAGGCTAGAATGGTTGTTGCAGAAGCCTCTACACCAAAAACGGAGTCTGCTAATCTTGTGAAGGAAGAAGAATGGGTGTTTACTACTGTTTGCAATTTTGACCCATCTTCTCATGAGCACTGCATGTCTGCAGTAGACTCACATGTTTGGTACTTTGACAGTGGGACGACCAAACATATTACCTCGCAACACAGTTTCTTCTCTTCACCCGAGCCTGCCCCTACAAGGAATACTGTTACATGCGCCAACAACTCCTCTTATCCTGTTATGGAAGTTGGTAAGATCATTTTGACTACTGTTGATGGTAGTTCTTTCACTTTGTCAGATGCTTTATTTGTGTCAGGGATCAAGAAGAACTTGTTATCAGTTTCTGCATTAGCCAAGGTTGCCTTGGTTGTGAAATTTGTTGATGACATGTGTATAGTTCATGATCTGTCAAATGGCGATGTAATTATTGCTTCTGGCATTTTATATCGTGGACTGTATAAGCTCATAGACTATGAAAGATCTATGAATGATTCAGCATGTGTAGTACATGATTCTTAGGCTATCTCAGATACAAAGCTTTGGCATGCATGCTTTGGTCATCTGAATTTTGCTAGTTTGCTACGCCTGCAGAAATCTGAAATGGTGTCCTCTTTGCCCAAACTTGAGGCACCTTGATGCTATTCAGCCATTGCTTTCATGTACTAAGGAGACATCTGATAGCTCCAAAGACATGTATGATACTTTGCTGCCTCTTTTTATAGGTGGATAGTCTAATGTTGGTCCCAATGAGGCAACTTCTCAGCCTTTGCAAGTTTCATGTGATGATGCTGATCATTCCATTTCTAATGCAGATTTACATGATGCACTAGTTGATGAGAGTGTTGATATTGAGCAGGCAAAAACTATGCCAAAATGGTTGGTGCATACTTTGCGTGACAGCAAATTAGATGCACCTCTGTCATATCGTACTCGTTCAGGCTCTCATAGTGCCTCTTTTGCATCAGATTGCTATGCTATGGCTAAATCTAGTCTCTGTGATGAGAATGAGCCTGTTTCATTTGATGAAGCATAAAATTCAGAAAATTGGATGGCTGCTATGCAATCTGAATATGATGCTATAATGAAGAATGGTACTTGGTCTTTATGTGACTTGCCTCCAGGAAAGAAGGCCATTGGTACTAAGTGGGTATACAAGCTGAAGCATAAACCGGATGGTACAGTTGACAGGTATAAAGCTAAGCTTGTTGCAAAGGGTTATGCACAAGATTGATGAGACCTTTGCACCTACATGATGTATGACTACTGTTCGGAGCATCTGTGCACTTGAAGCTCATCATGGTTAGAATGTACATCAGTTGGACATTAAAATAGCATTTCTGAATGGTGACTTGCATGAAGAAGTGTATGTTTTTCAGCTACGTGGCTTTGTGTAGAAAGGGCATGAAAACCAGGTGTGCAGGTTAAAGAAGGCATTATATGGTTTAAAGCAAGCACCACGTGCTTGGTATGAGAAGATACATGCCTATCTGATTGCACATGGTTTTGAGAACAGTCCAACTGAAAGCACCTTATATGTTAAGCGTGCTCTCATAGATGAGCAGGTTTATGCATTGCCCAAGAGTCAAGCATTGGCAGGCGGTTAAGCGCATCTTTCGCTACTTGAGTGGTACTCGGCTATTTGGGTTGTTTTATCCCAAGGGGGGATCACTACCACCAGATTTGCATGCTTTTTCTGACTCTGATTGGGTTGGTTGCTATGACACTCGTGTGTCCACTAGTGGCTTTTGCTTCATGCTTGGTAGCTCATGTATATCTTGGTTGAGCAAGAAGCAGCCTATTGTGGCCACTTCCAGTTGTGAGGTTGAGTATAGGGAAGCTTTTAGAGCTACTATTGAGTGTGTGTGGCTCAGACACCTTATGGTTGATTTGGGTGTTGGTCATACCATCTTCACTGATAGTCAAAGAGCATTGGCAGTTGCGAGGAACCCTGTGTTCCATGCTCGCACTAAGCACATTGAGGTGCATTATCACTATGTCAGGGAGAGGTTCTCTGTTGGGGAGATCAGCTTGGCATATGTGCCCATGCAGGGGAACATTGTAGACCTTTTCACGAAGGCTCTGCCTGGGGAGAAGTTTGAAGCTTTCCGCAAAGCTTTGGGCTTACTTCCTTTTGTGGAGTGATTTCCACATAGCTTGGCACTTCCTTATACATGAGTGCCAGCTCCTTGTTCACCGCATCACTCCCAGGGGGGATTTGTTGATATATTTAGGCAGTGATGTGTGTGAACACACTAGGAATGTCGGGGCACTTTTTTCCCTCTTTAGGAGTTTTTTTCCCCCGGCTTGTATATACGTCTATTGCCCTAATGGGCTAGAGATCTTTGTACATTCTCTAATAATACATTCAGTATTGTGTGTTGTGCTCCAAGCTTCTTCTTCTTCCTTGTGTTGTTCGCGTGCTTCCGCAGACATCTAACTCCAACACATAGGTGTGCTAGTTGTTTTGTAGTCCATCATTCCAAATGCCTTGAGAATTTCTTTGGCATATTTTTGTTGTGAGATGAAAATGCCATCCTTCCTTTGCCATACTTCAATTCCCATGGAGTAGACCTAAGTCTATCATTTCAAATTCAGTTTCCAAGCTTATCCGAGTTTGATTGATGAGTTCGTGATGATCTCCTGTAATGATCAAATCATCTACATATACAATGACAACAACTATCTTGCTATCCCTTTTTGTTACATACAAGTTAGCATCAGAAGTACTTCTTTCAAAACCCATATTTTTGAAAAAATTATCTATCCGTTGGTACCAAGCCTGTGGAGCTTGCTTAAGTCCATACAAAGCTTTCTTCAACCTGCAAACTTTATTTTCTGAATTGGGCACCTCAAAACCTGGTGGTTGAGATACATATACCTCCTCCTTGAGGTGACCATTCAAAAATGCAGATTTGAAATCCATCTAGAAAATAGGCCAAGCCTTTTGTGCAGCTACTGCAAGTACCGCCCGAATAGTTGTCATGCATGTTGTTGGTGCAAAAGTTTCTTGAACATCAAATCCTTCGATCTGTGAAAAACCTTGTGCAACTAATCTTGCCTTATACTTTTCCAATGTTCCATCTGCTTTATACTTAGCTTCCGAAATCCATTTAGTACCTATTACCTTCTTCTTTGGCGGCAAGTTGACTAGATCCCATGTATCATTTTTTAGTATACTATCATACTCAGACTGCATTGCCGCTCTCCAACCTGGATCATCAAGGGCTTCTTGAATGGTGGTAGGTTCCTTTATCGAGCCCATGATATCTGCCATTATAGCCATGTTAACAAATGTGTTTTGAGGCTCTTCTTTGCTCCTCTATTCTCTTTGATCTTCCTAATCCATCCGTGGATGATTCTGGTACATCTACATGTGGATTGTGATCATCAAAGAGCTCTTGTGCCCACTTCGGTAGTGGCTTACGCTGTGCAGCTACAAGTGGTTGGCTTTTTATTGAGGAAATTTCTCCATCAGATGTTTCCTCCTCCTCAACTTTAACATGTCTTTTGATAGGCACAAGGTGAATTTTGTCTCAGGTAGTGCAGAAGTCATGTATATATAGGATCATGGGTGGCCTTCCGTGGATGGCTATACATGGGCAATAGAGCGTGGGCGGCCACCACCCACGTAATTACCATACACAGCTTAGGCAGGTTGAACCGACCTAACAAATATAAATGATTTCTGACTCCGATAGGGAATATTCCATGGAATATTCCCTTTACTATCGCACCGAGGGTGCTGCGCTCGGACACCCACCAAGGGGCCCGCTGGCCCCCTGGGGCCCCCCAGCTAGGGGGCCCGCTGGCCCCCTTGGACCCCCTAGCTGGGGCTGCTCATCACTACCCTGGACCCCATAATTGGGGACCCTAGTAACTCCCTTTCCTTACAATACCTTACATGGTCCAATATGACCTTCATCCAACATGCAAGTTGGGATTCCCATCAATAGGTAATGCACGCTTGGCTTCTCCTCATAATGGGGGCCTTACAAAATGTGCATACAATCGTGAGGGGTAGACATTGATCATATACTAACACTTCCATGCCTTTGTATTGGTCTCATACAATGAGAATAAAATGTTCCAAGCCTCTTTTGGAGTTTCGGCATATTGCATGTGCCCAATCATGCTATCGTGTATGCTAGAGGACAAACAATACATTACCTTTCGTGCTCCTTGATTTCACTTTTCATATGCCCTTAAGAAACCCATAGACCAATTTCTCTTTGGTAATTGTAGAGGGTTTTAATTGTGTCCTTCGATGTACTTCTAATAGTCTTTTCCCATCAAGAATTTTTTCATTCTAAATCTCCAAGCATGAAAGTTGTTCTTGTCCAACTTATCACTCATAAGTTGACTCATTCCATCAACATTTTATATTTTTGTAGCAGTTTACAATATTGCAAAAACACTAAAAGCAATAGGTCTACTTGAACGATGTCACATTATGACTAGACAATTTAATCTTAAAGAAAGCACTTGAAATTTTAGATTTAAAATATTTGGGAGATCCCAAACACAAAAAAAGGTATAATTTTTTAGAATGAACTTTTTTTTATGTGGACCCCACCTTGCAAGCTGGAAACGGAGATCGAAATGGCTCCAAAACTAAAATCTAAGCAAAACAAGTGACCCTAAAGGGATAAATCTCAAAAATATTTTAGTACCTTTTATTTCACACCAAATTTTATAGCAATTTGATATTGTGTTTGAAGCATGCGTTCTCCATGCCTTCTAACCAACTCTTCAATATCAGCCTTCTTCACGAGCTTTCTACAACCACACTAGCTCTAATACCACACACAAAGAGATGAACACTGTCATATGATATTCATTGAGATATGATACTCATTAGGATGGTCCATGCCACATAGCATATTATGGATATCATTAGATATTTTTGGTAGAATATAGATTATGATCTATCTCTCTCTTGAGAGGGCATTCAAGAGATTCAAGAAGCTCGGCGGTCGGGTGGATGAACGCAAGGCAAACCTCTGTGTGGCGATGGCAAGATGTCGTCGACTGTGGGGAGCATCAAAAGTATATTAGATGTGGTATCAAAATGTCTAATGATATCCATAATATGCTATGTGGCATGGACCATCCTAATGAGTATCATATCTCAATGAATATCATATGACAAACACGCACATATTGAGGCAAGGAAGAATGATCTTCTTCTACCTCTTCTATTACATAAAGAGAATATACAAGCATGACCCAAAATAATAATATGATCAGTACATTATATAAAGAGTACTAAGTTGGCAAGAAACAAATGTGCCATCACTCTCAATAGATAAATCTAGTAAAGCTCACTAAAACTATCCTTGAAATATATTGATGTAGCCACTATACATGTAAGAGAAATGAAAAGTGGTATGTGTCATCCTCGATCATCATATGTTGAGCTTGATATATCAATAATTTGGACAAACATTTGATTGTCCACCTCTCAAAAAAGTAGCAAAGTGTCATACACATCCTTTGAGCTAATTGATGTCTCCTTGGTACATGAAATTAAGGGTTGAATTGCATCTTCCACAAAAATAACATAACATCAAACCCTAATGCATTTAATTTATGGATGATAAAGACGATGGCCTTTGCTTTTAGCATTGTACCCAACAAAAATACATTTCATTGCTTTATCATCCAAATTTTTGTGTTGTTTTTCATGCATTAATGGATATGCAAGACAACTGAAAACATGCAGATGAGCAACAGATGGTTTACATACATGCCAGGCGTCATATGGAGTGGTAGACTGCAATGCTATGGTGGGACACCTATTAAGTACATATGTTGTGCACATAACAACCTCAAGCCAGAAGCTATGTGGAAAAGCTTGACTTTTGACCATACACTTTGTCGTTTCTATGAGAGACCTGTTCTTCCTTTCAACAAATCATTTTTTTGAGGTGTATATGGCATTGTACAATGATCTTATATCCCACACTCAAACCAAAAATGCATTAAACTTGAAGGACATAGATCCCCCCTGATTAGAATAGAGGGTGCTCATTTTACATGTTGAAAAGTTTTCAAATATAACCACTTTTTAAAGCACATATGCACCTAAACTTTTCTTTCAAAGTATAAACACATGCATGCCTAGAAAAGCTACCAATGACATTCATGAAATATAGGTAATTGTTGATATATTTTGGTAGTGATGTATGTGAACACATGTTGACACTCAAGTTGAAGCATGAGGGTGGGAACACATCAAAGAAGTGGACACACAAGAAGGGGACGCATGTAGGGAGCTCCAAGAAGCACATGTCAAATTTTCAGAAGAAATCCATATAAAAATAGTGATTTTCATCACTCAAAACCATTGTAAATACCATTTCATATTTTTGCAACTCCATTTTGTTCAAGTCGAGAAGCCCTTGAGCTTGAGGAGTATTAGAAGTATCATCCTACCAATTTTCATAATTTTTAGACTCCGTTTGGCCCCTCAAATAAGCCCTAGAACATAATTTTTAACTAGGCCGGGCACTAGGTCAGCACAGGGCCAAAACTAGTCAAACAACTATAAAAAGAGCTAGAGAGCTCATTTTTGGGGTTAGCTTGTTAGAGATTTGATCTTTTGTAAGAGATTTCTTTTGTAATCAAAGTCCTTCCATTGTTCCTCTCTTTGCTCTTACCATGTGCATGTGTGTGTCTATGTGTGTGGATGCTTGTGTGCCTCTCACTCACACACTTGTGCCTTCACTTGCTCATGGTCTTCATACCAGTCCTCACATCTCTGAAGATTGATAATTTATGAGGTGGATCTCCTCACATTGGTACTTACCATTGTGCTAGAGTGACACCAAATTTGGTGTTGTTGCCGGGGAGAGAGCTTCGAGGACGAGCGTGTGATGGTAAGACATAGAGTAGCAATGTTGGAAGGTAAAAAATAGTCATTTTGGGGTTAGCTTGTTAGAGATTTGAGCTTTTGTAAGAGATTTCTTTTGTAATTGAAGTCCTTCCATTGTTCCTCTCTTTCCTCTTACTCTGTGTGTGTGTGTATGTGTGTGCATGCTTGTGTGCCTCTCACTCACACAAGTGTGCCTTCACTTGCTCACAGTCTTCATACCATTCCTCACATCTCAACGAATTGACAATCTATGAGGTGGATCTCCTCACATTGGTACTTACCATTGTGCTAGAATGACAACACACTAAGACCACAGGGGTACTTTTTTCCCTCTTTTGGAGTCCCCCCCCTTGTATATACACCTATAACCCTAATGGGTCACTTATTTTTGTACATTCACTTGGTAATACATTAAGTATGGTGTGTTTTGCTCCAAGATGCTTCTTCTTGCCTGTGCTATTCACGTGCTTCCATAGACCTCTGTAGCTCAATGATGAGTAGCACCTCCTTTAATGTCAATCCGGGAAGACGTGAGGATGGTATGATGACCTCGAGCAAGTGAAGGCACAAGTGCGTGAGTGAGAGGCACACTAACATGCACACACATACACACACACGCACACACAGCAAGACAAAGAGTGAGAAGCAATGGAGTTCTTAGATTACTTTCAAAAAGCTCTTACAAGTTCATATCAATTACAAGCCAACCCAAAAATGAGCTCTCTAGCTCTATTTATAGTTTCTGACTAGGTTTTGGCCCTGTCCAGACCTAGTGTCCGGCCTAGTTAAAAATTAGGTTCCAGGGCCAATTTGAGGGCTTAAACGGAGTCTAAAAAATACGAAAATTGATATGTAGGTACTTCTAAGGCTCCTCAAGCTCAAGGACTCCTTGGCTTGCACAAAATGGAGCTACAAAAATATGAAATGGTATTTACAATGATTGTTAGTGATAAGAATCACTGTTATAAAGATGTTGATTTGGAAAAATTTGAAGGGCCTATCTGCCAGATTTGCGTGGACTGCTTTGTCTACTTAATCCTTCACCTCGCTCTGACTCTCTCCACTGGCTTCCTTGTCTAGTCAGTCCTTGGGTGCCCATATTGCTCTCAACACCCCCCCCTCTCTCACGTCTGTCGTCCCTGACAGACCCTTGTTGCTGGGAGTGTTGGATGTAATATTCCACAACCTGAGTGGCAAGCTGATGTTCTTGTATGCGTAGTCCTCTGGCCAAGTCTATCATCATACGATCCCAATCAATTGGTCCTGGAATGTCCGGATGTGGCAGACGTAACTGATCTGCATGGATCGCTTGTTCTACTGCGAATAGATGTAGCAAATGGGTGGGTCTGGGAATGAAAATTTCTGAATGATATTCCCAGAATCCCGTAGAGAACATTTCCTCAAATGTCTGCTTGAAGCATGCGGGTAAGTACTTTATTCGTGCATGCCAGGCAAAGATTATAGTGACCGAGGGAGTCTGGCTCATGTCGTAGACTAAATCCTTGTTACCTTGGGAGAATCCAGGGGCAGAGATGTATGGAGCTTGTACCATCAGAAAGGTTTTGAAGACAATGGTCATGAGCTCGAATATTTTCATACACATTTTCGCTGCTATGTCGGGTACATTATTTAGACGTGTAGACCAGTGCCGAATTGTTGATACCATGTAGGCTACGGTTGGGGTCCCTCGAGGTGGAGCAAAATATGGATAGTTAACCCAAGCCGAGCATTCTTTATTGTTGCATACCTTGATCGCAAATGCTTGCCAAGATTTGTGATGTACCATTGGGCAATAACATGGATTATACTTGATATACAGTGGCATGGTTGCCCAGGTGCTCATCATCTCAGGGTAATCGGTTAGTAGACGTGCACGCGAATTAGGCTAGAAAATCGAGCCCGCACGCGCATCTGTCGGTAAGTCCTCTGGCTCAAATTGAGTGGCAAATGTGGGCTCCTTCCCTGTATGTCTTTTAACTCCTGCATTATAATCATGTAGCAAGACAAAATAAGGCATGTATTGTGACTCTGATGTTGTGATTAACCGTTGGTGGGATAGGTTCTGAAAGTAAGAAGACCGAAGGACAGTTTCTTCCAGATTTGTGAGAGATTGCATTTGCACGACAACGCGATCATCATGTGTCTTACCCACTTTCTCGACCCTTTTGACCCAATCTGGAACTTGAATTTCTAAAGTGTCTTGTCCTTCCTCTGTAGTCCGACCACCGGGTGTTGGCATTGGCTCGTACGGCTCTTCATAGCTGTCATCGACGAGGATTTCCACTACTGTTTCAGGTTCTGGTTCTTCATTGGGCGAGGGTGGCCTTTCATATGGTAAGAGGCGTGCTTGGAGTTCTGCCACCTGTTTCCAGAGGGTCTCTACTTCTTCTGTAGAATGTTGCAAGATTATCGGCTCCTGTTGAGCTGTGGGGGCACTGGCTATCTGTTTCTTTAGGTCTGCACATTCAGTCTCTAACTTTTCATATGACTCCAAGAAATTTGCATGCTCCTCAAGTAAGATACGAATGTCTTCCGATGGGACTTCTCTATACTTGGTAGGGCTAATGGTTGCTCCTGCAGTTCCTTCCATAGCCGCTTCAAAGTTGTCTTGGTTTTGTTGTTGAAGCATCTTGTTCTCTTCTAGTGCTGCTGCCATATGCTTCCTTAATAGCCCAAGGTTGCGTCTGAGTGTAGCATTAGATATCATTTGTGCTTGGAGCACTGTTTCTAGTTCCTTGACTGCTTGATCATCTACTGTCGATGTCTTTGATTCCAATTCGGAGTGAGCCTGTTGTAAGGTGGTATGCTTGGTTAGGAGCGTTTGGTAATCAGCTTCAAGAGTGTTGACTCTAGCTTGCAGACGCTGAGATTCTGCCTGGAGGGCAGCAGTGCATTCTTCCAATTGATGGTATTCTTGTTGTAGTTGATGTGCACACTGAACTAATGTATTGAACGTGCTATTTACATTATGAGATGCAAGGGGAAAAGTTTGAAATGCAGGGGAGGTGGGATTGGGGAGGGGGGTAGTGAATGTTGTGTGTGCCAATGATGTGGTGAGTGGTGAGGTGGGGGGTAGTGGAGGGGAAGAGGGTGGAATTGTGGGGAGAGGTGCTGTGGTGGGTGAAATATCCATTGGGTCAGATAGAGTGGTGTGTACAGGGGCTACCATGTAGGTGGGTATGGTAGGTGAAGTAAGTGTGGTGTTCGTGTAAATTGATGTCGTTGCAAACATCGGGGAAATGTGCCTTTGAAACATTGGAGAGCGGATGAACTGCTCCACAAAGGACGGGTATTGGGGTGGTGAGGTCAGGTTGAAAGAGGTGTAGGGGCCAGATGGGAAGTGAGGTTCATGGAATGGAGGTACCCGTATTGGGGGATAGGCTGGGAAACACAAGGTGCCTTCTGTGGGTGCCGGGTTTCCAACCGCACTTGGAATTATGGGATGGCCAGTTATGGGTTCGGAGGATAGAAGGGTTGAAGTGTACAAGGGATTGGTGATGAAAGAGAAGAGGGTGTCTTGTGAGGTGGGTTCTCGAAATGAGAATGATGTGAATGAGGATGGGTTATAAGTGAAGGTAGAGGTGATGACTGTCGTTTCTTCCATGGTGGGAGGTGGTGGTGGGGGTGGAGAAGGTGGTGATGGGGGATGCTGGGGTGAGATGGGTGATGTCTGAACGAAGGTTTCAGCAGAGAGGTCAATGGTGGTGGTGGGGGTAGCTGTGGTTTCAATGGGTATTCTTGTTCTGTGACGGGTATCCTAATAGTCTTACCTGCACGTGGTAATGTGTCAACTCTGCGTTTGTCATACCTCACGGACTAGCGGACTGCTGTGTGGACAGCCTCCGGAACTCCTAAAGATTCTGACACTAATTTGAGGGTGTCAATGAAATGTTGATCCACCCCATCATCTGATAGCATTTCTTGCATTAAAGCTTGACCTGATACAAGAGAGAGTTGATGCCTTTCTTGTACTGCTTTGATTGTGTCGTATAACCTTTGTAGTTGAGCTGTATATGCAGGTGCACCTACAAGTTCTGGCACTTCTTGTTGCTCATCATGATGCTCTTGATCATAATCCTCCTCATCTTCCTCCTGTTCTTCATCTTCATCATCCACTTCAACTGCGGTGACAGATACTTGGGAGGTTGTTGCCTGCGTTTGCACATTCTCCACTTGTTGTGCCTCTTCTGCCTCCAGCTCTACATCTTGTAATAATTGTTCAAAGTCTTCATTCGTGAGTTCTTCCAAAGGTGCACCACTGGGAAATTCAAGATCGGTTGGGATGGGAGGGAATATCAAGTTAGGACCATCGGTGCTGCGTCTTGGAAGTCGGAGTGTGAATGGTCGGACTCTTCGGGGTGGAGGGGTGACGTCTGGTGTTAGGGTGGCTCCACGTGGTTGAGCACATGGGACTTGGACAGTGCCTCTCATCTTCTTAGAAGGGGGTCCAGTGGATGTCCTGCCTCTAAACTGCTCTACACGATTCCACATTAGGGCCCGTTGAATAGGGATGTCATAAGCCAAACACCTATAAATTATTCTCGTCAGAGCACAACATCCATATAAAACCTGTTTCCGCGGCCATCGTCTGTGAGCCAGGTGTATCTGATCAATTATCCAGTGGGGTAAGTTGATGGTGAGGCTCTGTGTCTCTACCAGATACAAACTAAACCAAATCTTTTTGGGCGGCATGGTGAATCTATCTTGTGTAGGAAAAGCAAAGTGTTGCATGCACATGCGAAGGTGTATTGCAATATTAGGCGTCATGGACACCATGTCCTTGAGTTTGGTGAGGCTTCGATTCTTCATGTAATCCGGTACTAGGGTTTCCTTCTCTGTAGGAATATGCATTCCGCACATATCTAGGGCCTCTCTCACCAAGTTGTTTGATAGCCTGAACCTCTTGAGCTCATTCCCCTTTGTCAGAGATGGAATCACAAATGAGCTTGCACCTTTTGGTTTCTTGTTTGGAGTCAAGGTGTTGATGAGATAGTAGCATCGCATGAAGTCAAGCTTTGGGAGCCGTGCACTGAAATATGCATCCAATCCTACCTTCTCCCATATCAAACGTAGACCTTCTTCATTTTGTAACTTCTCGAATTCTCTTGTAAAGAAATGGTATTTACCTTGCTTCCCATTGAAGTCCAACTCTGATTCCCAGAGGTACGTTCCCTCTCCCAAGGGTCCTGCCACTTCACTAAACCAGTGGGAAGTTTTTCCTACGGGCATGGTATGGCCACTGGGAGGGTCCGCTATAGGTATGATTTTGATGGCCTGCAATTCTTCTGGTCTTTCATTTGTCTCAGGCAAAACGGGTAAATTGTCTAAGTCCACCACTTGCTCGCTCGTTTCTGTTTGAGAGCTAGCTCATGTTGCCTCAGCCATGTTGAAAACTTCGCAGCTGGTTCTATGAGAATATATGAATAAATGTTAACATTGCAATGGACACGAAAATGACACTGTGTCCCCTGTTACAACATTAACATGAGGTTCGGGAGAGGTTAGGGGGTTAGTAAGTGCTCGGTGCTTGTGTGTGTAGTTAGGAATTGGTTAGACCTAAGAGCTAAGCGGAATGATGTGGTGTGAGAGTGAAGTAGTTAGAAGGTGGACATGAATTTATAATTGGGGTCCGGGGGTTTATTACAAGTTTTAGGTTGCCAAATGCAATAGATAGGTTTTGATTTTGACTTTGTGGAGGCTCTGGAGAGTGTGATAGGGTATTTACTTGAAAAATGGGGCTTTTTAGGGACCCATTTACAAGTGATTCTACTTGTGCTCATGGAAGAATACGTGTTAGTGTGTGATGTGTAAGACTGGGCCTCAGATGTTTGCGTGAGTGAAACATGTTGTACAGGGTTTGGCCTTGGTGTAGCTATTTGAGCCCGCAAGCAAGCCTTAGGCACCCAGATTTGTCGTGATTGTGGGCTGGCCTTCATTGACTTTTTGGGTACCCAAATAGACTTCACATTCGCAGAAGAATTTATGAAGGACTTCTTATTAGTGTCGTGTTGTTGATTACTAATAAGAGGTTTTGGCCGTGGTGTTGGCCTGGTCGGAACAGGGTGTTCGCCTTTTCGCCTCCATACTTGTTTCATCGGCTGAAACAATCTGCTTTGCTCCTTTTTTTGGCCTCCAGTATAGGTAGTGTTCTGCTTCTTCTGTATTCGATCTGCCTTTGGTTGCTGCATCCCTCTGGCCTTTGGAACAAAAGGGAGTACCGTCTTATCCTTGACTTTGTTGTTGAGACAATCCTCTTTCTGCATCATACATTTTTGGACAAGAATAGCATGGTCAACTTCATGTGCACCCCTGGAAGGACCAGGAGTTCGTGCCTTACCTAGTTCCTTGAGTGTCTCATTTTCCAGTTCAACTGTAATTCGACTATGATTTACCCATACCTGAAGAAGTCCGCTTCTTAGGCTTAGGTTGACTGCATGATCATAGATCCAGTCCTGACCCAAGACAAGAGGCTCAGTGAGGTCCTCATCTTGACACACTAGTACTTTGACTGTCATTGCTTCGTCTTGAATATAGAGGGGAAGTTTCACCTCGCCCATGCAAGGGGTTTCCACACCTCCCAATCCTATGAGATATGCTTCAATAGGATTGACAGTTAATTTCAACTCTTGACAGTAAGACAATTTAACAGCACTAGTGGCTGCACCTGAGTCAATCAAGGCTCTTACAGTCCTTGCACCCTTTCCTTGTCCTATATCTAAGGTTATAAAAGGACGTCGATCAATTATCCTATGGGAGCTGATACCTGAAACTTCACACATAGCCATGTGATATCCTTGATCTGCATCGGCATCTGGCCTAGGTTGCTCTCTACCTTGTCTTCTTAATTTCATTTTCCGTATGCGCTCTAAGGCTTCTGCTTGGGCTTCTTCTCGAATTCGCTTTTCTTCTTCTTTGCGTTTCTTAGCAGTATTGAGTCGACTTAGCATTTCCTCTGTGAGAGGTTCCTGATACAACTTGACCCTGCATCCGCTTATGTAGCTTGGGAGAACATCGCCTTCTAATGTGGCTAGTTGCACTGCTCCACTTGTTGAGATTCTATTAATGATCATGGGTCCGTAGCCTCTCTTCTCCAGTTTCCTCGCATGTTGTTTCAACGTGTATACTAGTACTAGGTCGCCTGCCTTCAAACCTTTATCCTTAACGTGGGCATCAAAGTATGCCTTCTGTCGTTTCTTAGCTGCATATATCCCTGCAGCCGCCCTCAGTCTTGTTTCTCCTAATCGTTCTAGGTCAAAGATCCTAGAGGAGAGTTCATGACCTGTCCATTCATGCTCCTGTGCTACTTTCAATGTAGGTATTAAGAAATCCAATGGTAGCACTGCATTTTGGCCAAATACCATCTGAAAGGGGGTGGCTTGGAGTACCGTTTTGTAGGCCACTCGATATGCCCAAACAGCATGGTGTAGCTGTTTGTCCCAATCAGAGCGTTTATTGTTCACTAATTTCGTCAGTACATTGCATAAGATCTTATTGGTGCTCTCAGCCTGGCCATTTGCTTGAGGGTGATAGGGGGCAGACTTCTTATGTACTACCAAGAATTCTTGGAGCAGATTTTCAATAAATTCATTCAAGAAGTGAGTGCCTCTATCACTAACTAGCTCTATAGGTAGCCCGTATCTAGTGAACACATTCTCAAATAAAAACTTAGCTGTTGTTTGAGCATCGTTCTTCGTTGTGGCTTTTACCTCTACCCACTTGGTTAGATAGCCCGTGGCAACAATGATATATTCAGTATGGGAACCCTTAGCTGGGGGATTAATAGGACCTACGAAGTCTATTCCCCACTTAGAGAATGCACGTCCACCCATCATAGGTTTGAGTGGCATCTCGTCTTTGCGTATAGGATACTGAGTTCGCTGACAAACATCACACCGTTTCACATAGGTATGTGCATCCATGTGAAGGGTCGGCCACCAGAAGCCCGCAAATAGTATTGCCTTGATCACCCGATCTGGTCCAAAGTGTCCTCCTGCTACACCTTGGTAAGCAGTTTCCAAGATCTTAAGATATTCACTCTCATGGACACATAGTCTCAGGTAACCATCTTTACCACGCTTGTATAGATTATCACCAATGAGTGAATAATCCTGGGCTTCTTGTTCTAAACTCCTTTGCCTAGCCAGAGTCATGTCTGGAGGGACTGTTTTCGTCCTTAAGAAGGATACTAGTAGTTCACTCCAATCTGGCACTATGGACACTTGATAAAGAGTGGCATGTTCCACAGGTGGTTTAGTGCAGCAGATTGGGCATTCCTTGCACAACTTTTGGACATCAGCCTCCATAGTCGGCCAATGCACTCCGAGTCTCCTTAGTGTCTGTAAGGTTTGTTGCTTTGAGTAGTGTTGCTCTAATGCACCTACATGTGCTAAATGCAACCATTTAGTGTACTCGTCCTCTTCTACACAGCAAGCCAAGATCCCTTGATCTGTGTGCTTGTACATGCTTCCTGCCATGATATGGTACTTCTGGGCTTTTATTACCTCTCTATCTTGAGTGTTTATGACTGGGTGATTCGGCCCGTATGTCAATACTGGCACTAATGGCTTAGCCCACTGAGGTATTACTTTCAAATTAAACAAGTAAGCATCGGGAAGATCATTCGATACTCCTTGTGGGGCTTCTCCGGATGTGAGCCTAGAGAGATGATCTGCTCTCAAATGAGTCCTGCCTTTTCTCACCACTACCTCAAAGTCATATTCCATTAGTAAGAGGAACCATCTCACCAATCTACCTGTGTTGCATGTCTTGTTTACCAAGTATAGTAGAGCTTGATGATCAGTAAAAAATTTAAACTTATTTGCAAGCAAATAATGTCTAAATTTTTTAACCGCATACACCATGCCCAACCCCTCTCGTTCGGTAGTGGTATAGTTTCCCTCAGCTACGTTCAACTGTCTACTTGCATAGGCAATGGGAAGATCCATATTACCTTCACCAGTAGGTTGTGCAATCACACATCCAATGGCATAATTGGATGCATCCACATGCACATGGAAGGGCTTATTCCAATCTGGTGTGGTCAAGATTGGTGCTGATCATAATCGCCGTTTGAGCTCATTGAAAGAGTTCTCACATTCCTCAGTCCACTCAAAGTTTGTTAGAAGTCCGTACAGAGGCTTTGCAATGATGGCATACATGTGAATGAAACGTCGGTAATAACCACAATGCCCCATGAAAGCTTGTACTTCCTTGACATTCTTAGGCCTAGGTAACTCGGCAATAGCTCTCACTTTCTCTTCATCAGTGGATATGCCATTCTTTGAGACTATGTGTCCTAGAATCTTGCCTTGCCTGACCATAAAAACGCACTTTTCTAGGTTTAGGCAGACTTGATATTCTCTACATTTGTCAAAGATTTGTCTGAGTTCAAGAATATGGGTTTGCATGATGTTGGAATGAGCACAAAGATCATCAACATAGACTTCTAAGTTCTTCCTCAGGAACTCTTTAAACACGTGACACATCAATCTTTGAAAGGTAGCAGGTGCATTGGTAAGCCCGAACGGCATTACCCGAAAGGCAAATATGCCCCACTCCGTGGCAAAAGTTGTCTTATGATGATCTTCTGGAGCTATGGCTACTTGATTGTAGCCCGAAAATCCATCAAGGAAGCTGTACACTTCCTTGCCTGCTACTCTTTCTAAGAGATGTTCTGTGATGGGAAGCGGATAGTTATCTCGAATTGTGGCTGCATTGACCTTCTTTAAGTTAATGCATACACGTAATTTACCATTCTTTTTGGCCACCACTACAATGGGGGACACCCATTCAGTGTGCTCAATTTCATAGATAAATCCAGCTTCAACCAGTCTATCTATCTCCTCTTTGATCTTGGCAGCATAGTTATCATTGTATGTGTATGGCTTTTGCTTGGAGGGTTTGGCATCTGAGGTCATGGGGATAGTGTGTGAGCATATGTCAGGGTCCACGCCTTTCAAATCCTTGTAACTCCAAGCGAATACATCTCTATATTCTCTTAGCAAGGCTATTAGCTCTTGTTCTTCCTCTCCTGTCAGGTCATGGCCTATGTACGTGCATCTTTCTTCTCCCTCTTCGCTGCCTCCCCTGATTGCGCCTCTCGTTTAGGCATTCTGATCATGACTCTCCTGTCATCTATCTCATACTTCTTAAAATTTTCCGGGACCTCAAACAAAGATTCTTCCTCTGCTTGTGTGACTTCTCTCTTCTTTCTTTTCTTTCCTTCTTCCTTAGGAGTTACATGCGTGGCTAGCCTTACATCATTTGTAAGCTCTCCGTGCCTCTGGGGTTGAAATTCTACTTCATAGAAGTATTCTTCATCTGATGCAAAAGGTGGGTCCATAATGATTGACTCTAGATCAGAGTCACTTGCATCCTCAAATGCATCAGGGCTAGGTTCACACTCTTCTAACACTGCCTCTCCCATAGTTGGCTCTATGGAGAAGACTGAAATGTCATAGCCATCCTCATCACAGTGGGGTGTCCATTGTTCTTCATTGATGGCTACATCCATTGTTGCTAAGATTTCTGCCCAGCCATGGGGTTCAAATTCTTCATCAGGAAATACTACAGGTGCATAGGTTGGGTCTTGAATTGATCTATGTGTTTCTTTTGCACCTATCTCTCTGGCTTCTTCTCTCTTCTCTTCTTCTACTGCTACTTTGCACATCCATAAGTGGGTGTCTTCATGCATCCATGAGGATCCTGACCCTATGGAATGCACCGATTTTGTATCATCTTTGGCTCTATGGATGGGATTCCATTGGATAGGAGGGACATCTCTATGAGAGTAATCTTTGAGATTCACTTTGGTCGTAACACCTAAGTGTTGCAGGTACAAAGAATTGGTTCCCCAATCCTGTACCACTTGCAACTGTCGCATAAAGGGTCTTCCCAAAATCATCTCATAGGCATGATTTTTGCTAAAATCACATATAGCAAATGTGTGCTCGAACTCAACACCAGAGGTGGTGAGAGTTATTCCTTCCAGCAAGCCTAAGGGTCTCTCTATGTGACCATCGGCCATGTGCAATTTCATTCTCGTTGGCCTGAGTGCTGGCTTGCCCCAACGCTTCCATAGGGAAGTGGTAGCAATTGCAACTCCTGCACCTGAGTCTAGAATGGCCTTGGTGGTGTATCCTTGATGGGTGATAGGAAGATATGTGTTTCCCTCTTCGCCCTCACTCATGTCTCCTATCTTGTCCAATGGTATTTCGGGCACTGTTCTCTGGGATCCTACCTGGGAACGAGGTTTTGCTATCTCTGGTACTTGTTTGGCTACATGTTTCCATAGCTCTGGCCTTACTTTGAGTAGCTCTTCTAAGGTGAGGTTGCATTGTACTTTAGTGTTTTTCACTACCTATGTGTTCCTAGGTATGACTGAGTCCTCATTTTGTACCATGACTGTGGGTGCTCTCATACAAGTAGACTTAGCTTTCCATGGGCCTGTGAAGTGGGGTAATTCTTGTAGAGAGTTAGACTCAAAGTCTAATCTTTCCTGAGATTGGGTGCTCTCCTGCTCCTCATAAATGGATGGGATGTCTTGTGTGAATTGGTCATGTGCGTCATCCACAAATTCAATGGGAGGAGGGACTTCACTTTCTTTAGCCCATTTGTCTTCTTGAATCTCTTGTAGGAATTCTAGTGTAAACCGATTCAGAGAAGAAGATGTATCTGGCTCCGTAGAGTTAGGCACATAGGCTTCAAGCACATAGGCTTCTTGGGCAGGAAGACCTGCTCCTTCACTTGCCTTGTCCTTATGTTGAGAGGCGGGTTCCTTTTCTGATTGTGCAATTAGCTTCTCTATTCTTTCTAACAGTCCATCAAAGTGCAACTGTGTCTTCGCTGAACTAGAGATGTTAAATAGGCGACTGGCTTCAAACATGGTCTGAGCCAATTCCACCATCTCAGCACAAATTTTGGTTCGTTCTAGCTCTAGTTCTGCTCTAGGGTAACACTTTTCATGATCAGTTACATTTGGCCCTTCTTGGATTCTGGCTTGATATGCTTTAAGCATCATGTTTATGTCCTCGGGAGTGGGATCTGCTAGGACTGATCCTACTCTTGGGGGTGGTGGGTTTAGGTGAGGCGGGTTGGAAGGTGGCGGTTCGGATGGAGTTGGGAATGGTGGAGGTGGGGTAGTGTGAGAGGGAGTTTGAGATGTGAGTTCAGTTATCCTGGCCTTTGTTTCTCTGAGGCTTTCCTCGAGTTCACTCATCTTTTTTGCCCATTGCCTTTTCATTCTTTCACGACTATCTCTCCAAGCTCTAGTCCTCTTCTTTGTCATGCTCTCCGTTTCACTAACATCTGGGCTCTTTTCCTGGCCTACGCTTTGGTTCTGTTGCAAGGCTTGGGCTCTAGTGATTACTTGTACTAGTGCAGTGGAAGTCACACTCCCTGTAGAGTCTACAACTAACCCAATAACGTTGATAGGAGTGATTTTTGGCATATTATTGGGGTTCTTTGGGCAATCTTGTAAGAGATGCTCCTTTCCACAGTCTTGGCAAAAGCCCTGGATCGTCACTGACTGGGGTTGTGTAGGTGGAGGCACGGGACAATCACGAATGAGATGATCTCCTTGACATCTGTAGCATGGTCCTCTAGGGAATGGAGGTCTTACTTGCCTAGGTTGAGGTCTAGGGTTGGGGTTTGCATACATGACGTTTGTGTAATCTGACTCCCAACTAGGTTCATTTGGCTCTTCACTATAGTAGGACTCACCATGTTCAGGAGACTGCATGTAGTAGGCATGGGGGCTATCAACATGTGTAGAATCAAAACTATGGTCACTGGGATCACTTTCTGAAAGCACTGGTGTTACAGGGACTATAGCTCTATTCAGGTTTTCTTCTGCAGCAGCATACTTTACCGGAATCACATTAGCTGGAGCAGGGGGTTGTTGTGCTAGCACAGGTTGAGGCCTTTGTTGGTTTTGGTAGGGTTGGTAGGTTTGTTGAGGCCTCGCATACTGCTGAGGTGGGTACTGGTTCTGGTATCTTCCTTGTTGAGGGTATGGTTGTGGGTACGTCTGCCTAACAGTTTGCTTATTGTAGGGGCAATCTTGCGCGGTGTGATTGGTGTACCTCCGTTCTATAGTGCAGTACTGGCTACTAGGATTTACTTGGGGTTGAGCCATAATGGGACATAGGTTCGCCATGTGGTCACCCCCACAAGTATAGCATCTTTTCACAGGGGCAAACCTTGGGATCTGTTTGCTAGTGACACCTAATTTCTGAGCGGCTTTCTCTGCAAGTTCCTCAATTGATGTGGATTGCGTGGAAGAGAGGCTAGAGGCACTATCTGAATCTTTGTATATCTTGGAAAGCTCTAACTCCTCCCCTAGGTTATCCTCGATGTCAATGCACATGCGTACACACTCTTCTATAGTCCTAGGGTCCTTCAGATACACATATGACCTCAATTTGGTACTTAGCAATCCATCCAAGAATAAAGCCACTTGCTTAGCTGGTGTGGGTAGCTCAGGGACAGGGCATCTCTCCAAGTATTGCCTAAATCTTCTTCCAGCAAGTCTCACAGTCTCTTGAGGGGTTTGCTTGAAGCTGTGAATCAGCGAGGAAATGTTATGTCTTATGCCACTTTTAGAGAATTCGATAATGAATGCCTCTAGAAGTTGGTCTATGCTCCTGAACTGCCTCTCGTTTAGTGGCTGAAACCATGTCAGGGCAGTGTTCCTAAGGGTTAGACCAAAGGCATTGTATTGCGTGAACAGATCTTCCACTTGTTCAGCTCTCAAGACTTGCCTAAACTCAGCCACATGATCGTATGGATCTCCAGTGCCATTGAAGTAGTTCTTCATGGACCTAACTAGCTGAGTCGGTCTCAGAGTCCTTGTGTGCTCTCTAGGTCGTGGTAGAGGGAACTCATCCGCATTTCTTTGATTCCTGGGAGCTCTAAGTACCTCAGGTTCTACTCTGTTTGTTTCCGTCCTCGTTCTTTCTCTACCCCCTGGGTTGGCAAAGCTTACTTCTGGCCTATCTCTACTTCTGTCTCTTTGAGTTCCATGAGCTTGGGATGTTCCAGCTCCAGGGTGACCATAGGACACATTCGATCTTGTTTGGGGGAAAACGAATTCACCCTTCCAAGTGTAAGCATGTCTATCATGTTCTGTAACCACAAAGATCCTCTCTGAAGCGTGATCTAAGTAGGTCACTCTGCCTGGGCTATCTGGATCTTTAAACTCATAGATCATGATTGTTCCTATATCATTTGGTCGATCAGATTTATACCTCCAAAAGGCTTCGTCAGTCTCTCGGTTCAGAAGTAGATCTATACTCTTGTTGTCTTGGGGAACCCACTCGGGATTGAGGATTCTAGTAAGAACAGATTTCCCTCGAGGAGTCCTGGGCTCTGCACCCATGTTTCCTTGTTCTAGGTCATCTATGTCCGTCTCAAGGATCACATTCCCAAATTTGTTTGTCCTATCTGGGTGACTGGTGACTACGTATATGGTTCCTTCTTTGTCCAAGTATGCTCCGTTTTCAAACTTGACAGCTGGGTGTTCTAGTCCTATGGATTGGTCAGGGTTTTTAATCTGGACCACGGATCTTCCTAGACCGTCCTCATAGATGCTAGCACCTAATCGGTTGGTCCTAAGGTATTCCAGCTGCGTCTTGTATGGGCCTTCTACCCTGTGCAACTATGGCACTCCTGAACTTCCCGTAGGTCGGTCCATGCCTTGAGACATCTCTGATTCACTGGTCTCAGAGCTAGGGTAGTATCAGTTGCCCAAGTACAACCTCGTTGCTGAGTTCTTTTGTATCAGTTACTTGATTCTTTTTAGTGGTTACCGTGTTTATGCTCTTGTCAGAAATCACGTCGTCAGGAATATTTGATTTAATTTTCGCACTGTAAGTTGATCGTTCCACGTTAGATTCTTTCCTTTAAGGCATTAGGGGAAAAAGTGAGCCTTGCATGGGCCTTGTAAGGATTCCTAATTTTTAGGGATTAAAAAGCTTAATCTAGGAGATTAAGGGACCATAAAAAACCACTAGTGGTATTCTCAAATAAAATAGTATTTAGTAGAGTTTTGTATTTGAATATTAGAAAGGAAACTTTTGTGGCCTTTGGATGGTTCTATTCAATGGCTAAGATTGAAAGGGATGACATGGTAGAGAGAGGGAGGCTCTGACATGTGTGAGACGCCACAGAAGAGAGAGAAGATCTCACGAATATATTTACATGCTCTGCAAGTTTCTTGGCCCTTGGATGAGAGGAAATCCAATGGTTCCCCGCGTTTGGGGCTGATAGGAATTTTGAAATTCATCCACACTGTTCGATCGGAGAAGAATCTGACGATGATCAGCGTTTGGGGCTGAGCGCACTGTCGTCGGTGATGACATCCGTCCGATGAGCCCATCATCCAATGGCATATATAAAAATGCGCTTTTACCTTTTGATAGATCAATCTCAGTTGTTAGATGATATCTTCATCCAATGGTCCAGATTTCAGGCGCTCAAAATAAGGACAATTCAAATAGAACCATTCGATTCCAGATGCAATCTGATGGCTTGTATGCAAACGCGCATTTTTTTGAATAGACTACATCCTAGCCCTTCCTCTCCCTCAAATCCAAGGGCCAATATTCAATGGTGCCTTGACTTTTGCCACTCAACCTTAGCCATTGGATCATTGAGCCAATCCAAGGGTTGCAATTCATTCCCTAGCTTCTCAAAACCATTCACACAACTAAAACCACTAGTTGCAGGGGGTTTTGTCCTCTTTGACCACACAAAAACCATGGAAGCCTATGCCTAGCCTATGTGATTAAGGGACTAGACTGTGTCCACCACCCTCTTCTCATTGGTCCGTCCCTAATCACTCCTTAATCTAAAAGGCCCATGCAGGGTTCATTTTTTCCCCTAATGGTTACCGCATCACAAAGAGATTATGTTTAATCTTGAACTTGAGTGCATAGGTAGTCTTCAACTTGATTGATGCCTATCGTTGCCCTGACTTACTCTTAGCACTAGTCGTTCTTAGCCTAAGCTACGAATTGATAGAGGGTGTTGAGGATTTTCCAACCTTGAGTTTCCTTCCTTGTGTTGTTGTTGCCCTGGTGTGCCCAGGACGCGTGTTCCCAAGCTTGCACTTACTCTTGCTTGAATGCCCTCAAGTGCTCTTACTGGACCTATAAAAGTCCCACGGTTAGCTCAAGACTTAGGTTCAAATGACACAATAGACCACTTTCATGCATGTAACTCACAGACCAAATTATCCTTTGCCTTTATGGAAAACAATCCCAAGGATCCCTCAGTTTTCCTACCTCAGGGGTATGGTCAACTTCGAAAAACTGTATCTAATAATCCTTATATTAATTTTCACGAGCTTTCCAACAAAACAAGAATCACAGCAAACAGATTTCGTATGAGGAAGTTATGTCAGTTTAGGCTTCAGGGATTAAAACAGGGTTCAAACAGGCCAACAGGGCAACAGGTTTTCCTCGGGTTATTTGCCTATAGCCTCCTTATGTGCTCTAGAGTCCATTATCCATGTCCAAAATTAGCCAAAATCTTCAATTTAAAAAACCCTAAAAATTTAGCCAAAAATGGCTGTCAATCGCGATCGACTAGGCTGTCAATCATGATGGACTGGTGTCAATTGCGATGGACTGGTGTCAATCGCGATGGACTGGTGTCAATCGCGATGGACTGGTGTCAATCGCGATGGACTGGTGTCAATCGCGATGGACTGAAATTTTCGGGGTTTTCTGTGAATTTGTGTCAATCGGGGCTCTATATGTCGCGATGGACAAGAATCTCGGCGAAATGGGGTGTCAATCGCGATTTTTCTGTCGGTCGCGATGGACAGGGGTGTCCGTCGCAATGGACACGTGTCCGTCAGGGTCTGTCAATCGCGATGGACTGGCTGTCCGTCGCGATGGACAGTGTCAATCGCGATTGACTAGCTATCAATCGCAATGGACTGAAAAAATGCAAATTTTCCAAAAATTTTTGTGGATTTGTGATGTGCAAGGTCTCTAGTCTACTGTGGTGCACTTAATTTTACCAATAGATGAAATTTTCTGTCAATCGCGATAGACAGAAGCTTGCGACACAGAGACAGTTCTGCACATTTTCGTACCTGCAGGACGTGCTGGAGATGATGGGATGGCCAATACCTGCAAGCAAACTCAAAAAACATGCAAAAACAGTGCACACAAGATCGCTCTCTCGCTCTCTCTCACAAGTGAAATGAGGGAAATGAAAGGGGGAAGGAGATATAGTCAAAAAACTGAAATTTTTGCGATGATGGAGATGGAGGTGGAAGATGATGGGGATGAAGATGGTGATGATGATGATGAAGTAAGGATGAGAAAAGTAAGGAAAAGTAAAGAAATTACCTACAACGCCAACGTCACAACTCTACGTCTTACCATCACATGCTCGTCCTCAAAGCTCGATCCCCGGCAACGGTGCCAAAATTTGGTGTAGCTCAGTGATGAGTAGCACCTCCTTTAATGTCAATCCGGGAAGACGTGAGGATGGTATGATGACCTCGAGCAAGTGAAGGCACAAGTGCGTGAGTGAGAGGCACACTAACATGCACACACATACACACACACGCGCACACACAGCAAGACAAAGAGTGAGAAGCAATGGAGTTCTTAGATTACTTTCAAAAAGCTCTTACAAGTTCATATCAATTACGAGCGAACCCAAAAATGAGCTCTCTAGCTCTATTTATAGTTTTTGACTAGGTTTTGGCCCTGTCCAGACCTAGTGTCCGGCCTAGTTAAAAATTAGGTTCCAGGGCCAATTTGAGGGCTTAAACGGAGTCTAAAAAATACGAAAATTGATATGTAGGTACTTCTAAGGCTCCTCAAGCTCAAGGACTCCTTGGCTTGCACAAAATGGAGCTACAAAAATATGAAATGGTATTTACAATGATTGTTAGTGATAAGAATCACTGTTATAAAGATGTTGATTTGGAAAAATTTGAAGGGCCTATCTGCCAGATTTGCGTCGACTGCTTTGTCTACTTAATCCTTCACCTCGCTCTGACTCTCTCCGCTGGCTTCCTTGTCTAGTCAGTCCTTGGGTGCCCATACTGCTCTCAAGAACCTCAAACTCCAACAATTGGTATCAGAGTAGGTCACCACTTCATCTAGGGTGTCATTGACACCCCTCTGGTCATAGTCTCATAATTTCATTAAAAATGATGAGCATACTTAGGATGTCGAAATTTTGATATGGGGTGGTTTCGGCCTCTGAATGCACTATGTAGTGCCTATGCAGGAATTTTTTTCTTTTTGTGCCAAACATATATACATGTTTTGGTTTGCTAGTACAAGTGCCTCAAATATCAATATAGGTTTAGTAGAGCTCAACAGGGTAATTTTGTTCAACTTTTTGAGATACAATCATTTTTTGCATTAGGGTATTTTAGTAAGTGGCTATGGCTGAAAGCAATGATGTATTCCATATGTTGTCTATTGAGGACAAGTTGGATGGTACCAATTACCCATTATGGGCATATATGATGTGTCATGTATTGATTGCAAAAGGATTGTGGAGTATTCTAAAGATTATTGAAAAATGACCTACTACACCTACAAATACAGTTATTGAAGGTAATGTAGATGGCGTTGATCTTCAAATTCTTGTTTGTGTTGTAGTTCTTATTGCGCCTACTATAAAGAGACTTTGATGGGATGGAAGAGATTCTCAGGCACATGCATTGATAGCTTTGTCTACCAAACGTGCCATTATACCTTATATTCACTTGTGCAAAATATTGGAAACTTTAATTCACCTCATAAACTTCATGTTGATGCAGTCAAAACACCTTAGTTACTTTGGAAATTCACTAAGAAACAATTGGTCCAAAACATCTTGTTTTGCACATGAATTAGTTCATGAAACTTTTTATTTATGGCTAGAATATGCACCTTCAAATGTTCAGTGCTCCTAGCTTGATTACACTTGGCTAAATTCCTCTTAGATGATGGTTTCTTATAGAGTTAAATAGTTATTATGCACAAGAATTAAATTTATAATCTAGGCATCACTCAACTGTAAACATAACTTCAACACATTGTCATCCAGCCTCTTTAGGAATGTGTAGAGAATGACCTCGAGAGCTAAAACTATCTATTTCTCACAAAATATGAATCCAAATGATACAACACTTTTTCAACATACATTAGACACTAATAACTTTCCAATGAGCACTTACTCATAAGCATTGGGCTTCTAACGAGTGAAAACCAATCTTTGCTGACTTTGGAGAAGATGATGAAGAGAAAAAAATCTAGCAAGCAAGATGAAGATGAAAGTGATTGTATAAACATCTAACTGTATTAAGATCCTTTTGAGTCTTTATATGGACTTCTTGGAGTATCTACATGGATTTCCATGACACACTATATCTATTTGAATTCAAACAACCTCATGGGATAATTTGTTGCAACTAAGATCCTTTTCCTATATTCTAGGAAACATCAAGTTTAAAAATTGATCTTGGTAACTGGCTAAATACCAATTTCATAACTCATGTCTTTTACGTCTTCCCATATTTATCCTTTAAAAAGAATAATGATATAGGATCCATAAATACCCATGGATTTTTACAAAGATAGAAAATCATATGAAATACCATAACACTATGGTTCACTGCAAGTAATAACTTGATCTAGAAAAAATCCTTCTTTATAGAAAAGATTAGTCTAGGTAGAACACACATAATAGACGTGTCCTACCTAGACTGATATTCGTGCAATAAAACAGATTCTAACTCCTCAAAGTTTAAGGCATTTGGATTACCTTTCATCATCAACCAAAGATTAGAAGCAAAACCCTAATATGAATCTGGAAAACCATTAAGAACATTCTACACAAGTGAACTATCTCGCAAGACTTCTTCTGCAAAAATCAACTGCTCTTTCAAATATTTGCTCTTTGTCAAAAAACTATCCATAAGATCTCCTTCATTCATATGCTCACTCTCCAACTATTTTTGGATCTAAGCAACACTAGCCTCATTCTTTGACTAGTATAAAGTGGCAAGTGTATCCCAAGGATCATTCGGTAAACATTGAGGGGGAGTGTTAGTATATGATCAATGTCTACCCCTCATGATTGTATGCATGAGAGAAGCCAAGTGTGCATTACCCTATTGATGGGAATCCCAACTTGTATGTTGGATGGTCATATTGGACCATGTAAGGTATTGTAAGGAAAGGTAGTTACCAAGGTCCCCGACTGGGGTCCACGGCAACAGTGATCAGCCCCAGTTGGGGGGTCCAAGGGGGCCAGTGGGCCCCCTAGTGGGAGTCCGAGGGTAGCACCCCCGACGCGATGGTAAAGGCAATATTCCATGGAATATTCCCTGTCAGAGTCAAAAATTATTTATATTTTTTAGGTCGGTTCAACTGGCCTAAGCCGTGTACGGCAATTATGCGGGCGGTGGCTGCCTACGCTCTACTGCCCATGTATAGCTATCCATGGAAGGCCACCCATGATCCTATATATACATGACTTCTACACTAGCTGAGACATCGAATTGAACCAGCATACCTCTACCTTGTATCTCCTTATCTAGAGTTTTCTAGATCAACATTTAAGCTCTACCTTGAGAGAGCACGGGTGGACAATGCCATCATCTTTGTACTTGTTGTTGGTGGAAAATTGTAAAGATCCTCCTATATCTGTTATCTTCTCTTCTACTGCTCCTGTGTTATATTGCATAACTATTGTCTTATAGGAAGTTGCAACTCAAGAATGAGTTTTATACTCCAGAAAAAGAGCATGTCAGTAAGTGACTACACCTTAAAAATCAAAAACATATGTGAGTCTCTTGCATCTATTGGCATTAGTATAGATAACGATGATAAGGTTGAAGTGTGGCTTTGTAGTTTAAGAGTTGATATAAGCAATTCAATACTTCTATTCAAACAAAGGTGGAATCTTGATATGCTTGATACTTTATGTTGATGATAAGTTGATTCTTGCAAAGTCCTCAAAAGACTTATCTATCTTGAAGACAAAATTGATTTTGAATTTTTTACATGAAAGATTTGGGAGATGCTAAAAATATTCTTGACATGTGAATTACTTGTCAAAGGAGTAAAACGTGCATATATTTATCTGAATGAGCACATAAACAAGATACTTCATAGATTCAATGTGCATGGTGGAAAGGTTGAGTACACCATTTCCTATCTATGTGAAGCTAAACAAGATGATAGACAAAGATGAGAAGAAAAAAAAAAAAAAAAAAAATTAGTTATGCAAATACTATAAGGGAAATGATCATGTCATAAAGAGTTATCCAAAACTAGTTGCAAAAGAGGCAAAGAAGAAAGAGGCTAAAATGGTTGTTGCAGAGTCCTCCACACATAAAACAAAGTCTGCTAATCTTGTTCAGAATGGAGAATGGTCATTTACTATTGTATGAAGCTTTGATCCATCTTCTCATGAGTAGTGTATGTCTAGAGTAGACTCGAATGTTTGGTACTTTGATAGTGGGGCAACCAAACATATTACCTCGCATCATAGTTTCTTCAGTTCCCTTGAGCCTACCCCTACAGGGAAAACTATAACATGCACTAACAACTCCTCTTATCCTGTAATGGGAGTTGGTAAGATCATTCTCACTACTACTGATGATAGTTCTTTCACATTTTTAGATGATTTGTATGTACTAGGGATCAAGAAAAATTTGTTGTCAGTTTTAGCATTAGTCAAGATTGGCTTGGTTGTCAAATTTGTTGATGATAGACATACAGTTCATGATCTCTCAAATGGAGATGTTGTTATTGCTTCTCGAATTTTATGTTGTCATTTGTATAAGATCATAGAAAATGCAAAATCCATGAATGGTTCAGCACATCTAGTTCAAAATTCTCAAGCTATCGAAGATGCAAAGCTTTGGCATGCATGCTTTGGTCATATGAGTTTCACTAGTTTGCTACATCTATAGAAATCTGAAATGGTGTCCTCTTTGGGAAAAATGCAGCACTCCTCCTTCCTAAAAGATGGCTCATTTGAGCTAACATAAATTGGAGCTTGTTCATAGTCATTTCTGAGGCCCTCTTCTTTTGGGAACTTCCTTAAATTCATGACTTTCAATGATGATTTCTCTAGGCATGCATAAGTCCATCCATTGTCCGCAGTGTTTATGTGCTTCAAATAGTTTCTGCTTATGGCCAAAAATCTGTTAGGATTTAAATTGGGCACTCTTTGTTCTCATCGAGGGGCAGAATATATGTCTTCTAATTTTAGTGCACTTCTAAATGAGCATGGGATTAAAAATAAGTGTACAGTGTTGTATGCACCTCAACAAACTGGAGTTGCTGAGAGAAAGAACAGGTCTCTCATTGATGGCCAAGTGTATGGTCAAAAGTCAAGCTTTACCACATAGCTTCTAGCTTGAGATCGTTATGTATACATTATATGTATTTAATAGGTATCCCACCAAAGCATTATAACCTATCACTCCATATGAGGCTTGGCATGGTGGCAAGCCATCTATTGCTCATCTACGTGTCTTTGGTTGTCTGGCATATGCATTAGTACATGAAAAACAACGTAGGAAATTGGATGATAAAGCAATGAAATGTATTTTTGTTGGGTAGAGTTCTAAAAGCAAATGCTATCATCTGTATCATCCATAGATTGAACGCATTTTGATTTGTCGTGATGTTGTTTTTGCAGAAAATGAAATCAGCCATTAGTTTCATATACTAAGGAGACTTCAGTTAGCTCTAGAGATGTGTATGCCACTTTGTTGCCTCTTTTTACAGGTGGACAGTCAAGTGTTGATCAGAATGATGCAATTTCTTAGCCTTTATAGATTCCACATGATGGTGTAAATCATTCCATTTCTAATGCAGATTTACATGATGCACTTATTGACTAAAGGGTTGATATGAGGAGACAAAAACTATGCCTAAATGGATGGTGAAAACTTTGAGAGATAGCAAATTAGATTCACCTACCACATATCATACTCATTCAAGATCTCATAGTGCTTTCTTTGCATCAGATTGCAATGCAATGGTTGACTCTAGTCTTTGTGATGAAAATGAGACTGTTTCTTTTGATGAAGCACAAAATTCAAAAAATTGGATGGCTACAATGCAATCAAAATATGATGCTATTATGAAGAATGGTATGTGGTTTTTATGTTATTTGCATCCAAACAAAAAGGCCATCAACACAAAACGTTTATACAAGCTGAAACGTAAGACTAATGGAGCAGTTGATATGTACAAGGCTAGGCTTGTTGCAAAAGGTTATGCTCAAGAGAGAGGCATTGATTTTGATGAGACCTTTTCTCCTACATGTTGGATGGCCACTATTTGTAGCATCTATGCACTTCCAGCTCATCATGATCGGAATGTACATCATTTGGATATTAAAACTTCATTTCTAAATGGTGAAGTACATGAAGAAGTGTATGTATTTGAGACCCATGGTCTTGTGTAGAAAGGGCATGAAAATAAAGTGTGTAGGTTGAAATGGCATTCTATGGTTTGAAGCAAGCACCACGTGCTTGGTATGAAAGGATACATGTCTACTTGACTGCACATGGTTTTGAGAAAAATCCAATTTAGAGCACCTTATACATTAAGCATGAAAATGATGTACTTCTGATCATTTTCATATATGTTGATGACATGCTACTCACTAGTCCTAATGAGAAGCATATTGCTGAATTTAAGGCTGATTTGCATGCCTCTTTTGAGATGTCAAATTTGGGGCATTTGCATCATTATTTGGGCATTCAATTTATGCAAGTTGATGGGGGAATAGCTTTGTGTCAAACAAAATATATTGATACATTATTATAATTTTTTGGCCTTGAAGATTGCAAACCTATTGCCACTCCTATGGAAATAGGTTTAGGATTAAGTCTTCATGATATTGGAGATGCATTGGATATTTTTCTCTATCAGTAGATTGTTGGATGCTTGATTTACTTATGCATAACTTGGCCTGATATTCAGTTTGCTTTCTCTCATATGAGCAAGTTTTGTGCATTGCCCAAGTGTCAAGCATTGGTAGGCAGTTAAGCACATCTTTCACTACTTGAGTGGTACATGGATACATGGATTGTTTTGTCCCAAGGGGGGGATCATTACCTCCATATTTACATGTTTTTTTCTGAGTCAAACTGGGGTAGTTGCTATGATACTCGTGTGTCCACAAGCGGTTTTTGCTTCATGCTTGGTAGCTCATGCATATCTTGGTTGAGCAAGAAGCAGCCTACTTTTGCAATTTCTAGTTGTGGGCCTCAGTATAGGGAAGCTTTCATAACTATTGTTGAGTGTGTGTGGCTCAAAAAACTTTTGGCCGATTTGGATGTTGGTCAATCTTTTGCCACCACCATCTTCACTGATAGTCAGGGCGCATTGGGAGTTCCAAGGAACCTTGTGTTCCATGCTCACACTAAGCACATTGAGTTGCATTATCATTATCTCAGGGAGAGGTTCTCTACAGGAAAGATAAGTTTGGCATATGTGCCCACACAAGCTAATGTTGCAGACCTTTTCAGAAAGGCTCTGCCTAGGGAGATGTATGAAGCTTTTTGCAAAGCTTTGGGCTTACTTCCTTTTGTGGATTGATCTCTTTGCACATGGCTTGACACTTTCTTATACATGAATGCCATCTCCTTATTCACTAGATCACTCCCAAGGGGGATTAGTTGATATATTTTGGTAGTGATGTTTGTGAGCACACTTAGGAGCTTTGGGGCACTTTTTTCCCTATTTAGGAGGTTTTTCCCCTAGCTTCTAGGGATCACTTATGTTTGTATATTCGCTTGGTAATACATTGAGTATTGTGTTGTGCTCCAAGCTTCTTCTTCTTCCTTTTGCAGTTAGTTTGCTTCTACATACCTCAAACTCCAACATTTTCTACATCAAGGTATTTAGTCACTTTCCATGGTTAAAGGCAATTATGTATTTTTTATGTTAGCTATTGAGGATAATTTGGATGGTACCAATTACCATTTTTGGTGTATATACAAAAGGGTTTTTGGAAGATTGTACAGGGTGTTAAAATATGTCTGACTACACCTATAAATACAGTTATTGAAGCTGATGTAGATGGCATTGAAGATGATGATCTTCAATTTCTTAGTCATGCTATGGTTCTTGCTACACCTACTGCATAGCAACTTTGTTGGGATCGTGGAAATGCTCTGGCACATGCATTGAAAGCTTTGTCTCTTAAACATGCCATTATGCAAGTCAAATAATGATGCATAACATTTCATTTTGTATGCAGATTTACATGATGCACTTGTAGATGAGAAGGCTGACATAGAGGAGGCAAAAACGATGCCTAAATGGTTTGTGTAGACCTTCACATATAACAAATTAGATGCACCATTGACATATTATATTTGTTTAGGGTCTCATGGAGCTTCCTTTGCATCAGATTGCTATGCAATAGTTGTTTCTCGTGTTTGTGAAGAGAATGAGCATGTTTCTTTTTATGAAGCATAAAATTCAAAAAAATGGATGATTGCTATATAATCAAAATATGATGCTATCATGAAGAATGATACTTGGTCTTTATGTGATTCGCCTCCATGAAAAAAGTCCATTGTCACTAAATGGGTATATAGGTATACAGGTTGAAACAAAACTTGATGGAACAGCTGATAGGTATAAGGTGAGGCTTGTTGCCAAAGATTATGCTCAAGAGAGATGCATTGATTTTGATGAGACCTTTGTCCCATGCGCCAAACTACCACTATTCATAGGAGTTGTGCACATGTAGCTCATCATGGTTGGAATGTACATCACTTGTACATTAAAACTGCATTTTTGAATGGTTTTTTACATGAAGTGTATGTAGTTTAACCCCATGGTTTTGTGTAGAAAGTTCATGGAAACAAAGTGTGCACATTGAAAAAAACATTGTATGGTTTGAAGCAATCACAAGGTGCTTGCTATGAAAAGATACATGCCTATTTTATTACACATATTTTTGAGAATAGTCCAACTGAGAGCAACTTCTATGTTTAGCATGTAGACAATGTACTTCTTATCATTGTCATATATGTTGATGGCATGCTACTCACTGCTCCTAATGAGAAGCATATTGCTAAATTTAAGGCTGATTTGCATGCCTCTTTTGAGATGCATATTTGGGGCATTTGCATCATTATTTGGGCATTGAATTAATGCAAGTTGATGGGATATTGAAAAACTCTTGCCACTCCCATGGATACAAGTCTACGTTTGAGACTTCATGATGCTTGAGATGCATTTGATGTTGTTCTCTATCAATAGCTTGTTGGGTGCCTAACTTACTAATGCATAACTAGACTTGATAATTATTGCCTTGGAGATTGAAAAACTATTGCCACTCCCATGGATACAAGTCTATGGTTGAGTCTTCATGATGCTTGAGATGCATTTGATGTTGTTCTCTATCAATAGCTTGTTGGATGCCTAACTTACTAATGCATAACTCGACTTGATAATTAATTTGTTGTCTTTTCGATGACCAAGTTTATGCATTGCCCATGTTTCAAGCATTGGCAAGTGGTTAAGTGCATCTTTTGCTACTTGAGTGATACTCGGATACATGTCGACCAATGGTCTTTGCTTCATCCTTGGTAGCTCATGCACATCTTGGTTAAGCAAGCAACCTATTATGGCCATCTCTAGTTCTGAGGCTGAGTATAAGGAAGCTTTCATAGCGAGTGTTGAGTGTGTGTGGCTCACACACCTTTTGGCTATTTTGGGTGTTGGTCAGTCTTTTGCCACCACCATCTTCACTGGCAATGAGAGCACATTGGTAGTTGCAAGGAACCCTATATTCCATGCTCGTGCGAGGCATAATGAGATGCACTATCATTATGATAGGAAAGGTTCTATGTTGGAGAGATCATTTTTGCTTATGTGCCCACACAGAATAATGTTGTAGAACTTTTCACAACGGCTCTTCCTAGGGAGAAGTTTGAAGCTTTTCGTAAAGCTTTGGGGTTACTTAATTTTGTGGATTGTTCTCCTCCACATAGCTTGGCACTTCCTTTTACATGAGTTCTAGCTCCCTTTTCACCACATCACTCCCAGGGGAGATTTATTGATATATTTTGGTAGTGATATGTGTGAACCACTTAGAACTACTGAGGCACCTTTTTTCCTCTTTAGGAGGTTTTCTCCCCCATCTTTTATATATGCCTATAATCATGATGGGTCATTTACCTTTGTACATTCACTTGGTAATAGATTATATATTGTGTTGTGCTCCAAGATTCTTCTTCTTGTGTTGTTTGTGTGCTTGTGTAGACCTCCAACTCCACCTCCAACTCCATCATGAAAGGCCATGGCCATCAAACACTCCTATATATTTTTGTTCTAATAAAACATACCATGGCCCATTCAACCTTGAATTTCATTGAGACCGCTCACTTGTGAAACCTACATACATGAGTTGACACTCTTGATTGTTTGTTTTTGCATTTTTTACCATGTCAATATAGACAGGTATGAAGTAGTGTTGTGATGACATCCAAAAAGATAAGCCACATTCTTAGGAGTTGGGAAGCTCCCCTTTAATGAGGAGATGCATAATGCCTACCTCAAGCATTATATTTGTGAAAGGGAATGAGAGCATCAAAGAGGACAGACATGGGATGCACTTGTACATGCACATGCATAGCTCACCCCTATTTCCATCATCCTTCACATAGATGCACCATGATTGCATAGGTATACTAATATGTGTGAAGAGTATTTCGTGCATGTTAAAGAAATAAGTCCACTCTAACTAGAATATTTAATAAAAGAATGAAAGTGAAAGCCATCACAAGGATAAGTGGCAATCATGAGGATAAGTATCTTTTTAGTCTTGGACTTATTCCAAGAGGGTTTAGAGTAAACCATAAGTTGAAGTAAAAGGTGATAGCAATATCGATGTTATCTAGAACCTACATAAGGGTTGAGACACATTAAGGAAAAGAATACTCTTAAAAACTCAAATAGGAGTAAAGAAAGAGAGCTATGTCAATCTAAGTAGTTTCCATGCAAGCCGCGAACCATGCATAGTGTACTTAAGTTGTATGGTTGGTATAACCAAAACATGTATCAATCCTTATAAAGATTCCCTAGATTTGGAATTTGAAAAGCATTTATGGATGCATAAACTTTAGTAGAGGGAAAGATATCAAATCCCTAGAGTAATCTATTATGCTTTGAAGATCGAGAAAAGAGATCTTAAAATCGATTCTATGTGTTTATCATTCTCACTTCATCATAGAAAATTATCAAACTTGGAACAAGATTATCCAAGTGGTTGATAATGGAACTACTATTTTGCCAAAGTTGTAAGGCTTGGAAAAAGGCTATTTAAGTGCTAGATAAACTCATGAATTAAATCATGAGTAGAAGTGTTGTCTCTTAAGTAAACAATTTTAGACGGGGTTAAATATTGGGAAAAGTTTTCCAAGATGAGGTACAAAAAGGTAAGAGTCTAGAGATATCCTCGAGATAAACGAGATTAAGTTGACTCGGGTTATTAGAAATTGGCATAGTGATCAGTTTCTAGTACAAGGTTTTGAGCCCAAAGAAAGATTGAGTTAAAACCGAAGCCACTGCAGAATGGTGTAAGTGTGCGCTTGAATTTTTGGAACATCAAGATTTACACTACCATCAAAGTGGGTATGGTGATTATGGGATGTCGTACTTAAAGGTGATGGAAGCTCAAGTTCACATTCAACTTGAAGTTCAATTTCAAGTCTTTGAGAAAGTATGCTAAGTTTGGACTATTGTAAAATTCATTTAAAATTTTCTTTGGTATAGTTGAACTAAGGTTTCCCAAGAGTGACGTTAACACTTCTTTTCTATATTCTAGCCAGGATCCTAAAAGATCGAGTCAGACATAGTGGTCCTCTAATCAAGAATAGGTTAATAGATGTTGACTAGAAATGGACCATAACAAAAAACATCTTTGTTAAATTTTTTGGTCAACCATAGTTAACTTCATTTCTCCAAACGAAATTTAAGAAAAATTGAAAAGAGTCCTCAAAGGCTTAAGATAGTCAAAGAATCCATCTGTATTGCTAGATGCATGCACAAGTGGTGCATAGAATGGATTAAGATAGCAATTTGGATGGAGATCCTTAACATCCATCTACTTCACACATTTATGCTATGGATGCCCAATTTGCACATAGCAAGTCAATGAATTGGGCAAGGATGTTTAGTTCACTCTTTTCATTCTTCCCATGCTTTGCATTAGATTCAGCTCATCAAATGAAAAGCCAAAAATGGTGTTTAGAATGATTTGGGAAAGGATCAAACCACACACAGATTCCCCTCTTTTGTGATTGGGAGGGAGGTCTTGTGTTCAATCCTCATAGGTAGCATGGGGAGAATATTTTTCCCAATGACTCTCTAGAGCCTTCTATAAGCATCTAGTCGAGTCAAGTCGAGTACAAAAGTACTTAACTCTAGTGGTGAGTACACCTAATAGTAGTAGGGTCTTGATGAGTGCTTGTATTACTCGAGTGAATAGATCTTTGATTAGGAGTATAGATTTCTAGAATATAAAACTTTTGAGGGACCAAATATATAAAGTCATCTAGAAAAGCACTTAGATATTATGTTTGTACTTAAACACTAGTTAGGATTGGAATAAATGGAATATCTAAAACCATGGTAGATTATGTGTAGAACCAAAATTACTTAGTGGCAAAGATATGGGGTTCATGAGAATCTACTTTCTTAGATATTTTACAAAGTTTCAAATTGGAAATGATGTATCTAGTTATTGAGAGTATAGTTTCATGGATTTGAGATGAGAACCAATGGCATGGGATGACGGGGATTATCTCCCTTTGAGAACTCTTCTTCTATTTCTAGGATGAGTAAGGGCTCATCATTCATGAGAATCACTTCTCATTACACAAGGAAAATCATAGGAATCACTAGAAGGATCATTGGATGTGATCATCAGAGAGAGCTTCTACTTAGTTGGAGACAAATGTTTGGAAGATACCTTTATACTCTATTCATTCTATGATTCGAGCTTTAATTGTAGATATGAATTCATTTTCTCCATTCTTGAGAAAAATATTCTTATGTGAGATGGGAGATCTATGTTGAGTGTGTGTAGAAGTGTGAGAGACACACAAGAAGCACACACAAGGAGCACAAATGTAGCAAGACACATGGAGAAAATGGATGGCTAGAATAACTCTCTCTATTGACAATGAACTAAACTGAAGTAAGAGCTGAATAATATCCCTAATTACAAAGTACTACCACATATGAGTGAATCATGTATGTGGTAACATGGGGAAAAAACCTCTAGCCAGCACCAGAGTAAAAAGTGCCCATGTATAGGGAAAAGGTTCACATCAAAGCTACTTGAGGAACACATAAGTTTAACAAACCCCCTGGAGCGAATGGTGTGAACACATACAGTGAGTGACAGATCAGCCCCCACAAGGTAATAAGCCTAAAGCTTTGTGAAAAGCTTCAAACTTTTCTCGTGGAAGAGCTTTGGTGAATATGTCTGCCACATTATCTTGTGTAGGCACATATACCAAATCAATATCTCCTGCATGAAGGTGCTCTCTCACATAGTGATAATGCACCTCAATATGTCTGGTCTGTGCATGCAACACTAGGTTTCGTGCAATAGCCAAAGCACTCTGACTATCAGTGAGAATATGTGTAGCAACATCAATCTCCATGCAAAGATCCATCAATAGGCATCTCAGCCATATACACTCCACTGTGGCTGTGAAAACAGCCTTGTACTCAACTTCACAACTCGATGTCACCATCATAGGTTGCTTCTTACTCAACCAAGATATGCATGAGTCTCTAAGGAAAAAGCAATTACACTACTGGACATGTGAGTATCATAACAACCAGCCCAATCACTATCTATAAAAACATGTAAGCATGGCTAAATATCTCTTCCATAAAAGAGGTCTAAGCTCAAAGAGCCTTTGAGATATCAAAACACACGTTTCACCGCTTGTCAATGCTTAGCGTCAGGGCTATGCATGAATCGACTCAAGTGGGAAACTGCATACTGTATATCCGGCCTTGTGTTGCATGCATATATAAGACATCCCACAGCTTGCTGATAAAGAGAAGTGTCAAATGCATCACTGGAATCCTCAACTCAGAATCTTAATCCTGTCTCAACTGGTGTGGAAATTGGCTTGCAATCCTCAAAGACAAAATGCTGAAGTATTTTTTCAACATAGTTTGCTTGATGCATAACGATTCCCCCCTCAACGGATACAAGCTAGATGCCAAGATAATAGCTCAAAAGACCAAGATAAGTGGCATCAAAAGTATGCTGCAAAACCACCATAAGAATGTCAAGTTTTGCATCACATGACCCAGTCAAGAGTATGTCATCAACATAAAGAACAAGCACTGTAAGATCAGCCCCATTTTTGTGTACATAGAGTGTGCTTTCAATTGGACTACATGTGAAGCCAAGAGCAATCAAGTACTTATGGATTTTGTCATACCATGCACGTGGAGCTTGCTTAAGACCATACAAGGCTTTATGCAAGCGACAAACCATATGCTCTTTCCCGTTCATGGAAAATCCAGGAGGTTGCTTCACATAAACCTCTTCTTGCAAATCACCATTCAAGAAAGTTGTCTTTATGTCCAATAGATGTACTTTCCAACCTTGCAATGCAACCATGATACAAATGGTAGTTATGTGTGGGGTAGATGCAAAAGTCTCCTCATAGTCAATGCCATATTTTTGCGCATATCCTTTGGCAACCAATCTAGGTTTTTAGCGATCAATGCTACCATCATACTTTCTCTTAATCTTGTAAACCGACTTTGTACCAATGACATTTTTTCCTTTTGGCACTTCACATAACTCCCAAGTATCATTTCTATGTATGGAATCCATTTCCGCTTGCATAGCACTCATCCATTGTGGATCGTCACATGCATCTTCAAAAGTAAGTGGCTCTTCATTACATGCTGAGGCAATAAGAGAATAATCAACAAAATTACTCGATGCATGGTGAGAGCTTGATCTTGTTCAACCAAGTAAAGGTGCACTCAATTTGCTGTCATGCAAAGTTTGTTTCAGCCACTTTGGCATACTTTGTGCACACTTGATAGACATGTGTTCATTATGTAATACATCATCAACATGTATGTCATGCATGGGTTGAGTTTCATGCTCATTTTCAGCCATACTTTGATGCAAATGTTCAACCATATGTGGCTGAAAATTTCCAGCAGTTCCAACAATTTTTTGCTGGAAATTTTCATCCATGTTTGGCTAGAAATTCTCTGCATTTGAAGCTCTATTTTGCTGGAATTTTTCAGCCCTTTGAGCCTCAATTGGCTAGTCTACATGGTCATAATCAAGTGCACCATTTTGGAACAAAGGCATGAGTGTATTGAACACATCTTGTGAGGTAATTGTTGGCTGTTTTTTGCATTCAAGTAAAGGGAAAACTGAATTTTCAGCAAATACCACATCTCGACTCACAATAATTGTGTTCATCAATGGATGGTACAAACGACATCCCTTACTTTCAGTACTATAACCAACAAAGATACATTTCTTGGCCTTGTCATCATGTTTTTTATGTTGTTGTGATGACATAAGAGCATATACCAAACAACCAAACACACACATATGACTGACCATAGGGTTATGTCCATCCCAAGCCTCATAAGGAGTGATGACTCTCAATGCTTTTGTAGGGCAACGATTTAACACATAATTTGCACACATCACCGTGTCCATCCAGAACTTATCAAGAAGGTGTTTTCCTTTAACCATACATCGTGCCATTTCAAGTAGAGTTCTATTTTTATGATCGACAACACCATTTCGCTGAGGTGTATATAGCACCGTACATTGGTGTGAAATACCTCTTTCATGAAGAAAAGCATTAAACTCATGTGACATGTATTCACCACCACGATCTGTGCATAGAGTCAAAAGCTTTTGTGAACAAAAATTTTCAGCCATAGCTAAAAATGCTTTGAAGCAAGAAAATACCTCGTTCTTTGCTTTTATAGGATACGGCGAGAAGCATATCAATGAAGGTAACAAAATATACATGCTTCCCAAAAGATGGAGTCTTGATGGGACCACATACATCACTATGAACAAGCTTCAATTTTCTTGTAGTGTGTGTATGACTATCTTTTTGAAAAGACGCACGATGCATTTTTCCAAGAATGGAACCTTCACATGCATGCTTTTCAATGGACTCAAGTGTCGGCAAATCGATAACCGTGTCCTTTTTTTTCAAGTAAAGTAAACTATTGAAGTTCAAGTGACCAAAACAAGCATGCCAAAGCTCCATTTCAGCCATGGAAGCAGTATGAGCAACTAAAGCATCTGAGGCAGCCCTTTTGTATGTATCAATGCGATGCAAACCATTACATAATGTCTTGGATATCACGATAATATTGCCATTGCTGAAATCATGAACCATACACTTATCATAAACAAAGTGTACATGAAGTCCAGCTTTGGCAATCAGCGGAATTGAAATTAAGTTCTTCTTTATACTAGGTACATACAATGCATTTTTCAAGAGAATCACACCTCCATTTGCAGTTGTAAGCTCAATTTCTCCTACTCCAATGATAGGATAAGAAGCATTGTTTGCACACACCACATGTCCTCCTTTGGGTGCATCTTTCAAAGATGCAAAAAACCTTTTGCATGAAGTTATGTGCTTTGAAGCACCACTATCAAAGAACCAATCTGAATCTCTTCTTCTTTCGCAAATCAGCATCATTAGAGGAATGAGTGGAAGAGGAAGGTTGAGGCTTTGGTTTTGATGAACCCAAAGCTGTACCATAATTGCTTTTCCCCTTTTGTGAGATAGCAAGTGCTTGCGTTCCCTCAATCAAACCACTCTTATTCACTCTAGATTGGTCTTCTTACAAAAGAAGACACACAACCTCATCAAATGCATACATATTAGGATTCCCTTTTGCAACCAAACGGAGTGTAGTGGCAAAGCTTTGAAAAGATTCCAGTAATCATTTCAACAATGTAGAAATGAGTGATGCATCCAGAATAATCTCATCTATGTTTGCCAATTGCTCTTTCAAGTTCTTGATGTGTGTCACATACACATCCACCGACTCATTTTCAGCCATACATACATCCTCAAGTTTCTTCCTCAAGTTTCTTCCTCAAGTTTCTTCCTCAAGTATCCAACACGTGCTTCATTATGCATGGCATACAAAGAAGCAAGAGTTTCCCATGCCTGTCTTGATGTAGAACATGACCCAATGTGTGGAACTATATGATGCTTCACAAAAAGCGCAATCAATGCATGAGCTTGAGCATCTTTTCCATCCCATCTAAGCTTCTCTTGTGTAGGTGGAGAAGGAGAAATGACTATACTTGAAGAAGAAGCTCCATCTATGATAGTAGATTGAGAAGTAGAAGAACCTGCGGGTCTTCGATCTACATCTTCCACTATGTTCCAAAGTTGTTTTGCAACAACAACATGCTTCATCATGTAAGACCACATTGGATAGTTGACCCCATCAAGTTTATCTTCAGCTTGAAGCATGCCAAACAAGTCATTGATGCCTACCATTTCACTAAAGAACAAGAATGCGACAAAATCTTTACTTCGACGAAAGTTGAAATGAATGATGAAATTTCAACTCACAAACCGTCACTTTGATGGCGATTCTAACTGCACAAATGGCTTTGAAATGGAGGTAAAACCTCATTTCAACTGAAGGAAATGTTTCCTGACTGTTGAAATTCATTGTTCTATGCTCCGAAGTCGATTTGCACAGATAAAAGTGCGCACACGCCACAATGCAAAAAACCAAAACTTGAGAAGGAGCTAAACCTACTCTGATACCACTATCAGGTATGTGTAGAAGTGTGAGAGACACATGAGAAGCACACATAAGGAGCACAAACGCAACAAGACACATCGAGAAGATGGATGGCTGGAATAGCTCTCTCTATTGACAATGAATTGGACTGAAGAAAGAGTTGAATAATATCCCTAAGTACAAAGTACCACTACATATGAGATGTATGTGGTAACATGGGGAAAAAACCTCTAGCCAGCACTAGCGGAAAAAGTGCCCATGTATTGGAAAAAGGTTCACATCAAAGCTACTCAAGGAACAATTTAATCTCCATTGCTTAGGAGTACTCGCTTAGATAGTGAAGTATTGGAATGAAAGAAAACTTTGACTAGTTTAGAGCTTCTAGCTAGAAAGGAGAAAATGAAATCATGAAAAAATATTTCAAGGGAGGAAAATGGTAGAGATACTATTTGAGACTCCTCTTCTTTGAAAGAGATAAAGAAAGATAAGTTTGAAGATTGTGTAATAAGAGTGACACTACCATATTGGGCAATAGGGAGATTGGATATATGTTCATGGTTAGATTGAACTCCCCTAGAAAGACTCAAGTGACAAAAGTCATTATACTATACCAATGGTCTAGGACTAGATTACAAGATCTAGTTATATTTTAATTTTATATATGGAAATAGAAGGAAATAAATTATGATAGGATTCTTCTAGAAGAATGATCTTAAGTATCATAGGATTTTTCTAGAAGAATGATAAATTGGGAAATTGATCTAATAGACGTGGAACTTTCTGTCCCTCACTACATCATGTGCATGTTCAAGTCAAGGTTCCAACAAAAGGTTTAGTTTATTTCTACTAATTCTTCTGTGTGTATTATTTCATAAAGAGCAAGCATAGGTGTTTTCCTCATAATATAAATAGGTAATAGTGCATTATTCTTTATCCAAAATCGTCTAGCATCTTTTCTCAATTAGCGATGCTCATGCAATTTCAATAATCTATACCCTTTCTTTCTACCACTCCATTTTTGTCTCCCATTGTATTGTAAATTGATTCCCTTTGAATTTTTTTTTATCATCCAAGAGTTTGTTAAACTCATGTGAGAAGTTTGTATCGCCACCATCTTCTTGTAAAGATTTTATTTGAATCTTTGTTTTCCTTGCATTTTGATTCTCAAATCTCTCATAGTGATTAAAGACTTCACTTTTAGCTTTCATAAAAAAGACCCATAGTTTTCAAAGTGACCACCAATAAAGTATCATATAATAGTTGCCACTACCAATTGATCTAGTTTACATTAATCTGGTAGAGATCTCTAACATATATAGGATTAGATATTAAAGAATGCATCAATAAACTCGATTGCATCAACAAATTAATCTTAGACACATAATCATTAGCACATACCAAGGATTTACTTTGCATCTTTATATTCATTCTTCAATCGAATCTTTCTCGCCTTTTTGTTAGGATTCTACAATTTCTACAATGTATCCCAAACTTCTCTTGCATTATAGAACCCTTATATGTGACCAATCATTACATTTGTCACACTTGAATATCAAAATATTACCTTTTCTTTTTCCTATCATTTGAAGCTTTCCATAGTCCCATGCAATTTATTGTTGCATTTTGAATAAGAAACCTTGGTTGCTCATCATTGCTAATGACATGATCTCATAAATCCTCATAGAAAAAATAATTCTCACTTACGTGGCTGATAATTACTATTATCAAGCTTCTAACCATTTTTTACTTTACTTCACCCCGAATACAAGATTTACAACATAAATAGACTACATCCACCACATATTTTTGGAAAAAAACTTTCTTTTATAAAGACAATGCACAAAATTTATAAAATTTTGGCAAAAGACACAAAATACACTTCACTATGCAAGAACATGGTGTATTTCAACTTTCAATACCACACATCATAAATAGAGATTAAAATGAGCTCATTTGAAGCACGACAACTTGAAAGGGGGAAAATTGTTTTTGTTGCATGCCAAATCTAATGGCAATCTGAAATTGTCACCATAATGGTGTTTAAAATCGTATCTCTTGATTACTTCATGTTTCAGCCTCTTTGAGAGATTTATTCAACATCATAATCTGAAATACCGTTGAGAAAATGTAGGCATCTACTTCCTCACATTTTCTCTCTCCTTATAAACAAAGAGACTCTCACTTTCACACACTCCTCTCTCTCACACAAGATAGAGACTACAAACATATCTTCGTTCACTTCACTTCTCAAAACAGGCATAACATATAAGAGAGTTGGAAAATACACATAAATGTATTATAAATGAACTAGAACTTAGGAATACAACAGATAATTAGATTGACCAAATGCACATATTGATCGTCGACCTAGTAATAAGACTAAGTGAAACATATAGAAAAGTCACCTATGAACCCATATATCACACCATTGTGGGCCAATCAAGATCTAGGTGCCAAATGGTTTTAGTTTGACACTCTAAGATCTCATGTTACCAATCTTGCTACAATAATGGCATTTGCCTTTTGAATTCACCTTCCTCTTGCAATATTTACCATTCTTGTTGTTGGTTAAGAACACACAAAAAAAACTCTCGAGTGTTGCTTTTTGCTGCATCTCCTCATCATGCAACACAAGGAACTCCTCAAAAGTGAGCATAGGTCCTACTTTAAAAGTTAAGAAAAGCCATCAACCCATTCTGTTCGATTAGAAGTCTTCAAAAGTCTTCTTCCTAATTCTTTGCAAGTCCTATAGATACCCACTACATACATTCAGTCTCATGATTTACATTCGAGTGAGAAAGCTCTTGACTGATTCACAGTTATCAGATCCTTTTAGCAACAGACCGACTTCCCGATAGTTTCATTCTCTTCTGTTTACGTGTTTCATACTAATTTTTCAATAAATTTCAAGCCTTTGCAACATTGAAAGCAAGTTGAATAGAAGAGAGGACGAACTCCCTGGAGCTAATAAAAAACATGCGAAGAGCATCAGCATTTTTCATCCACTCAAAACATTTTCAAGCTTTGGTTCAATACATCTATGAAGAATAGCATGATCTAAGATATGGGTTTTGGCTCGTTTCCAAGACTACACTGATATTCTACGCTTCCAAATGTAGGCTCCCCCATCAAGTATACCCTCAATGAATGTAGAAAGCTCCATGGGCAAGGGCTGAAGTGCGATATCTACCCATCAAGTATACACTACCAAAGACATTGCATATCACACGACCAAAATTTGATGAGGATACATTAGTTTCACTTTTCAACAAATAGATTCTTTTGTTGCGTTATGGAAAAAAGCTTTGCAAGTCACATCTAAAGTTCGATAACGGAAGTGAAATAAACAGAGAGAAGGAGAAGAAGAAAAAGAAGAAGAAGAAGAAGAAGAAGAAGAAGAAGAAGAAGAAGAAGAGATTGAAGTGCACAACATTGCAACAGATTTTCTCCCATACAACTTTAGAGAGCTACTGTATAGAAGCTTCTATTGTCATATTCTACGAATTTTGGATGGCTAGAGAATAATATTTCTCATGCTCTTTGATAAGTGGACACCTAGTCATATAGGCCACAATACAGTTGTACCAACCTATAGTTTGTAATCCTTAACTTAAAGATATAGCAAAGGGGGAAAAAAAAAAGAATACATACTCAGAGGATATTCCATTAACTATCAGATTGAGAATGCCCAACTCAATATTCTTATCTTGAGGGACTATTGGCTCCCCGAACCCCAAAGCCAAAGCATTTCTTTAGACCCCAACTATGCGCTTGAGGACCGCTTCAATGCGCTATCCCACGTAAAGTAGATATAAGATCTTTAACATCCTAGCATCTCACAGTTATACACAATCACATCTACATTGTAAACCAGATCTTTATTCAATACCCTAATGCCTCTCCTCAACTGGCCATACAAGCATAATGCACGCCAGGAACATGTTCCTTACTAGTATAATTTTGAATGGTATTGGGGTCCTTGTGAGCTGAGTGTAGGCCTAGAATCAGATTAGATGCATTGTACTATTTATATAATTCATGTGTTTATATTAAAAATATTCCAAGGCTTGCAACTTTTTCAAGTAACTTTGACGGATTTTAAGAAAAAGAAGTTTAATTCATAGCCCCTAATAGATTTTGATATCGGCGATGGAGAATTCAGCCACATGTGGTTATTAAGGAGAAACAATTCAACAGTCTAAATCAGTAATTATGTCTCAATAATGGGAAACGTACATGACAAACAAGAGCACTATGATTTTAGCAGTATGAAAATTGACAGCCTAAGATATCCTTGGTATTTGCTAAAAATGACAGTCCTTTTACATCCAGTGAAAAGAGATCCGAATTTGTATATATAGCTGCAAAGAATTTAGAAGCTAAAAATTTGCTACAATTTAATCAGGAAGATAAATGCCCCTGCAATTAGGGGTATACGAAAGAATACAATGGAAGTAGAAATCAGCTGCTTGGAAAGCTATATTACTTCGACAAGCCTGGGGTCAGTAATCAATCTTCTCATCTGCTTCCTGCAGCGTTCAAATATGCTAGTATACAAGAGATCAAACCGATTACCAGCCCTCTCTTTTGAGATTATGAAGAATATATGATCACCCTCGATGAGAGTATAATACCTGCAGATGCATATATGGAATAATTAGAATCACCTGATATCGGCAAGCTCTATACACCCATTGAAGTATTACTGAATTATCATAAACACAAACCACCTATCCATTTGTATGCCCATGCACACTTACATACAGAGATAGATATGCCAAAACCCCAAGGGGAGCATTCCCGAGGCACATGCAAAGACATGTATTCTGCATTCTAGTACACACAGACAGACAGACACACACACATACACACACACACACACACACACACACACACACACACACAAAATTTACATGTTGCATAAACTGTGTGACTTCCAATATGTGCATGTGTTATAAATAAGGTTCATTCAGAAGTATACCAAAGAAAACGACTTGAAGAAATGAAACACCTACATGGCTACAATCGTAGTTCCCTCTATTCAAATTAACATAAATCAAAAATAATATTAATGCAGAAAACAAAATGTAATATATATAGACTCCAGCAAAGAGAACAGTCCAAAAGTCTAACTATTTAAGGTTCAAGAATTGTCTTGCTGATTGACATTCAAAGCAAATAAGTCAGTAGCAATTTCAGAAATAAAAAGGTCCATCAATAAGTTCCCATGGCTACAAACTAACCAAAGACGTTCAGCTCATGAAGAGTAACAAACCAGTGGTGCCAAGTATGCTATTACTCACACATCCTCTTATCAAATTTCCGAAGTATGTCCAAGGTTGAGGTAAAAAAACCAAAGCTCATAATCCCATCCATCATGCAAATACAAGGGAGGCAGATGCTCTTTAGAACCAGAATCCACTGTGAGCCACACATGGTGGGCTAATTGGGCACACTAAAGACTGGCCCCACCACTCTCACAAGCTGAGGCAAGCAGATCATGACATAATCCTTTCTCCAAAACTCATGTAACTAACTACTGGAAGTGCAAGAGAAAGGCAAGTGTTCATGGAGAGTGAAAGGACAGAAAAAGTATAGCGCTGGCTTGAAGGAAGAGAGAAATTTTTAGTACAGCCCCAAACTCTGTATCTCTAGCACCAAGTTGATGCGTCCAAAGGGGCAAATTTCTTCATATTTGTAAAAAAGCAGGTTGGCCATTGTTTTGGCCCCCACCTTTACTGGAAACAATAAAGTATGCAGAACTCTTTTACAGAGCTCTCTAAGAGTACAAACATACAAGGTAAAAAAACATAGAAGTACAATTTAAACAGAGCAGGAACCTAAGGGTTTTTTCCTCAACAACCTCCCACTAGAAAGATCTAGGTGACTCCTTTCTGTAGCTCCACCTAGTTGTAGGTAGTGTCTAGGTAGTGCCTTCCATAAAGACTTCATTATCCGATCCATAGACTTTTGACTCCTGACACCCAAGTGGAGTGGTGAGACTTTTTTCAGAAATTCAAGCAACAAAAACAGTCTCCAAAGGACCCTTTTTTTATATAGAGAGTACAATGAATTGGAAACACACACACACACCCAACCTCGTAAGGTAGAGGCACCCATCTTTGAGGAACTCAGATATATGTCCAGCCAAGACTTGAACTCGGGACTGACTCCCAGAGACTCAAGTTGTCAAACCACTAAGCTACGCGTCAAACAGTTTCCAAGGACTTTTAAAAAGGTTCTAAGAGTGAAGAAAAGGTGCTCTGACCACATGGAAGAAGCATACAGCAGCTCCTTGAAGGGGGGAAAAAAAGGATCTCGGTCTACATAATCCATCGTGCCAAAATCGTGATTGTCTTTGTAAGCTAAAAGACCCTGAGTCTTCTGCATCAGAAAGACAATTTGCAAAAATGACTTCCTGGTTTCTGAACCAAATCATCATACCAGCAAAAGGACACCCACATTATTTGTAACTAATATTACCATCAAATCTGTCAAGGAAATGTTAGACCCAGCTACTCTACATTCAACTCAATCACAAGATCCGCTACGGAATGATGATCATCAGAAGATTATGATAGAACCCACACAAGGATGCAAGACAAAAAAACAAATGGACACAAAGGATCATAAGTAGAGTTACAAGATGATTCAATACAAGAAATCAATGGTTATACTTCATGGTTCTTACAAGGTCTATGATAGAGAGACTGGATGAAGTGCTTCTTCATGAATTGGCATATTTGAATCCTTGACTTGTTTGCCCTTGAACAATTAATTCTCACATTTAATTGCTTAATTAATAACAGCACCCAAAGTATATGCTTGAGCAATGGATAGCATCCTTACATTCATCTTTGAAACCACATCAAATTGATTAGCTACGAAATCTTCTTGATGCATGGCCCCATGAAACAATTGAAACTTGCAACATAAGTTGCACCTAATCAATTAGCTTACCTTAACCCTCTCTCTAAATTTTGGAATTGTTCTATAACTTTAAGAAGATCAAATTGTTTCAACTAAGATTTGATGGCCTTGTCAAATTAACATGGGAAGAACCCAGATTCTTAGGTGGACAGCTCCAAGATTGGCTACAAGGTATTGATTATCACAAGATTGTGGTACGACCCAAACAAGGGGTGAAAAACATGAAATGATTCAAAAGTATAGAAGGGAGCCCATAGCTATAAGATAACTTAATACAAGATGACACCACAACCCAAGATCCTAGATGTGAATATTAGATTGATCAACATGATACAAGATGATCCCAAACACCAAATCATATATATAGGCAAGATGTCCCATACTAGGTTTACATCAAATGATGTACAATATTACAAGATACATAGCAAGGATAAATGGCAAGACAAGTCATGACAAGGCAAACTTAGGAATTCCATGGTTTTGAGATAACATTGGATGGCTAGGGAATGTTTCTCATGTTCTTTAGCAAGGGAACACCTAGATCATGGTAGAGCTAGGATGACCTCCCGTAAGTCCTAGTCCACCACCCCCAACTTATACAAGCTAAAGTCAAGTGAAAGATACTCTAAGAATATTTCCTCGATTGTTTGGGTCTAGGGCTCTCATATCCAAACCCTCATATGTGTGTGTGTGTGTGTGTGTGTGTGTGTGTGTGTGTGTGTGTGTGTGTGTGTGTGTGTGTGTGTGTGTGTGTGTGTGTGTGTGTGTGTGTGCGCGCGCGCGCGTGTGTGTGTATGTGTTGGGGGGGGGGGGGGGGGGGGGGAAGGCAACACATCCCCGAACCAAAGTGCTACCTCAAGCCCTAGCTACCACTCAAGAGCCAATAAAAGCTCCCATGTAAAATAGATACAAGATTGTTATGTCCCCAAATCCAAAGGATGTCTAGTTAAGTGCCTATAGTTAAAAGTGTATTGCCAAGAGTGAAGTGTCCTACTAGTGTGAATTCATCTATTTCCTTGAATGAGTCTATGGATAGGTATTAGGACCCCTTGGCTCATTTATCATTCATTTTTGTATGAGGGACTTGGACTCTTGACCTTTGGTGGAGCCATCGACACAAATATATGTTGTGAGTGCAGTGGTATAAGATGTTGCCCCTTGAGGTGATGGCCACCAATATTGTTGCAAGCTCCCAAGTTGAGAGGTAAGCTAGTTTGGCTCTACAATTAAAAGATGAGCCTAATGTCCATCTTTCTAATGCTTGTTTGTATGGCTTGTGTTTTTTCATTTCAGCAAGGAGGATCCTAGCATCATGCTAACACTGTTATCAAAGAATTTCCTACTCGAAGAACAAGACAAAGCAAAATGCACAAAGCAATTAAAGCTCATGAAGTCAACATGACTCAGCCCAACAAGCTCTATGCCCTCTTTTATACAGTGGTATATGACATAAATAGTAGGAGAAGAGTCCAAGGGGGGCATATGCCCTCTTTTATACAGTGGTATATGACATAAATAGTAGGAGAAGAGTCCAAGGGGGGCACATGCAAGCTGATTGTCGAAGTCTCAAAATATAGGTGAGTTCTTCCTTGTATCTTCAAGTTAATAAGTGGGCTGATGGGTTGATTATCTTCCATCATGACCATGAAAGTTGGCATAGGGCAACCCTCTTTCCTTCCATGGGGGTAAGAGGGGGCACACACAAGCAACTCATGTCTAATGCTTGGGGGAAGGGATTATGATAGGTGGCATCTAGATTTGTGCTTGGTTGAGAGGGGACGTCACTTGACGGGCTTGGAAGCCACACAAGGGGTAGCCAAAGGCCCACCCAAGAGCGGCCTAAGGCAAGTGCCCTTGATTGTAGCTCATTATTTATAAGCACATTGAATTTTTTCAATCTTTTGTTCGAAATTCTATCAAGCATAGAGAGAAGTGTGCTATCAGTTTCTCCATTTATCTTTATGTTTCAAGTTATGTCTACTTCAAATTCTTTCCCTATCATTAACATTTGTGTCACTGAAAGTTACTTGTAAGCCTTCATGAAAGAAGATATACTAGTACGACACCATTAACAATATACAACACAAAAAGTACATCCACAAGTATATAATTGTCATCAGTTTGCGATCGTGAAAGGTGTCTGCTCTGACTGAGAGGGCTTTATAACAAGTCCATCCTCACCCCTGAGCAGAAAGATGAAAGAAAGGTTGTGCTATGGGTGTTTAGGACACCATCACTTTAAAGACTATCCTAAGAAGAAAGAAATAGCAACCACCATAGTCATAAACCCCACACAGGCAGGGAGTGATGCACATGAGGATTTTGGAGACTCCCCATCTTTATCATCTCTTATAATAGCCATGAGACTCGAGAGTCATGAAGAAGGTGCCTTCTCAACCAGATGCTTTGCTTTCGCCAATGGCACAGAAAGGATACCAATTTCTTGATATAGAACTTTGTCATGAGAGGAGTTGTGGCAAGACAACCTATCAAGGTCCTCTTTGACACTAGGTCTACGCATAATGTCATTAGTACTCGACTTGTCAGAAGGTTACACCTAGACATGACACTGTGTGGTCAAATTTCGGCTACACAACGAACTTAGCCAACGAAAAAGGTACTAAGACATGGAACCAACGAGTAGTAGGTCTACCCATCGAGATCAAGTCCTATGAGGACACATTGGATTTTAACATAGCTCGACTAGCCCATGTTGATGCAGACCTAACTAAAAAGTGGCATGCTAGGAAACAACCAATCATAGATTTTGCTTCACATGTTTACAAGTTTGAACATGAGGGGAAGCAATTACTGATTCGTGGAGAGCCAAATCTCCAAGAGAAGCGATTGGTGACCGCAACCAAGTTGCTCAAGATCGATTGTAAGTATAATTATTTTCTTTATTTTGTGTATTCATCTTGTGTAGTGATGGATTCTTAGAGTCACGAAAACTCTAGTTGGAATGTCTAGTACTTTCAGATACAGCAAGAGCAAAATTCCAAGAGTTGTTTTTAAAAGAATTACCTTCGGGTTTACCTCCTTGCAGGAACATTGAACATAAAATCGAATTGGTACCAAGAGCGAATCCTACCACTCGACCACCATTTCAAATGAGCTTGCAGGAGGAGAATGAACTCTGCAAGGTCGTGGACGAATATATGGAGAAAGGGTTGATCACCTAGTTATTCGCCCTTTGCAGCACCAGTTCTTTTAGTAAAGAAGAAAGATGGATCTTATAGGATGTGCGTGGATTATAGAGCACTCAATAAGAATACAATCAAGCATAGGTATCCCATGCCCTGAATAGATAATCTCCTTGATGCTCTAGGTGGAGCAATTATATATAGTAAGATAGAGTTGAAAAGTGGCCACCACCATATTAGAGTCAAGGAACAAGATGTATATAAAACAACTTTCATATAATGATCTTTAATAAGTGTGGATCTTCCACGTGCTTCCTTTATTTCTTGAAGCAATGAGATTTTTAGAACTGTAAAGCTCATTTGATGCACTATTCGTGATAATGCATCAATTACAACATTCTCTTAGCCTCTTCTATATAGGATTTCCATGTGAAACTCTTGCATGAGCTCGGCACAACGAGCTTGTCTGCCTCGAAGATCTGGCTGACTAGAAAAGTACTTGAGTGTATGGTGATTTGTGTATACCTTAAAGTCTGCACCATAAAGATAGTGTCTCCAAACTTTAAGAGAATGCACCGTTGCATATAACTCTTGATCATGCACTGGCCAATTGCGCTTTGCACTACTCAATGTGTTGCTTTCAAAAGTTATTGGCCTTCCATCTTGGCTCAAAATTGCCCCTATGGATTCTCCAACTCAAATGGTTTCTGTGGATCTACTACTTTGAGTATTGAAGTCTCTGAAACGGTCCGCTTCGAAGTACTAAAACTTTCTTGTTGCTCTTGCTTCCATGCAAATGGTACTTTTCCTCGAACCAAATTCATATAGGCGTTGTTATTGACGAATGGGATGAAATGAATTTTCAATAGAAGCTAGAAAGTCCTAGAATTGATCGTAATTGCTCCTCATCTTGAGGAGTAGGCCATGCAAGAATAATTGAGACCACCTTGGGATCCATCTCAACCCCATTGGCTGGTACCACATGCCCTAAACACTATCTCTCGAAGAAACAACTGAGTCTTATCTGGACTTACAAAAGATTGATTTTCTTTTAATTTATTTAACACTAATATTAAGTGAGTTTCATGCTCATATACAAACCTACTATACACCAACAATTCATTTACAAAACCCACAACAAACTTTCCAATGAACAGATATAAAATATCATTCATTAACATCATGAAAGTAGCAGTGAATTAGTCAAACCAATTGGCATAACAAAATACTCATACTCTATTATAGGAGACGAGGCAGTCGTAGCTGTTTCTTCCCCTAGTAAAGCAAACAAGTCAAGTCCGTACTCCAATTTCTCAATAAAGAATGGAATAGTTAAACGGAAAGGAAAAGTTTGGGAACCAAATTCTCAAGATTTGAGAGGGAAAGTCATGCATGATAACCATGATGTTCCTTGTGCAAGGCATCCTGGTATTGACAAGACCATTTAGCTTGTTAGAAGGACATTTTGGTGGCCTTAATTAGCCAAAGATGTTCACGCGTGCTTTTATGTCAAGTCAACAAAGCAAAAAGGGTTATGATATTAAGTCTTTTACATCCTTTACAGATTCTAAAGCACAACTGGGATAATGTATCCATGGACTTTATAGTGGGGTTACTGCAGACCCGGAGGAAACAGGATACTATCCTAACAGTGGTAGATAGATTGAGCAAGATGGCTCACTTTATACTCACATGAGAGATGATAGAAGCTCCACAAGTAGCAAAGCTATTTATCCAGCATGTCTTCAAACTGCACATGTTGCCCACATCCATAGTTTCAGATAGGGATGTCAAATTCACAGGACACTCCAGGATGTTTGTATTTGGTAAACTCTGTCATTGAACATGAGTAGTGTTCACCATCCACAGACATACGTTTAGATCAAGAGGGCCAATTAGATTCTAGAGGACATGTTAGAGCACGTGTGTCTGAGAGGCAGACTAATAGACCTCATAAAGTGACAAAATTGTCTCCTTTTGAGATGAATTATGGCATGAATCCAACGGCTCTCAATACCATATGAATGCCAAAGAAATGTCCTAGTGCTTCAAAGTTCCTAGAGAATCTCCAAGCAAATTTAGAAATAGCTCAAGCAAAGATTAAGCAAGAACCTGATAGGGCAAAAAAATATGCTGACAAGAAGAGATCTCCTAGAATCTTTCAAGAAAAAGATAAAGTTTTTCTTCAAGTGCTAGCTAGATCTACTTCACAATCCACATGGAAGCGTCCTAAGCTTTCACCAAGCTTTTCTGGACCTTGGAAGATAGTTAAGAAGCTTAGTGATGTTGTTTACCGATTAGAGCTTCCTCCAGATTGCAGAGTCCCTCCAGTGTTTCATGTTAGTAAACTTAGAAAGTATATTTCCAGGGAGGATACTCTAATAGAGGATATTGTTTCTTTGCAAGAAAGCGATAGCTCATATCATTCTCCAAATAGGATGCTAGATCCGAGACAGAAAACGATTGAGAAACCGTGTCATCTGGGAGCATCTAGATTCTAGTAGCATGCTGAGGATTACCGCTTACAGATTCTACTTGGGAATCAAAACCTCTAGTTTGCAAGTACTTTCCCTCATTGATCATTGAGGGCAATGATCTTTAGAAGGAGAAGAGAGTGTTAGACATTGGTCTCTACAAAGACCATCTCATGTGTGTGTGGGACGAGGACTAGTCATAGCCAAGGTCCCTAGCTCGGGGATATCATAAGGTATTCAATGGTAATGGGAATGAGTGCTGCATGGTGGCCACATGTCTGCACTAAATCATTCCAGAGCATTGTTATTTTGAATACAAGGGGATATAATGGATGGGAGGAGAGTGGTACACACATCATTCATGAAAGCCTTCAGAGATTTTAGGAGCCCTCTCTCTCTCTCTCTCTCTCTCTCTCTCTCTCTCTCTCTCTCTCTCTCTCTCTCTCTCTCTCTCTCTCTCTCTCTCTCTCTCTCTCTCTCTCTCTCTCTCTCTCTCTCTCTCTCTCTCTCTCTCTCTCTCTCTCTCTCTCTCTCTCTCTCTCTCTCTCTCTCTCTCTCTCTCTCTCTCTCTCTCTCTCTCTCTACATACGTGCGTACATACATACACACACACACACACACACACACACACATATATATATATATATATATATATATATATATATATATATATATATATATATATATATATATATATATATATATATATATATATATATATATATATATATGTGTGTGTGTGTGTGTGTGTGAAGCAGGGTTGGTCACAACTTGAAAGGCAAACAACCACGTTCTAAGTTCACATCCATGCATGTGTTCTAAGTGGAAAATGGAGAGGGATGGATCTCCCGCAGGCGGCCACCCACAACTTTGTATCCTATATCTGGAGAGGCTTCTCTTGTTGTTGTGGCCGTGGATTATTAGATCAAAGACATGTCAAAGATTGGAAGTTCATTTCCCACAACAATATATACATGCATACATAAAACCCATGAGTGGATGTCTATATGTTGCCCACTTCTTAGCTTGAGTCTCACCGAGATCGAACCCACGACAGGTTATTCATGTTTCAAATCGTTATCACTAGACTAACCCCACTTGACATGTATGTATATGTATGCATGCATGTGTATGTGTGTATATATTCTTGTTGTGGCCATGAATTATGAGATCACGGACACGTGTGTGAGATTGGCGGTCATTTCCCAAAAAAATATATATGCATACATAAAAATGCATGCACACAAGCATCTATACATACATACATGCATGCATATATGCTATCATGCATACATACCTGCACATATATATAACACACACATACCCACCACGAATGCAATTACATGGAAAGCAATCTCCTCTGACTCTGATAGAGATCAAGAGCTTCAATGAGACGGGAACTAATATCCTCTAGCTCTCTTCAAAAGCTAAAATAGAAGGGAAATTATCAAATAAGTCATGATTACAAGAATGCATACAAAGTCACCATGCTCAACTGTTCATTCATCTATAAAAAATAAATCAAACCTTGCAAATTTGTTCCCATCCATATGTATTTATAACAATCTTTGCTGGCAAACATGAAATAAGTAACCGATAGAGCCATTTTGCTTAATAAAAAGTGCAGACAATTAAATAACAACTCACAAGCCAAAAAAGAAAAGAGAGGAACAGAAAAGTAAAAGAAATAACAAGCAATCCAGCCTCACTTCATTGTGTCCACACACACAGCATGCGATCATTCATTATATATATACTCCAATTATATATATATCTTCAAATATATATATACTCCAATCATACCTACCTAGAGTAATTACAAGCTTTGGTAAAGCTCATTCATTGTTTTGTTCTTGACAATTATTAAACATAGGATACTTTGTTATCAACACATACCATATTCCTGGTTGCAATGACTGGCCATCTTTGTAGTCAGGCCCCAATCGACAGTTGGGATGAGGAGTTGGAAATGCAGGAAAGAGCATAGAGATGGTATTTAAAGCACCGTCATTATCATGCCAATCTTCATCTCTGGAAAAGGACAGCAAGAATGATCAGGGAGCAATTGACTGAGTTGCAATCTTTTTTGTAGCCTACCTGTAACCATGATATGGGACTGGTGCATGAGTTGGGTGCCTCCATTGACACATTTGAAAAGCCCTTAGGCAAAGCAATGGATGAATTTCTATAATACTTGAAGGAACTGTGAACCCTAAAAATCTTTTTGTCATTCGTGTTGCATAGCTGCATAATACTGAAATCGTTATAATCCTTCAAAGATACTTTACAAGTAAATTTAAATAGCCATTACCTGAAATAAAAGGTATTGGGGAATGTCTGAAGATTACTGTTGCACTTCACAGCAGAATGAATGCTGAGATCTGGACCAATCCAATCGCGAGATGCAAATGGACCCGTTTCATACAACAAAGATTTCACAAGCCCACGTAGCCCTATCTTTCTCCAGCTAAGATCAAAGTGATCGAACCCAAAACCATAATATCGTTTGAGAACGGAAATATCTAGCCACTCATATATAACAACACCAATCCTCAAAAGCTGCAGTAGGGATATGGATGTTAAAGAATGACCATCTTCTGGGCTGCATAGAAAGCAATTGTTACAGGAATAAAAGGATAGGTTCCATTATGAAATTAAACAGTGACTCCTACTTGATTCCATCCAGATAGATCCGGGTGCACCCATTTAGAACTCCAGAAAGACTTGTGAGACTGAGGACCCAATCAGCATTAGTTATTTCCTCAAATCCTTCGAACCTCTGCGATAGACATGGCTAATGTAAACATCCTATCGGCATGAAAACAGTAATTAAAGAGATAACAAAAGCTCACTTTATCTGCTAGCATCTGTTGTAAAATCCTTACTACTTGGGTTCCAGTAGAATGACAAACAAAATGAACAGGATGATGTTCATCCCACTCCTCATAGTTTCCTGCACAATCACTTGTTCTCATAAACAAAACTGAACTGAGTTTTAACATTCCCTTCTTTCTTTTGGAAGGAAAACATCAAGAATAAAGGACACAAAAACGAACATATGTTGACACAAATTCATAGTGCCCGTACAATGACTCATCCACGTCACCAAAACTGGCTTGAATTCTAAAACACACCTATGTCACATATTTTTCCTTTTCTTTCTTTCAGAAGCCAAACTTTGTTTTCCTGTTTTTTTTTTTTAAGGGTTGAGATTTTGCAAATAGGAAGGGGTAACATCAAATGGAGTCAACACCCCCCCAAAAAAAATAATAATAATGAAATAAAAATTAAAAAAAGAATCCAAAGGTTACTGTATAACCTTTCACATCCTTTAGAGTTCTCACTAAGGTCAAACAAATTGAGATCCAAAACAAAACTGGTATTTTAACAGTAGAAGATTCTGGTGTTCACCTGACTCGTAAAGACGGCCATATCTACAATGCCCAAATTTATGGCTGTGCTCCAGACCATAGTCCACCCTTCCTCCTTTTAAAAAGTAGAACAGCTCTCGTGCCCTGCGGATGTCAATAGAGATATATGACACATGAAGTCCAAATGAATCTCGAGCTACAAACAGAGAGAGCATCCAGATATTGAAAATTAAAAACAAAAAATGAATAAAAGAAAAAATAAGGAACAGAAATAAGTAATATAACCCAAAACATGCTAGGAAGGGAGAGGGATGAGGGGGAACCCAAGAGCGACTATCAACCAGCAGGAGGGGAAAAAACAGCCATTCCTTTCAGATATCCTCTTTCCCATCATTCTTGACTGATACTTCTTTCTTCAAAAAGGATTTCATATTTTAGAGTATAATAAGTAGGACAAACAAAAAGGGCTTAAAAAAGAATATTCCTAATAAAACAATAGTGACTAAAAATTTACACATCAAAACAAATGACAATTTCAAAAGACACAACAAGAGGGGAGGGCACAAGCCCTATACGTACACATGTACAAAATGTATGTGTTTAAATATGTGTATATATGTCATATGCGCATATGTGTGTACATATACATAAATATATTTTCCTTTCCTATCTCATGCCGACCATGAATTGCTGTGCTCTCTTAATTCGTGGAGGATGTGATCCTCTGTACAGAATTCAATCTGATATCATGTCCTGTATATGCATGCATGTTTGTATGTACTAGTGTATCTATGTATATCTGTAGACTGTATGTATGCATGTATGCAGGTATGTAGGCATGTATGTATGCAATGTGCAAGCATGTATGTATGTATGTGTGTATGTATGTATGTATGTATGTATGTATGTATGTATGTATGTATGTATGTATGTATGTATGTATGTATGTATGTATGTATGTATGTATGTATGTATGTATGTGTGTGCATGCATGCATGGCATGCATGCATGTATGTATGTATGTATGTATGTATGTATGTATGTATGTATGTATGTATGTATGTATGTATGTATGTATGTATGTATGTATGTATGTATGTATGTATGTATATGTGTGTATGTATGTGTCTACGTATCTGTATAAGTACGTTTATATGTATTGGAGTATAAATCTCAAAATGGCGTTTTACATTTGGCCTTTATCCAAGTACGAATCCTGCATGCTCCTGGGTTGCAGACCAACTGCATTTTTTAGTTCTTTAGTTTATTGGGCAGTCCAAGAATCCCCTCATTTTTGAGAGAAGGGAAACGTTCACTCACACAATTCCTCTGGCTGTACTCCATGAAAGGCTTTTTTTGGCCACCTCAGCTCTACCTCTACCCCAGTAATTTTAATTAACCACACATAATTATTCGTAGTAATTTTAGGTTTCTTGGCTACAGCTGAGTTGTACTTTTATAGGACATGTCCTCCAGTACAAAGTGCAATAAAGTATGTATGTATGTATGTATATACATACATGTGTTTATTCTTGAATAATAAAATAAAAGGTATGTATATATGTACGTGTATACATACATGTGTTTATTTATTCATGAAACGTTAATGATAACAATAACATGGTAGGCATTTCAGCCTACAATCTTCCACAGGCATTAACATATTGAGATATGCTTCGTTTATGTAGACATACAGACATGCTATCGATTTTCTGAAAGAAGGTACAAAAAGGACAATGAAGGAAGTCATCATAATAATGTCATCAACAACAGTTTCCATAAACTGCATACTCGTTCCCTGTATATCCAAACAAGCATCCTCTAACCATTGGCTTTGATATGAATAGCTTAGATAAGATGCTATAGCCGATCCCAGTCCGATCCCGTGTGCTCAAGACTCAAGCTTCACTAGATTTATATTTCAATCGAAGCATCCAAAGGGTTTCAAAGTTCATGTTGAGGTCATACACGATTGAGAGCAGCTGTATATTTTCGCTGGTAAAGTGCACAAAATCAGGCACACTGATACACATAAATAAATATGGTTAACAGATAATTTACCTGTCATGAATACTTGTCAGTGGACCGAGGTCGGGTACAAGAACCCGGACATCTTTTTCCTCAGCTCCTGCCCAGTAAGAAAGCCTTCCCATTTTCTATGAAAGATAGAATGCACGAAATAAAATCACTTCACAAGATAGATGATTCAAAGGTTCGGCATTGTGATGTTTTCATGTGGAATACAGAGAAAGCTAAAACCTAGGTGAACAAAAGTGACCCGTTTAAGGTAATTGGAAAACGAAAGGAGTGCAGTCCATGACATCAAGCTTGTAATGCTGAAAAGCCTCCCTACCGACTACTTCACCACCTCTAAATTTCAGTCACGTACTTCACTTTGAAATTTCAGCAGAGCATGAATGCACAAAACACAAAAATGCACCAGTGATGCTTACCCCCTTTCCAAAACCGAAGATCCCATGAACAAGAACAATCGGTGCATCACCATGTCCATCAACAATCGTAGAAGTGGCTTGAACTGCCTCCTCTAACGTAATCTCTGATTGCGAATCGGCATTGGCGCTTGTCTGTGTTGATATAGCGTTTTTAAAAGCTTTCAATGTTGCACATTTGACAATTGAGCCTGAAGTGATAAACTCGCGTGCATCTTGCGCTACAGCTGAGAACAGAATGGAAGCGGCATATGTAATGTGTACAAATGCACTGATTGAAAGTTCTGTGAGACGAAGAGTGATGGAGATCAACTCTCCAAACTTAGTCATAATAAGCTTGGAACCCTGAGCTATTGAGTTTTCACAAAAAAATGTGAGGCAAATAATAGCAGTCGTAAGAAGCTGCTTAGATGTGCCGTTGATGACTCCAGAAGGGGAGGTAGACCATAATCTCTCTCTCTCTGTGTGTGTGTTTCGTGTGTGTGTGTATATATATGTAACACACATACACACAAACAGACTTGAAAGGACGGTGTTCAGAGAGATTGTCAACTGACACAGTCGATCTGTACGATGCCTTGGGTAGATCTCGTGTGCTCGGCAAAGAGAAAGGGAGGAAAGAAATGAGACAAGAACAGCAGTTCGAATTACGATAAAAGAGGAGTCAAAGGAAAGAGAGGGACTGCTGAGAGCGTAGGACGGAAAAACTAAACGACAGTTATACGGCTGTCAATGCTCATTGATATCAACCTACAACAAGCTGAATACTCAGGAGGACGTAGCGCCTGTCAGTAACGAAGGCACGGGTCTCGGATAAGATTCATCCAACTGCCAGGATACGGGCTACGGGCCACTCCCACTGCTTAGTTGTCCGTTTAGCGATGGCGCGAATGCCAGCGACGATAAATGGATCACACAAAGCAGAAGGAGGACGTGTTCACTGTTTACCCTACGTCGATGGATCATGCCACAATCGCCAATTGCCATTAAACCTGAAAATAGTACACGTGAGTGAGATGCACGCTCTCGATTTGACTCCAAAATCTGGTCCACAATTTCTGGCATCTGGGCCTGGTCGGCGGCGTCTTCTGCAATTGTTCGCATGATGGACTGGTAAAGTTTCACCCGTTTCAGCCATTTGACCCAACAGCAAATCCCATGTGATTTTAATTCTAGGAAGCTTTTTTTTTTTTTGTTTGAAAGTACAATGAATTGGAAAGATACACATCTGACCTCGTAAAGTAGTGGCACCCATCTTGGGGAACTCTTGAGGCATCTAACTTCGGGTGGGACTTGAACCCTTGCCATCTGCCTAGCAGTACAAGGCACATCCGCTAAACCATGCCCGCTGGATAATGCGAGGAAACTTTGCGATGTTGAGCGCTAATAGAAAATGGCATGTGAGGATAAACATCATGTGCATAGTTCAATTAGCAGTGCAACGATATATCATATGTGGTGTGATGGTAGCAAGTCATTGCATTTTAGGTTGTTTGGTTGGATCTTTCATCTTTTGAGGTGGAAGCAACCCTTTTTTTTTACGATAGGATAGTTATGAGCCCTAGGTCATTTTATTGTCTTCGAGTAGATTAAATGAGTTGTCTTTGGATAGTCCTTTTGAAATGTTACCTTCATAAAGTTTAGCTACCGCCTTATGGGATACAAGTCTCATGGGTACTATGCCCATTCATTTGTAGAGTCGTTCTTTCCATCAATTCCAACAAGGAAGATTAGGCTTCGGTCGAACTTTCTCTTTAAAAGAAATGGTAACAATTTGGACTCTAGATTATGACATCTAAGCTTCAAAACTCCAAGTGTGGCTGGTCATATACCCCTTACAAAGGGAGTTCCCAAAGTGCATGAGTTCTAGTTTCAATATTTAAAGAATAATTCAAATGAATAAATCAACTATGGAATTGCGTCCACATCCCGTAGTTCAAGTGGTTTGGCTTTGGTCTCTAGAGGCAAAGGTTCAGAGTTCAATCCCCAGGCTAGACATGTAAGGCTTTGGCTAGTTAGAACCAGTTGTTATCCAAGTTATCTTGTCTAACCCCTTCTTTATGGGATATGGGGGGGTCCCACAGGTACTATGCCCATTCAGTTGTATAGTTCTACTTGCAAAGTAAAAAGCCTAGGGGAGTAGTCACTTGTGGAACCTGTCTTTAAATTTATTTTTTTTTTAACCATTGATCTTCCAAAAAACAAAAAATCATAATGCATGAAGACTCGGCATGAAATCAAGCACGCATCATAAAACCATGTTGTCATATAATCCTAGTAGGAGATGGTTGAACCATGCCTTAAGAGAGTAATCCTCAACCATGGTTTTTGGGGCAAGTGGTTAGCCCATCGTAATCCTACCTGAGAGGTTGTGAGTTCAATTCCCAACATTGGTATGAGAGCCTAGTTTAGGAATTTGAGCAAGATGGAGGTAAGAAGCATCAATCGTGGGCAGTTGGGAAGTGCTTGACCTCAAGTGAGTCTGAAACTGGCCAAAAAAGAAGGCGCATCGGTATTTGGGCACCAACGGAGGGTCGGGTAGGTCTAAAATAGGTCCATGTACTGGAATTTGAAGCTATTGGAGGTGCTCAAACGTGGAAAAAGACCCAAGTTAGATATAAGGGTCCACAACTGAAATTTGAGGACAATGCTCAATCTAAGGAGGAAGGAATCTCACATAATCGTAGTAGGAGATGGTTGAACCATGCCTTGCGAGAGAGGATTAGGAAGTAATCCTCAAGTGGTTAGCCCATCACACTCCTAATCAGGAGATTGTGAGTTCAAATCCTAACACATTTGCACATATATGTTTCGATCCCTCCCCTTCACTTTCCATAAATTTTGAAAGACTCCACTCACACATAAACCAATAAAATTATAATATTGTTTTCATTTAAAAAAAAGGAGTATTTTTTTTCTTAAATGAAAGACTTTTGTTTTGTGTCCAAAATTTTTAGGTGGGTTGGTTGGGCACTCACCTCTTGAGGCAGAAGTTGTGTGTTCAGTTGGACATGCTTGGGTTAGTGTCACTAGTCTATTTGTGTAATACCTTTGGGCCATTGAAACTAGATGATTTTGGGTAGCTTTTCTTTGTAATGTTTCGACAGTATAATCCTTGCTTTGTGAGATATGAGGTGTCTTATAGATACTATGCCCTTCACTTGTAGAGTTGTTCTTTCAATACATTCAAACCCTTAAAGATCAAGTTTTAACCGAACTTCCTTATTATAAAAAATAAAAATAATAATTTAAAAAAAAAAATATTTTTGTTCTCTTTTTTTTTTCGCCGCTCTTGTATCCACACAAGTTGGAGGCATCAAACCTACTTAGGTTTGAAAAAATGAGCAATGCAACTTCCAGAGTCTTCATGGTTATTTCCCCTTCCCTTATGTCAAACCGGGTAAGGGTGAGGTGGCACCACCAATTGCAAAAAAAGTCTCTCGACATGAATATCAACAAAGAAGTATAAACACAATTTTCTTCCTCTTTATCTATAGTTCTATCTACCAATTACAACCACGTGGGGAAAAAACGATGAAAGAGATTACAACTTACAAGTAAACAAAGGAAATGTCTTCTTAACACAATTCAAATCATATATGATACAATGTGCTGAAGACATGTTGAGAAGCTAAGAGAGTCATTGAAGATGGAGGAAACTATGATTTTTTTTTTTTCTTGAGAGTTGGTAAACCACCACATATATGTAGGTGATTTTTGACAATTCACTAAAGCCCCAGTAAACTAGAGGGGATAGTTCAATGAGAAGTGGATGACTTTTTTTTAACTAACCCGACCATCTTGGTGCAAAATATGTTGCTCTTATTTGTCTATAGCTCCATGAGAGCCCATTTCGTAAAGACTTCTACTCATTTGTAAAGAGGACCTCTCTTTAATTTCTTGTTTGAGTCTTCTTGTCCACTTTTTTCCTTATCCATAGCTCATTTCTGCTCCCCAGAGTGAGTTTCTGCTCATTTCTTGTTTGAGTCTTCTTGTCCACTTTTTTCCTTATCCATAGCTCATTTCTGCTCATTTCTGCTCCCCAGAGTGAGTTTTGAATGTCCTCCAAGTATGTGCAAGTGTGGAGCCTTCTTTTCAAAGTACTCGAGGCATTCTATGTGCACAGCAAGCTCCAAAAGGGGGTGGTTGCACTTCTCACTTTTGCATAGATAGGCTTTTCTCTTCACAAAAGTGCCTATTTGTTGTGACTTCACTTGGGATGTGTAGCTCATCGAGTCAAACATATTGACATGCAAGAAATAGGGATTATCTCTTGCATATTGGGAGATATCTTCAGATAAAGTCCTATAACTTATCATGCCCAAGATTTCTCTACTTCTTCTCTCTTTAGAAACACATAGGTCTTTTTTCTTTGTTTCTATGCCTCCAATCAGGTGCATACTTAGATTGACAATAACTTTTTGCTTTTCCATCCACTTGAAGTCAACATTTTGCACTCCCTTTGGGGTTTTGTGGGTTTATAGATGAACACTTGGCCACCGTTGTTTGGGAATCATGCTTGTCGATGAAGAGAAATGCATTGAAAGTGAGAGGCAAGCTTGGAGTTCAAGAAAAATACATCCCAAGTGCGTATTTAGTCAAAATTCCTTGAAAATGCATGTTTCTTAGTTAAATTTTCTGTTTAGGGAGCTTTGGGTGTAGTTGTAGAAGCTTTACAGAGAGATTTGGAGCACCACAGAAGCTTTACAAAGATCCAAGAGCCTCTCATCACTCAAATTTTGGTTCTGCACAATCATTTACATTCCAAAGATGAGTTGTTTGTCTCATTTGTGTGGAAACTTGAGTTTGAGAGAGAGAGAGAGAGAGGAGAGCGAATGTGAACCGTCTGGATTTTGTTGCACTTTATGTACTTATTAGATTATCACAAAAATTGAGAACAGATTCCTTGAGATGAGATCTACTTGCCCATCAATTTTCATTGCCGTTTATTGCCTATGTGCAAAGATCTAAGCACAAACAAGTCGCACTCTATGATTCACATAGAAATCGTTTTTTTTTTCTTTTTTTTTTTTTTTGTAGATTTGGGGTTGATGGCATTGAAGACATAGATTGGGCATAAATATTGTGAAACTTGGACTCCAATAGCTAGTGTTTTCTCAAAAAACATGCTTTGTTTCTTGTGAGAAAATTGTGATTGCTAAAAATGTCACACAAAAGAGAAATTGCACGATAGAAATAATCATGCATTTCGAGACACCATCATGAATAGGGAAATCACCATCATGATAGAGAAAGCATGATTGATTGTCGATGAGAAATCATGATTGCCCAACCATCATGAATAGGGAAATCACGATTGCTCCAAAGAAATTGGCATTGCCCATGAGAGATAAAGTCAAAGAAATCACAAACATATTTTGAGAAATCATGATTGTTCCATCATAAGCATCCTCAAGAAATCACGATTGGTATAGGGAGATCATGATTTCCCATTTGAGAAATCGTGATATGCCAAAGAAATCAATTTTTTTGGGAAATCATGTTTTTACTTAGAATTTTTGAGAATTTTGGCATATTTTTTATTTGGTCCATTTGTTCCACATGGTTATAGCTCCAATTAGTGCATCCAAAGGTGGAACATGCAAATTAAGAAACCAGATGTCTTCGATGGCAACCCAAGTCAACTTCACGCATATTGTGGACTTCTAAGCTAATTAAAGGCAATCCAAGTAAATTGTTATGACCACTTGAAGCTACTCGAGCAATTATCATTTCACTTGAGCAACCAAAACCATCAAAAGAAAAATATAGCACTCAAAAAGACCTAAAAAGGGATAAGATACCAAAACTTGAACTAAAGGAGGAGAAGAGTAACATATGCATTTGCAATCAGATTGTACACTAGGCCAAAACACTAGAGCTCGAAGCCATATCTTGTTGGAGGAGAGTGTGACTCAAAACCCCATCAATACACTCACATTTTCCAACACTAGAGATCTTTGACAGTGATTTAAAATAATGGCTTCCTCCTATGACATGCAAGGATAACCCATGAGTGAGAAAATCATGTCTATGGCTGAGGGTTAATACTATAATGCTCTTGAATGAAACTATGCCAATGCTCTAAGAGCAGTGACTTACTTGGATGGATTGAATCACAATGTTATATGCTTGCATAGTTCTAGTGAGATTGCTCCATGGAAGAAATCCAAGTTCATAGATGGTCATTACCTAGAAAAAAAAAAACACCATATATGTAGTATGTGAGCTTCCCCACAAAACAAACTATTAAGGAGAAGTAGTTATCAAATACTTGAATGCTTTAGATGGAGAGGAGCTAGTAACCACTCAGTGAGGGAAACCTATCCTTAGTAGCACTACAACATATGAGGGGTATATTGATGCTACCCATACCGATCGTCATACCCCAACATCGATATGGCTGTTGGAAATGTTTGAAAAGACCATACTAACAATATTGATGGTCACTTGGGCATCAGTATAATCATTGAAAGGCAGTCACCAATATAGGCATCGATATAGGTGTTGGTATAAGCATCGGTAATCCTAGGAATATATCGACGCTCATACCGATGCCTATACCAGTGCTTGTACCAACAACCGAAAACACGAAGATGAGCAACAGATGGCTTGTGACCATGCCAAGCCTCATATGAAGTGATAGACTATAGTGCTTTAGCGGGACACATATTAAGTACATATGTTGCACACATGACAACTTCAAGCTAGAAACTATGTAGTAAAGCTTGGCTCTTGACCATACACCTTGCCATCTCCATGAGTGACATGTTCTTCCGTTCAACAACTCCATTATGTTGAGGTATATATGGCATTGTACATTGATGTTTTATCCCACGTTCAACCAGCAATGCATTAAAGTCAGAAGACATATATTCCCTCCCTCGATCAGAACGGAGGTTGCCCATTTTACATGCTGATAGATTTTCAACCAAAACCAAAAATTGTTTGAAGCACATGAACACTTGGGGCTTTGCTTTCAATGGATATACCCATGCATGCCTAGAAAAATCATCAATGAAAGTCAAGAAGTAAAGATAGTTTCCAACAGAGGGTGTCTGCATAGGACCACAGACATCATTGTGAACAAGCTCCAATTTTTTAGTAGCTCAAACTGAACCATCTTTTGGAAAGGAGGAACGTTGCATTTTTCCCAAAATACAGCCTTCACAGACATGTTTCCTGGGTGCCTCAAGTTTGGGCAAAGAGGACACCATTTCAAATTTCTACAAGCGTAGCAAACTAGCAAAATTTAGATGACAAAAGGGTGCATGCCAAAGCTTTGCATCTAACATAGCCTAAGAATCATGTATTGCACATGTTGAATCATTCATAGATTTTTCATAGTCTATGAGCTTATACAGCCCATGACATAAAATGCCAGAAGCAATAATCATGTTGCCATTTGACAGATCATGAACTGTACATCTGTCATCAACAAATTTCACAACCAAGCGAATCTTGGCTAATGTAGAAACTGATAACATATTTTTCTTGATCCCTGGTGTTGATATATTTAGGTAGTGATGTGTGTGAACACTCTAGGACCGCCGGGGCACTTTTTTCCCTCTTTAAGAGGTTTTTTTCCTCCGGCTTGTATATACGCCTATTGCCCTAATGGGCTACTTATCTTTGTACATTCTCTAGTAATACATTCAGTACTATGTGTTGTGCCCCAAGCTTCTTCTTCTTCCTTGTGTTGTTCGCGTGCTTCCGCAGACATCTATCTCCAACAATTGGTATCAGAGCAAGTCGTCGCTTCATCTAGGGTGCCGTCGACACTCCTCCGTTTGCAATCTCAGAATCACACGAATTTTGGTGAGCATACTCAGCATGTTTTTGAGATCAAAATGGCTTCGGTTTGTGGTGCCGAAATCGCGATCTGAGCTCGTTTCGGCCTTCAAACGCACTATCGTAGTGCTTGTGCAGGCTATTTTGTCTTTTTGTGCCAAAGATATATACCAGTTTTTGTTCGCCAGTATAAGCGTCTCGAAGTCTGTTACAGGTATGGTGGAATTCGTCTGGGCAGTTCTGTTCAACTTTTTGAGATACAGTCAATTTTCTGCATCAAGGTATTTTAGTCACCGGCCATGGCTGAAAGCAGTGATGTATTCCATATGTTGGCTGTTGAGGATAAGTTGGATGGTACCAACCACTCGTTATGGGCTTATATGATGTGACATGTGTTGGTTGCAAAAGGATGGTGGAACATTGTGCAGGGTGTCGGAAAACGTCCTATCACACCTACAACTGTTACAACTGCAGGTACTGAAGCTGATGCAGAAGGTGTCGAAGATGGTGATATTCTGCATATTCCTGTTCGTGCTTCGGTTTCTACTGCACCTACTATAGAGCAAATTCGTTGGGATGGCACCCTCCGTTCTGATCGAGGGGGGGAATATATGTCTTCTGATTTTAATGCATTTCTGGTTGAACGTGGGATAAAACACCAGTGTATAGTGCCATATACACCTCAATAGAATGGAGTTGCTGAATGAAAGAACAGGTCTCATGGAGATGGCGAGGTGTATGGTCAAGAGTCAGGCTTTACCACATAGTTTCTGGCTTGAGGTTGTCATGTGTGCAGCATATGTATTGAATAGGTGTCCCACTAAAGCGCTGCAGTCTATCACTCCATACGAGGCTTGGCATGATCGCAAGCCATCTGTTGCTCATCTACGTGTTTTTGGTTGTTTGGCATATGCATTAGTGCCTGAACAACATCGCAGAAAATTGGATGATAAAGTAGTAAAATGTATTTTTGTTGGGTACAGTTCTGAAAGTAAAGGCTATCGTCTGTATCATCCACAGACTAAACGCATTCTGGTTAGCCGTGATGTTGTTTTTGTGGGATATGCTATTCAACCATTGCTTTCATGTACTAATGAGACATCTGTTAGCTCCAAAGACATGTATGATAATTTGCTGCCTCTTTTTACAAGTGGACAGTCTAGTGCTGGTCCCAATGAGGCAACTTCTCAACCTTTGCAGTTTTCATGTGATGATGTAGATCATTCCATTTCTGATGCAGATTTACATGATGCACTAGTTGATGAGAGAGCTGATATTGAGCAGGCAAAAACTATGCCAAAATGGCTGGTGCGGACTTTGTCTGACAACAAATTAGATGCACCTCTGTCATATCGTACTTGTACAGGCTCTCATAGTGCCTCTTTTGCATCAGATTGCTATGTTATGGCTGCATCTAGTCTCTGTGATGAGAATGAGCCTGTTTCGTTTGATGAAGCACAAAATTGAGAAAATTGGATGGCTACTATGCAATCTGAATATGATGCTATAATGAAGAATGGTACTTGGTCTTTATATGACTTGCCTCCAGGCAAGAAGGCCATTGGCACTAAGTGGGTATACAAGTTGAAGCGTAAACCAGATGGTACAATTGATAGGTATAAGGCTAGGCTTGTTGCAAAGGGTTATGCACAGGAAAGAGGCATTGATTTTGATGAGACATTTGCAACTACATGCCGTATGACTACTGTTCGGAGCATCTGTGCACTTGCAACTCATCATGGTTAGAAAGTACATCAGTTGGACATTAAAATAACATTTCTGAATGGTGACTTGCATGAAGAAGTGTATGTTTTTCAGCCCCGTAGCTTTGTGCAGAAAGGGCATGAAAACCAGGTGTGCAGGTTAAAGAAGGCATTATATGGTTTAAAACAAGCACCACGTGCTTGGTATGAGAAGATACATGCCTATTTTATTGCACATGGTTTTGAGAACAGTCCAACTGAAAGCGCCTTATATGTTAAGCGTGCTAATGATGTACTTCTGATCATTGTTGTCTATGTTGACGGCACGTTGCTCACTGGTCCTATTGAGAAGCATATTGCTGATTTTAAGGCTGATTTGCATGCCTCATTTGAGATGTCTGATTTGGGGCATTTGCATCATTATTTGGGCATTCAGTTTATGCACGTTGATGGTGGAATGACTTTGTGTCAAACGAAATATATTGACACATTATTGCAACATTTTGGCCTTGAAGACTGTAAGCCTATTGCCACTCCTATGGAGACAAGTTTACGATTGAGTCTTCATGATGCTGGAGATGCATTTGATGCTATTCTCTATCAGCAGTCTGTTGGATGCTTGATTTACTTATGCATTACTCGACAAGATATTCAGTTTGTTGTCTCACAGATGAGCAAGTTTATGCATTGCCCAGGAGTCAAGCATTGGCAGGCAGTTAAGCGCATCTTTCGTTATTTGAGTGGTACTCGGCTACTTGGGTTGTTTTATCCCAAGGGGGGATCACTACTGCCAGATTTGCATGCTTTTTCTGACTCTGATTGGGCTGGTTGCTATGACACCCGTGTGTCCACTAGTGGCTTTTGCTTCATGCTTGGTAGCTCATGTATATCTTGGTTGAGCAAGAAGCAGCCTACTATGGCCACTTCCAGTTGTGAGGCTGAGTATAGGGCAGGTTTCACAGCGACTGTTGAGTGTGTGTGGCTCAGACGCCTTATGGCTGATTTGGGTGTTGGTCAGACTTCTGCCACCACCATCTTCACTGACAGTCAGAGCACATTGGCAATTGCGAGGAACCCTGTGTTCCATGCTCGCACTAAGCACATTGAGGTGCATTATCACTATGTCAGGGAGAGGTTCTCTGTTGGGGAGATCTGCTTGGCATATGTGCCCACGCAAGAGAACATTACAGACCTTTTCACGAAGGCTCTGCCTAGGAAGAAGTTTGAAGCTTTCCGCAAAGCTTTGGGTTTACTTCCTTTTGTGGAGTGATTTCCACATAGCTTGGCACTTCCTTATACATGAGTGCCAACTACTTGTTCACCCCATCACTCCCAGGGGGGATTTGTTGATATATTTAGGTAGTGATGTGTGTGAACACTCTAGGACCGCCATGGCACTTTTTTCCCTCTTTAGGAGGTTTTTTTCCCCTGGCTTGTATATACGCCTATTGCCCTAATGGGCTACTTATCTTTGTACATTCTCTAGTAATACATTCAGTATTGTGTGTTGTGCTCCAAGCTTCTTCTTCTTCCTTGTGATGTTCGCATGCTTCCACAGACGTCTATCTCCAACACCTGGCACAATTAAAGCATCGAACAAAGTGAAAAAACTACCATTAGAAGTAGTCATAATGATCTTACCAACTCCCATGACAGGATAAGAGGAATTGTTGGTGCATGTGATAATATTCCTTGTACGGGCAAGCTCAAGTGAAGTGAAGAAACTGTGCTGTGAGGTAATATGTTTGGTTGCCCCACTATCAAAATACCAAACATCTGATTCTTCTGTAGACATACACTGCTCATGAGAAGATGGGTCAACACTGCAAACAATAGTAAACACCCATTCTTCATTCTGCACAAGATTTGTAGACTCCGTTTTCGATGTAGAGGCCTCTACAACAACCATTTCAACCTCCTTTTTCTTTGCCTCTTTTGCAGCCACTTTTGGACAGTTCTTCTCATCTTTGTCTTCCTTCTTCAAATGTGCAGCATTTGCAGATTTTTGCTTACTAGTAGATGAGCTCCATTTAGCTTTGCCTGTCTGACTAGCCAGGAAATCTTGATCTGCAACATGCATAATGGACTTGTTCTGCCTAGACTGACCTTCTTGCAATAGAAGAGAGACTAACTTCTCAAATGTCAAGGAATTTGGATTGCCTTTCATAATCAAATGAAGAGTATAAGCAAAACTCTGATATGAATCAGGAAGACCATTGAGAACGGTCTGCACAAGTGAGCTATCTAGTATAACTTCATCAGCAAAAATCAACTGTTCCTTCAAGTCTTTGATCTTTGTTAGAAAATTGTCCATAGAATCACCTTCATTCATATGCTCACTCTCCAACTGTTTTCGGAGGTAAGCAACACGAGCCTCGTTCCTATCCTGGTACAATGTGGTAAGTGTATCCCAAGCATCCTTAGCTATTCTGCAAGAGCGAATGTGAGGAATAATGGTACGCTTGACACACAAGGCTATGAATGCATGTGCTTGAGCATCTCTACCATCCCAACAAATTTGCTTTGCAGTAGGTGCAACTGAAACCACAACACAAACAAGAATATGAAGAATATTAGCATCTTCAATGCCATCTACATCAGCTTCAATACATGTATTTGTAGGTGTAATAGGATGTTTTTCAACACCCTGCACAATGTTCCACAGTCCTTTTGCAACCAATACATGTTGCATCATATAAGCCCACAATGGGTAATTGGTACCACCCAACTTATCCTCAACATCCAACATATGGAATACACCACTGCTTTCAGCCATGGCCACTGACTAAAATACCCTGATGCGGAAAAATGACTTTATCTGAAAGAGTTGAACAAAACTACCCTGACGAGTTCTGCTAAACCTGTAGCTAACTTCGAGATGCTTATATTGGCGAACCAAAACCTGTATATATCTTTGGTTTAGAAAGACAAAATATCCTGCACGAGCACTATGATAGTGCATTCGAAGGTCGAAATGAGCTCAGATCATGATTTCGGCACCATAGAGCGAAGCCTCTTTGATCTCGTAATCACCTTGAGTATTCTCACCAAATTTTGTACGATTCTGAGATTGTGATTGGAGGGGTGTCGAGGACACCCTAGATGAAGCGGCGACCTTCTCTAATACCAATTGTTGGAGTTAGACATCTGCGGAAGCACATGAATATCATAAGGAAGAAGAAGAAGCTTGGAGCACAACACACAATACTAAATGTATTACCACTAAAATGTACAAAAATTAGTAACCCATTAGGGCTATAGGTGTATATATAAGCCTGGGGAAAAAACCTCCTAAAGAGGAAAAAAAGTGCCCGGGGGGTCCTAGTGTGTTCACACACATCACTACCTAAATATATCAACAAATCTCTAGTAAAGCAATAATTTTTTCAGAAGTAGGGAACACTTCATCCTTTGATTGAATAAGATACAGAGACCTTTCTAGCCTCATCATATATAAAAATGAAAAAGTAAAGAGCATCCCTAATGTCCTAGTGGGCATGGCCCTACACACATCTGTGAAGTGTAAACACATCAACAGCATCAAAAACAACATTAACTTCTTGGATCTTCACAAAGAAAGGGGATGCGCTTTATTAAGCATAATCTATCAAGTTTGAGCACATCAACATCATAAAAAATAGCATTAATTTCCTCTATCTTATAGATGAAGTGGATGGTGGTGGAGGTAACTATTTAACCTGTCCATCAACCTACTACCCTTTACCTTTGTCATTCCCAATGCATAGAAATCCTTTTCATATGTCATTTCGTATGGCAATGATGGCATTCAATATCCCTTTTTATGATTTGCTTTTACTCTTGCCTCGTTGACCATTCTCGTCTTTGTTATTTGTTTGCCTGAATTCAATCTTGATGAACTTAACAAGGGCTTTTGGAGCAGTGATTCACACCAAAATGACCAATGTGCTTTATACTTCCAACTCCTCTTCAAACCATGGCTCCTACTCACATTTTATTATAGTACCATAATGTTTTTTGGTTATCTTCATTTTACTTCGTTGATGTGAACTCAGTTACTTTGCACACACTCAAATTATACCATGATATTAATACCGTACATAATTAATCTTCTAGAAACAAAGTAATGAAAGAACATAGGTCGAAACAAGACTTGTATTAATTTGGAAGAGGGATCTGCAAAGAGTGCAGGATTGCTTTGTTTGTCTCTAGTGTAGCATAGGTACTAGTAGAATCTCGCTATGGAAGTCTCCCTCAACTAAAGGGTCATCCGAATTTGTCATTTCAACGGTATATGAAGAGTCCATAAGATTACATTGGATCACACATTAGCTTTTTCTAATGTCTACACTCTGAGAATATTACAAAAAGTATTCTACTAAATAATTGTGCTATTTATATCTGAGTAGGATGCCACCTTAAAGTGCCATCTAATGGCCTTAACACTAGCACTATGGATTGAACCCATAATAGTTTTGTACCAGAGTCTGATCACTTAGATTTATCCAAGGAATGCAAAAGACACTCCCAATTGGGTGTACATTCATTCCATATCTCTTGAAGAAGATCCTTCTCCATATCAATCTAGACTTGGAGGGCTTTGGACCATAGTTTTGTTGTCCGCAACCCCTGACTCAGTCACCTCATGTTGTGCTTCAATCCACTTCAAAAGTCTATGCTCAACATTGTTCCGCTAGCCATGCATTATCTATCTTATGATTTGCTAATTCTACATCCTAGATTGCATGTGTTTCCTTGAGCTTACCTATACTACATGAGTTATTACAAAATACTGGTTGGTCACGAGTAGTTGATCTGCTACACTCTGGTACTGGGTACTCAACATGTCCTGCTTGGCTTCCCATAGCTTGCATTCGTCTGGAAGAGATGGCTAGCATAGGGCAACATCAATAAGGTGCTTGGAGGTCAACACCCAGTTCGATCCAAGCTCAGTTACGAATGCACAAGAAAATTAATGAAGGTAAGGATCTCCAAGTGCATAACTAATTTCTTGAACCCGAATTTTCAAGCACACAATTTCACTTCATATCATGTCAATATATACCTTTCGAAAATTCAAATTCATCATTGTGCAAACATATGTTCACGCACTTTTGAGTAATCATTAGATGATTTTTGAGCAATAGAACATATGCTTATTGATGGATCCTAATCACTTCATGAATATAATTCTCTATAAAATGAATTGTTAAAGGATGTAAACATGCCACATCAAAGATATTTGATGTGAGTGAATGAGGATGCTCACAAGGAACTATCTCATACTACTTCTCCAAGCTTGTGCATACACACTTATCATATATGCATGTCATCCACACATAGAGACATCTATTCATACACTTATACTTATGGACAACATGTGCATGGTATAGATGTTCACTAAACATACACTTGTTTGCAAGAAGCACATAAAAAAGACACTCACTTTTCTCATATTCTGAACGATGCATTTAATACATCTTTTAAATCATCTTTTTGTATCTTTGCACACATCATCTCCACATTCCTGTTTGCACTCATAATAGTATTTCAATAAGAGGTTTTCAATATCTCTTCTCATTTTCTCCGTTTATGGTAAGAGATCAAACCCTTATAACGCCTCATTTCAGCATCCTCCTCCATAAAGAAAAATATTCCGCTTATCTTCTTGCACCAAAATATCTTCTTGCTTATTAAGGTGCAAATACATATGTATGTTCACTCATATTCACACAAATGCATTTTAACAAACATATCAATGCACATGCATCATGTTTGCGTACACAATACTTATGTATGAACACATGACACAAAACACATAAACACTTGCTTTCAAATGCTCACACTCACACATTCGGATTCATGCATATCCATATATGTTTACATTACAAAATCTCAAATATCACACATGATTCACACACATTCAACATTGCAATCACTCTATATTCCACAAATAACCTGCACTCATACAACACACAATCATATGAATCTAGATTCACATATGAATACATCTTTTTCAAATATATGTGTGCACACTATATTCTACCTTGTCTTGCAGGTGCACATGCATATGGAGAAGCAATCAATGATTCAAGCTATCAATTAAGAAAAAATACAAGTGAAACATATCACGCATCAATATACAATAAAGACATCTTTCATGAATATAAATCCTTGATTCATTCCTGGATAGCATCACTTGCACATTCAATGCACATCCCCAATTTCAACTAATGTATACTCACATTCATTAGTGTCTTTCATTGGTACTCCCCCAAACATGTGCATCCTGTGGATGCACTGATTTGCATACAAATCAAACATATATGCATGAGAATCAAGCAATCATAAGTGGATGAAAATCACACAAATAAAAATAGATTATGCCCATTTGATTCAAATATATTGAACTTTGTATCAGATTTAAAAGAATTTAATAGATTTCAATATGGACTTTATCTAGGATAATTTAATCAATACAATCGGATCAAAGAATTATATAAAAAAATGTACAAGCTTCATGATTCATCTGTTGGATCAACCTTTCTAAGTATAGATAGCTAACACATACAATTATATATGCCAATAGACTTTAGCCCATAGAATCAATAGATTGTAGCTCTATGTCTTGTTGACCTCTTCATTTTTGAAAGCTTGATTTTTTATCGGGTGGTGGATTTATAACAAAGGGATGCAGCCACTATTTGGGTGCCAAGATCTAGCAAGAGGCTAACAACAAGACTCAAGGAATACATCCTATTTGGGCTTTCATGTACATTAACATATTTGAGCCTTTCTTCATGCACCATATTTCTCTACTCGAATCTTCACTCATGAAGTCCTTATTCCACTAGCTAAATCAATTTATATAAATTTTGATTGCTCATGCATCTTATGGAAACATAATAGTAAAAAATTTGATTATTTCTACATGATTCTTTCAAATCTATACAAATCCAACATATCAAACACATGCAAAATGAAATGCATACATATACATTCAAGATGACAAGGAATGTGAATGGATACATATCACCTACTTTGCATTTTTGCAACCAACATTGGCTTCATATCCACACATGCTTCCTCTTGTTTTAAGTTCTGGTTTTTCTAGAATTTCTCACTTGAAACAACAAAACACAATCGTTAGGTATATAGAGAAATCAGTTATATACACGGGATGCCATGGAAACCACTTATTCCTTCTTGATATCCATGAGATTATCTCCTTATGTTTCGAAAAGATAGAGGATAAAATTTTCACTTTGGAAAAAACTAGTCATTTTTTTCACAATCTATTTTGATAATACATTAAACATACATATGAAACAAGCAAAGTAGTTTATCTTATATTCTTAAGGAAAAAAATAGCCATCTTCATCAGAAGACATGCAAATATTGGATTTAACATGCACATCATAAAAAAAAAAAGATCTTTCCTATACAATTTTGTCTTTTCATTCAACCTTCATATACCTCTCATAGTGCTCTCTTGCTATTTATAAAAAATCTTAGCATTTTAATAATCCCATTCATGTCATTCACATCGTTCAAATATTCATAAATTCCTTTACCATTTTCTTCATCATCATATTTATCATATCCAAGAAATCCATCACTTTCTTCATTTTTTATTAGATTTTCATCTTCATTGGAATAGGTTTCTTGGTTAGGTTCATAAGATTCAAACATAAAATAGAAGTGGTTATCATTTCTGGATGACAATATAGAAGTGTATTTGTCATTCAATCTATGTTTTCTTCATGTTTAAATCAAATGGATCATCAATCATCTCAAAATGATCATCTACAATTTCATCAATCTACTAATGTCATGTCTATCATGCATTTCTTCGCTCAATATCTCATTCTCATCGATCTCTTCATATGAGCTCAATATAATGTGACATTCAATCATCTCGATTTTTACTTAAGTTGTGCTCAAGACAATCACCTATGTCTTTGCATCTTGGCATGTTAGGTATCTGGGAGTTTCAATCATTTCAGCATCTTCAGTTTTTATGATTATTGGAATTGGCTCAATTCTAATTGGAGTGTACTCAGACTCACAAAATTATTCTCTATATGATTTTGATTTTTTTCTCAACTGCACACTTTCAAAAGTACCTTTACACTTCTATTCTAACTCGAGACCAGTTTTGTACCAATGTATTTGATGTACAAAGCAAGATCAAGAGAAATTTAGAGCTTCACCCGCATTAACTCATACTTAGACAAGATCATCATGACTAAAAATAAAATCAATTCTGTCACAACATTCATGAATCCACATCTTCTGATTTTCCAATACTCAATCAATGATTCAAAAATCGAATTCACTCCAATTTGTGATCATATTTCCAATGCAACTATGAGTAAGTCTTTGAGATCTTGTTTTTGTCTCAAACCATACTCACGCACCCATTCCCTAATAGCTTGATTTTCAGAGATGTCAAACGAAGAAGGAATATGAAAATTTTCATCAAAGATGAATGGAAAAGAAGAAATTTATCCTGAATTTTTCCTTGATTTTCTTAAATGTTGTTGTTGCAGTGGAAAAGAAGGCAAAGAAAAGATAGAGCAATGATAGAGGATGGAGAAAAAAAGAGCGGAAAGGAGGCCCCAAAAATTTCATTCTAAATCTTTCTTACATTGTAATCACACTCATGCATATCTAAAGCCTTATAGTTATGCACTTATAGGTGTCCTCAAATGTCACACTCCCAACCTTGTAAATTAGCTAACTAGCTTCTAGGAAGATGAGTCATATCTTAATGCTCATCCAAAATTTGAAAAGACACACTCATGGGCACATGTATATAAGTCATTGTTGACTTGTTTGTAAAGAATTCTTGCCATTTTGAATAGAAAAGCTAACTTGAAGAAGAGAAGTCTTGTAGCTTCATCTTCTTGGCTTGTTTTCTCCTTCCTCATGTGCTTGTGTGCATTGTTATGGCTTGGAATGTGAGCTAAGAAGTGCACCCCTTCCCCATTTTCCCTATTTTCTTTAATGTGTGAAGTCTAGACCACTTCTAGTCGATGTGTCTCCTAAAGTCTATGAAAGAACTTGCTATTGAATATATTTAATTTGGACATCGAGTTCAAGATAAAACCTTATTTTTAGGTTTACAAGACCAAGCTAGACAGGAAGCCCTAGAGAAAATCAAGAAAAAGAAATTGTGGCAAAGACAAAGAGATGAATGGATTTGATTTGATGAAAAACTAGACCCATTGCCTATAGCCACCTACACTAGCCTAAAGTAGATGATATTGGATCAAATTCCGTACTTGAATTTAGGGCTAGGATACACCAACCTATCCTTATTTTTAGTATTCATTGATATAGGTGTTGCACTCAACACCATCAAAAGATTGATTGTGCAAAAGTTTCAAACAAAATTATTACCCATCAAAGCATACATCATAAGCATAAGAGGACACCATATCAAATGCTTAAGAGAAGTAGAATTGCCCATTCACCATGGAAATGTGTCCATGGATGGTAGCTTTCTAGTGTGTAATGATGATGATCTTTCGAAAGAAATCATACTAGGGAAACATTGGTTATATGAGCATAGATAAAAAAAGATAGTCATGAGTCAAACAACATGTATAGTATATCCACAATAGAAATAGACACGATCTCTTGTTCAACAACAAGGACCAAAGACACCAATTCATTGACTACGGAGGAACACTCAAGGTTATGAGGGTAATAAAGGACAAACAAAAGACCATCTCATTAGTGATACATGAAGTCTCACTGATCAACGATCATCACTCTAGAAGAAGCTAAAAAACTAAAACAATTTAGATGGTTAAGGGACCTTTTTCCCTTCCCACTAAGAAATGAGGAACAAAACATACCAGTCAATCAAGAAAAAGATAGAAACACAAGGAGCAGACAAACCACAAAGAGAATGTGAAAACCAAAAAACATGAATGGAAAGATTTGACAAATTTGGATACAAAAAATGTTACTACAAGCATAGAGTCATAGGAATCATATCCAGATACCCAAGGTTCCATCAGCTACTCTAGCGCAACAAACATGAAGCCGACTCAAAAACTAACAAATAACAACACACACTACACATGGCAACCAAAACCATGTCCGCCACACTACTTCACCATCACATATGGTGCACAACACACTCATAACTCTCCAAAAATACTCATAGACACTTGTATATACCACAAGTTCACTACCTCCACACATACTTGGCGACATGGCACATAAGCCTCATGATGAAAAGCCCCTTGTTGCATCGTCAAGGACCTCCTATATTCACAACATTAGAACTTATGAACCCAAAGAAAGCATAAGACACCAATTGTTTATAACTCATGCACTTTTCATATGAACATCTAGAAAGGGGGAGAAAAATACCAAAAAAAAAAGAAGAAAATGACAAAAAATGTAAGGAAAAAACCAAACAATATATAAATTTCCAAAACAAGATTCCTTCGTGCAAGCATTGCACATATGTAAACTATGAGTCTTGTATATAATACGTATTTTTTTGTGTTAGGGTGACTATTTTCTGTTAATACGTGTTTGCTTGTATGTGGGTTTTCAAACACAATCACATATACATGAGTCTTGAATCTACACATGGACGACACAAACCAAATCACACCATTCGAAAATTTTCTTGAATGCTTCATTGGAAATCATTTCACTTTGGGGTTGATGCACTCACATATCGCCAACAAACATGTGTTTTTTCTTTTCTTTGTTCTTTTGAATGGTTCATCTATAGCTTCTGCTCAAAGTAAAGAGCTTTAATAGAATGACTTCAAGCAAGGCACGAGAGAAGGAATACCAAGAGAAGAACCACCCATTCTACCAACAGAAACATCTCAAATAAAAGGAACTTCTCAGAGATAATGGGAAGTGAAGGAGAACAATTGCACTCAATTTTCAAGGAGAGAAAATCATTGTATATTTCACCAAGGAGTTAATTACAGAGCCATTGCATTTGGAATGAGGACAGAAGAACATTGTAGACATCAACATACGCTCCAAAGAAAATCCTAAATTGAAAAAGACCTTCACACATCTTAATATTAGAGACTTGGATGTGGAGACTCAAATAATTACATCAAGACTTCTGCTTCCCAACCCAAGACCAATATAATTTCTGCATAAATGCTTATGCCATGGCCTCATGGATGCCATACGTTTATGATAGGATGGTGGATGTAAATGAAATGGATTTTGGAGCAGATCGACTCAACAAACTCAAGATCAGAAACAAAGATGATTATCTTTGGAACCCCAACACTAACAAGGGCCATCCACACTACATCCAAGCATGACTATAATTGCACCCCATACCTTACTTTAAATCAGTATAAGACTTTGATCGTACAAGAAGGATGACAAAGTTCCACTATATCAACCATAAAGCAAGAGGAGAGGAAGAAAATTTAGGGAGAGGTAAGTATTGTGTCTTGACTTACCAGGTTTGTAAGCTTGAGAAGTCAACATGAATCTTGGCCCAACAAAGAGGAAGAGTCTCCTATAGAAGGAGAGGAGATATAGGAAGCACACAAAAATACCTCATATTGGTCGAATAAAGAAGACACATAGGGACTTCAATTCCAAACATCATCATCCGAATAACCACCTTTTGATACACCAAGATCCTCAGTGAGCATCAAAGATGAATTCACACGGGCACAAGAAGAAGGTATGACAATAACTACAAGTTCCCCAACATAAATAAGATAAGAATACAAATTGAAATGAGGAGTGGTAGGATAGGTTTAATGACATTTGAAGAAGCAATGTATGTGATTCATAGGGCCCAAGAAGTATCATTACTCAAGGCACAAGCACATGCAAGATCAATAAGCCTCACTCAACCTATCACAAGGAGGGAAAGAGAAAATGAAGTAGGGCCCTTGAGAAGAGGCCAAACCACATTTACCAGGAATTTATTTAGTTCGATACCAAAAGGTTTTGAGGAAGGTAATCCTCATCCCAATTCTTCAAAGAAGAAACTTATTAGATGATTGGCTACTAAAGGATGATAAATTCCTATTACACTCTCGACTCCATAATTCATGGAATTATCTGAATTAGATGTATATATCCAACCATCTCCATAACTTGTGGACCTCTTTGGAATCCAATTCACCCACTCTCATGTCATATCAACCAAAGAAGGACCTATTGGTAGAACTCAAGAGAACTCATCCATTTCTATGGAGATATCATTAATATCTATGTTAATGACCAACACCACAATCAATTGTTGAGTCTTGTATATACTAATTTTGTTGATCTCAACCTATTTTTAGGCATCCATGCCAACATCAGATTAGTCACTCAGGTTCTTGCCTAAATGAATGAAATATTATTAGTTGTTGCGAATAAAACCAACTCATACCAAAAGTAGAATGAAGGACTACAATGTGAATTTTTTTTTCTAAAGTCCTCATAGATCCTTGACATGCAAACACATGGATAACTTCAAACACACCGATTGAAGGCTGACAAGAACACTTGCAATGAACATTTCCGTTAGGTGATCCCTTGCCAGAGACACTACAGTTTCCAAGTCAACCTTCATATAAATAAGTAACATGAGGCAAGCTCATTTTTAATCCACATGAGTTTACCCATTTCATGGTCTACTCATTTTGTGTCTCACACATTCTTTGTTTTGTGAGAGTACTTTACGTTTCATTTTGCTTCCGCATGCGTACTCTCTACATGGTATCAGAGCTCTAGGTGGAGGTCTTGGTGGTGCTGTTGGTGGTCGTTTTGGTGGTGGTGGTGCTTCATTTTGGTGGCGTGCTTTCTCCTCATTGAGAGAGGCCTTTTGCCATCACGTTTTTGGGATTCATTTTGCCCATTTGCCCACCCTCCCACCCACTTTCCTTCATCATTTTGTACGCTCGTTACCCCCATTTTCCCACCCTCCCACCCTTATTCTATCATTTTCACGCTCCATTCTTGAGCATATCCATTTTTTTTGTGATTTCATAATAGATCTCATGTTATTCAGTGTTCATAAACACTATGGTGGAGCCATTATCGATCTGTATTCGGTTGCGTGTGTTTTTGACTTAGTCTCTGTTGATCTATCCACAAAGATAGGAACATCAGCTGATCGGTCCCTCTGAAGCTCGTTAATCCAGATTCACGTTAGTGCATTGCTAGGGAACTCTGTCTGCGTGCATCATCTACAGATCCTTCTCTATACCCACGTTCGAGGCAGATTGTCCCCGGCAGAGCGCAATTATTCAGTTACTGAACGTGAATGTGTCGGATTAGTGTATTTGATGAAGAAATTCAGGCATTATTTACTGGGACGCCGTTTCACCTTTCATGTTGATCATGCAGCCTTGGTGTATCTTGTTCACCAATAGCATTTGGGAGGAAGACTAGCAAGATGGGTCTTGTTTCTCCAAGAGTTTGATTATTCAGTAGTACATCGACCAGGGTCTGCACATGCCCTTGCTGATTTTCTATCTCGGTTGGATTCCGGTGAACTTCCGGAAGGAGTTGATGATACAACACCCGCTATTTATGCAGCAGAGATGGTACAGGATAATCAGCAGGAGTTGCCGGTACCCCCCTCTTACTATGACACCTTGCTCCTGTTCTTGACCAGTGGATGTCCGCCTGGTACGATCTCTTCAGCTGCTCGACGAAGACTAGCCATGTATAGTCAACGATTTTGCCTAATTGTCGGGCAATTATATTATATGGATCACTCAGGCATGTTACTAAGATGTGTTCCCCCACATGAAATTGCTTCAGTCATCACAATAGCCCATTCTGCTCCAACCGGAGGACATTTTGCGATTGACCTGACACAACGGAAGATCCTATAGAGTGGTTAATGGTGGCCTACGATGTACCGTGATGTCACTCAGTATGTGTGGCAGTGTGATGCGTGTCATCATTCCGGTCAACCTTTACAACGACATCTTTTTCTGCTCCAACCAGTTGTGCCTCTTGAACCCTTTCAGAAATGGGGTTTGGATTTTATTGGCCCCATTACTCCCCCTACGACAGTTACTAGCAACCGATACATTCTGACATGCACGAATTATGCGACTCGGTGGGCTGAAGCTTGGGCTCTTCGGTCAGCCACAACTGTTGCGGTAGCTAAATGTTTGATGAAAGATATTTTTCCACGATATGGGCTACCTTTGGAGATTGTAACAGATCAAGGTACGCACTTTGCTAACACATTAATGCAAGTGTTGACTAATACTTTCCAGATTGTGCGTAAGTTCAATTCCCCTTATTACCCACAAGCGAATGGACTTGCTCAGGGCACAAATAAATCCCTGCTGAACATTTTAAAGAAACTGGTATTGGATTGCCTTGAACGATGGGATCAATTCCTACCTGCAGTACTACGGGCTTACAGTACAATATATAAAGTGGCGACTAGGACAACTCCCTTCAAGTTATCTTATGGTTTGGAGGTGATTGCTCCTATGGAACTGGTGGTTCCTAGTTTGCGAGTGGCATTCGACCATAAATTACTATCGGAAGAATCTTTTCCTTTTTGATTGGAGGCTTTACGGTCTCTGGATGAATAGCGCCTTGAGAATTGAAAATTGTGCTCTTTCAAAAATATTTAAAAGTTTTTATTTTCAATCCTTTATTGTTCTTCCTGGTTAAAAGAACTATTCAGAGCTTTTTATGCTTTCTTTTCTCTAAGCATACAGAACAAATGTCCCAAAGTTCAAGTTGAGATTACCCACAAATTCGATGTCCCATACCACCCAATTTACTTCAGTGGTAGTGTAAACTTAGATGTCCCATACCATCTGGCTTACACTACCACTTTAGTAAAGGTAACTTTAGCTTGAGTTATGGGATCAAACCTTCTTCTAATCAAGTCAGATCTATTACTTCTTGGACTTGTAAGTGTTACTGCAGAGCATATGTATTGCCTATGCTACAGTGGACTTTCCACTTACCAACTCTCAATTGCAACTTGATAAGACTAGTGTCAAAAAATTGGCTTTTCAATTATTCCTTGATTTAGATATACTCTACAAGATCCCTTTCATGTCACTTGATGATAGAGCTAGTTTATATCTCAACTAGATATCATCTATTATGACATAATGAGTAATCTGAGAAAGAATAATTGATTTGCCAATCAAATCTCTTTGTTGAAGAAGATGGTAATTCCATTTACTATATAGTCCTTTATTTTCTAGGACATTAGAAAATGGTACTTACCACCATTGAGTTTTACCTTCTCTTCATGCCTTGCATTTGCTTGGAAGAAAAAAATATAAAGCTCCAAATAGTTCTTAAGTTCTTTCAAACAAAGAACTTTCTTGAACAAAAAGCACTAATACTTGCATCTTCCAGAACTAAGATTTTCTTATACCATATTTTCTCTTCCTTAGAGCTTTGAGAACATAGTGCTCTAGGTTACCACCATTCTCTCGTGGTTTTAAGAGCCAAAAAACAAATTTGACAATTGGGGATGAATAAATGAGATGATCTCAGATGAGATAGCTTTCTCTTTCTCGCCGGAGACCCATTTTTGTATTACTACCTTAAGTCTATGGCCTTGCTGATCAAGCATGCCATGGGCTTTTATGGAATTTAAAATTCCATAAGAGGGATTTTAAGCTTGAGGTATTTTCAAGAAATTAGAATTATTTGGCTTTTTAGATACTCAGCCAATCATAAAGAAATTACATGGTTTATAGTGGCCAATTGGCCTCATCACCACTGTTCCTATAGACCAATAAAATCAAATCCTACTAAATTTCAAGAACTTAATCTCCCTCTCTACTAAAAAACCCATGTAATGTATTCCAAATGCATGCTTTAGTATATGCCAAGACTTTTACACCTTTATTGGAAAAGGTGTTGCATGCATAAGGTTGAGAAGTTGAACCCCTCCTTAAAGCATGCAAAAGTTCCAATTTGGAACTTTGTTTATTCAAAGGATGGTGCAAAATTTCCATGTAACTTGGTATATACAAGTTGCAACAATGCATCAAATGCATTCTTCCTAACTACCACCGTTCTTATGCACCTTCAAACTTTCTTTTTGTGCATCGGAGTTGCCATAATGCATAAGAATGAACAAATTTATGCACAAACAATCTTTCTTTTCCAAAACTATATGAATTTGATGCATAGTGAAAATCATTTCCATGACTTAATTGTGTATGTGACCAAACAAATAAAGCCATCTCAATCTATGCATCCTTTTTCAAATTCATGTCTATCATGACATGGATTGCATGTTCTATTGATCTGTAAGGAAAAGAAAAAAAAAAGGGTGCAAATACTTACTTGGGAATTAAGCTTCGTCCATCCCTTGACTTGTTTTAAGTGTTCTCGTGATGATGAAGTAGACTTGGGCCATCGCACTTCTTCCCTTTCATCTTGGCACTTCATACTTACTTATGCCTAATATGTGTACATACCTTTAAAGATTTGGTTTGAACATCTACCTCTTGAGGCAAGGGCAAGGGTTCAACCCCTGCTAATAGCCATAGTTGGTATGCAATGGGCCCTAGGCCAGAATTCAAACCTACCTCCTTGTCGTCTATGGGCCGTATATATGGTACGACCTTTTCATCTATATACTCATACTAAAGGGTGCCCAAGTGTGCATTCACATCATAAAATCATGCATCTAATGTATATATACATATGCAAGGATGTGGTCTTTATGCATGGCCATGCACATGCTTCCACATTCTTTCGTGTGCATATCTAAAAGAAACAATGTTTCAAAAGGAATGACGTTCTAATAAATGCTTATAAGGCCTAAATGTATCCTTGGTACAAACAAAATTTAGGCACATAACCCACAATTTATCAATCCAATCATGCATGATATTCGTCTAAATGGTTCACATACATGATTTCTTAACTTCGTATATCATAAAATAATTCATGACATACAATAAAAATTCAGAAGGAGCATAATTCCAAGAATACATAACCTTCATTCCAACCTTTTTGGGCTGGAATGCCTGACGATGGCGGCGCTGCCTTCTCAGCGTTTGTTAGTTCCAGTGCTTCCATTGCAACGCATGGCATGTCGTTTAGCACACATGAGGCGTCACTTCCTCGAGGCACCGTCTGAACCTTTTGAAGCGAATGCCCATTGCCACCAGGAAACAAATGAGGCCTTGTTCGCAGTCGATATTGTAGGCTTCCGTCTTGAGAAAGGCAAACTATCCGAGATTCATGATGGTTGCGGTGTGTGTCGGCAAGACAAAGATCTTGAACAAAACTGCGCCAGAGTGGAAAATAAACGGAGTGTTTCTACCCATCTGGATGATGAGGTAAGTTAGCAGAACAATCCTAGAACTGCATCAGTCTTCTATCACGTACTAACTTGCAGAAGATGTGAAGGAGGTCGGCATGTAGACCATCTTCACCTGGTCGAGGGCTTCCTGCTTCCTTCTCAAGACGGACTCCGTCTCAAAGATTTCAAACAGTGGTGAAGTAAAAGTCTACAAGGCAATGGAAATGCAGCAGACAAGCGACGCAACTACACCAACAGGCGAGAGCAAACGATGCTCTGCATCAGACGAAACCATAAGTCGCACGTCTGTATGGCGGCAAGTGACGAATTATGCGAATGCATGCATTCTACATGCGCCTATCCAGAGGAGCATGTCTGGTTCGAATAATTCGTTGCATATTCTCATTGCGCCATGGAATCATTAGAATCTGACAAAGCTAGATATTACTCCATCGCCAGAGATAATAGGCGCAGGCATGACAAGGTTCAGTCGACAGCTTCGACGGAGAAAGCGATTGCGGCAGCACAGGAGGGTTTGGAGAAAATCTGTTGAGCTTCGAATGAGTAAAGCAGAGGTGGATCTACATTTGTAAAGGTGGAGCTCCAGTATGCCGGCGGGGACGACCAGTTCCACAAATCTCTGATTCATCTGCTTCGTAAGATGCTCTTGCAGAATCTCGCAGCCAAGGCGGACTTAGCTTTTGAAGGACCATCTCCGACCATAAGGCACAGAGTAAATGTCCGCAGAACTGATCGAGAGGACACCGTGTATCAGCCTCTCCTGCACCATGATCTGTCCATCGCCAAGGTGTCTGGCCAAGAAGAGCGCATGGCGCATTGGATAAGGCAACAATTGCCTCCCTGCTACTAGGGATCGAATCCCGAAATCTGCAAATAGTGCGCGTAATCATTTTGGAATCAAACCAAGTAGCAACGATCTGCATATGGCGAAAGTACTTCGACAGAGATGAAGAAGTGTTACAGCAATGCAATTTCAACGTAGCTCAACAAGAGCTTACAAACTATTGATGAAGATAAAGATCTCCATAGATCTCAACCTAAGGGCTCTATACCATTTCCAAGCTTAGGATATCACATGAAATCACATGGCTTCTAAAAGAAGACTCTCCAAGTTCTCACGTACAAACCAAGTGGCTAGGAGAAGCTTCCAATCAAGCCTAAGGTACTCAACCTTAGAGAATTAGCCCTAAGGTTCAAGACCCATCTAAAAGGGGTAAATAAACCATAAATCCCAAGGGTTTCACACCTAGAAGCCCAAGGGTTCTACCCCTTAGACCCATGTAATCATACAACATCATGCTTTGATACAATTGTGAGGAGGTGAAGGTAAAGTAGAGAGAGGAGAGGGTCTTTGCAACAACCTGCTCTAGACAAGCCAATTTCTTGCTTAAACACTGTAGTAAACTCCCTAAGATATCAAATGGTGCATAAATATGATCATAGTACTTTGGAGAATTGAACTCAGTTGTTTGAGTCAAGGCAAACTATTTCTAGATTTTGATCCAGAGAAGAAAACCTTCTATTTATGGAAGAAGGATATTACAAAAATGCTAAGTGCTCGTGACCTGCTATAAATTGAGAAAAAACCTTTTGCACAACGTCAAACGGGAAGGTAAGTGAGCTAATACAAGATATTTAACGAATTTAGAGTGAATAGAGAGTGAAAAATAAACTTTAAGAAGTCATAGGTGTGATCTTGATATTTCAAGAAATAGACAATACACATATATAGTCATAGAGATTGATTCATATCTTTGCACAAAGAGCTCAAATGACCAAAATGTTGCACACATAAACAAGGGTGTTACCTTCATGATCCAAGCATTAAATGAGATAATGAGACCAAAGCCTCACTTCGATCACCTTTTAAATTAGACAAACCTAAACAATACACATGTAATAATGGACCTTAGATGATGATGATGATAAATCGTCAAGCATAAGTACTGAAATGATGAATAAAATACATGGAGGTGTTGGAGGACTCTAACGGCTACAAGATAAGTACAATGATCACTCTGAAAGTTATTCAGAACTCTACTACCTTTCATGGCTTTTCCAATCAAATATATATAAGCTTTTCTCCTTGATTTTAGTAGGTAGTTATTGATTGATTCTACCTAAAGATTTTGCTCACTTTTTGGTATATATTTGAATTTGAATTCAAATATGAGTCATGACTTTTGGATCTCTTGAAAATTAATTTGTATCTTCATGAAGGACTTTTACAATAGGTAAAAGTATAGTGAAACTTATCCTTATAGATGAATTGTGTACACATACACAATGCTTCTCACAGTCCAATGTGATCCATGGATATGGTCAAGCACTAGGCTTTCCATGTGCACCAACATTGAGGATGTTAATCTTCAATTTCTTGGTTATGGTGCGGTTCTTCTTTCAACTACTAAAGAGAAACTTCATTGGGATGGCAAAGATTCACAGACACATGCATTGATAAATTTGTTGATATATTTAGGTAGTGATGTGTGTGAACACTCTAGGACCGCTGGAGAACTTTTTTCCCTCTTTAGGAGGTTTTTTTCCCCAACTTGTATATACACTTATTGCCCTAATGGGCTACTAATCTCTGTACATTCTACTGGTAATACATTCAGTATTGTGTGTTGTGCTCCAAGCTTCTTCTTCTTCCTTGTGCTGTTCAAGTGCTCCCGCAGACGTCTAACTCCAACAATTGGTATCAGAGCAGGTCGCCACTTCATCTAGGGCATTGTCTACATCTCTCCGGTTGCAGTCTCAAAATCATAGGAATTTTGGTAAGCATACTCAGGGTCTTTTAGAGATCAAAACGACTTCGCTTTGTGGTGTTGAAATCGCGATCTGAGCTCGTTTTGGCCTCCAAATGCACTATCACAATGCTTGTGGAGGCTATTTCATCTTTTTGTGCCAAAGATATATACCAGTTTTGGTTCGCCAGTATAAGCATCTTGAAGTCTGCTACACGTCTAGCATAACTCGTTTGGGTAGTTCTGTTCAACTTTTTCAGATACAATCTTTTTTTGCATCAAGGTATTTTAGTTAGTAGCCATGGCTGAAAGCAGTGATGTATTTTGTATGTTGGATGTTGAGGATAAGTAGGATGGTACGAATTATCCATTGTGGACTTATATGATGCATCATGTATTGGTCGCAAAAGGACTATGGAATATTGTGTAGGGTGTTGAAAGTCATCCTGTTACACCTGCGAATACAAGTACTGCAAATACAGGTGCTGGAGCTGATGGAGATGGTGTCGAAGATGATGATATTCTGTAGATTCCTGTTCGTGCTGCTGTTTTTGTTGCACCTACTGTAGAGCAAATTCATTGGGATGGCAGAGATGCTCAGGCACATGCATTGATAACTTTGTCTATCAAACATGCCATTATTTCTCACATTCGCTCTCGTAGAACAGCTAAGGATGCTTGGGATACACTTAACACATTGTACCAGGCTAAGAATGAGGCTCATGTTGCTTACCTCTGAAAACAATTGGAGAGTGAGTACATGAATGAAGGTGATTCTATGGGCAATTTTCTCACAAAGATCAGGGATTTGAAAGAATAGTTGATTTCTGCTGATGAAGTTATACCAGATAGCTCACTTGTGCAGACCATTCTGAATGGTCTTCCTGACTCATATCAAAGTTTTTCTTCTACTCTTCATTTGATGATGAAAGCCAATCCAAATGCCTTGTCATTTGAGGAGTTAGTCTATGTTTTGTTGTAGGAATATCAATCTGGGCAGAATAGGTCCATCATGCGTGTTGCAGATCAAGCTTTCCTGGCTAGTGAGAAGGGCAAAGGTAAATGGAGCTCTTCTACTAGTAAGCAGAAATTTGCAAATGCTACACATTCAAAGAAGGAAGACAAAGATGAGAAGAAATCAGAAAAGCAGAATATTTTTTGCAAATAGTGTAAAGAAAATGATCATGTCATTAAGAGCTGTCCAAAATTGGCTGCTAAAGAGGCAAAGAAGAAAGAGGCCAAAATGGTTGTTGCAGAGTCCTTTACACCGAAAACAGAGTCTACTAATCTTGTGTAGCATGAAGAATGGGCATTTACTACTGTTTGCAATTTTGACCCATCTTCTCATGAGCAGTGCATGTCTGTAGTAGACTCAGATGTTTGGTACTTTGATAGTGGGGCGACCAAACATATTACCTCGTAGCACAATTTCTTCTCTTCACTCGAGCCTGGATCCACAGGGAATACTGTTACATGCACCAACAACTCCTCTTATCCTGTTATGGGAGTTCGTAAGATCATTTTGACTAATGTTGATGGTAGTTCTTTCACTTTGTCAGATGCTTTATTTGTGCCAGGGATCAAGAAAAAACTGTTATCAGTTTTTGCATTAGCCAAGATTGGCTTGATTGTGAAATTTGTTGATGATAAATGTACAATTCATGATCTGTCAAATGGCGATCTCATTATTACTTCTGGAATTTTATGTCGTGGGTCATATAAGCTCATAGACTATGAAAGATCTGTAAATGATTTGGCATGTGCAATACATGATTCTCAGGCTATGTCAGATGCAAAGCTTTAGCTGCACACTTTGGTCATTTGAATTTTGCTAGTTTGCTATGCCTGTAGAAATCTGAAACGGTGTCCTCTTTGCCCAAACTTGAGGCACCCAAAAAACATGTTTGTGAAGGCTTTATTTGTGGAGAATGAGTTCTCCTATGCGCAACAAAAATGTGTAGTGGACCCTTGTATGTCCAACACTTAGACAAACAACTGCACCTTAGATAGCTTACTGTTCTCAACACAAAACTCAAATTGACTTGTGCCTTTATTCAATCAAACTAGATAAAGAGATCTTTCTAACAAGCTATAAATAACTTAATCTGGACAAGTTTTGATTAGGAAACACAACTGACAAAGATGCACTACCTGTCCACACAAGTATGCTGAAGAAATGAACTTCATTCTTGGATTGATAACTCCCTGAATATATATGCTTTGAGGAAGATATTTAATACAGAGAAAAATCACACAAATAACTTTCAAACAATCTTAAATCAAGTAATTTAGATGCATTTTTGTTAGGAAACTCAACTGACCAAAATAGACCACCTGTGCACATAAGTATACTAAAAAACTAGACTTCACTATTTGACATATATCTCACAGAATATAAATCCTATGAATGAGATATTTGGGATAAAGGACATACATAAGGAGCATTCCAACAAGCAAACAGTCAAGCAATTTGGACATGTTTTGGTTGGGAAACTTAACCAATCAAAATAGACTTGTCTACACAAGTATGCTGAAAAACTAAACTTTACTCTTTGACTGATATCTCATAGAATATATAATCTTTTATGGAGACATTTGAGACGCCAAAAAAATTTAGATAAGCTTTCCAATGAGTGTTTAAACACAATAAATGGTTACATATACACCGAGATATGAGCTTCAAAACAGAGCTATGTACAAAATGATGTGTGGCTGGAAGGAGTCTATGGGAAGACAAAATGACAAAATGACTAGATCCGACTATTGGGAGATCTTGCCTCTTTCTCTCCTTGTTTAGAATGTGCTCCCACTCCACTTTTATAACCAATCATCATGTGACAAAGTTTCTGCCTCCTTCTTAACTCACCACTTTGCCCACTACATGCCACTGACTACAAGGCACATATTGTATCTTTTACTCATCATGAATTTTGGCTATACTTTTTTCTTTTCTTTTTTTCTTTTCTCTTCTTTTCCTTTATCTTTATATTTGGTAGCTTTATCCAAGCATAGCTCATATGAAAATGAGCTTGTACATTTATCTTCAACACTCCCGCTAAAGCTCATTTGGGAGTTATCTTCAACCATGTCCTGAAAATTTATCACATCCTTGAAACCTTTGAGTTTAGAAGCATCCAAGAACTTTGTAAACATATCTGCAACCTGCTCTTTGGTTCCGATGAACTTTATCTCCACATCTTTGCTCAATACCTTCTCCCTTACATAATGGTAGTGGACCTCTATGTGCTTGCTCCTTGCATGAAACATAGGATTGCTTGCCAAGTAAATGCTTCACATGTTATAACCATATATAGGGATGGTTCCAACTTGCACTTCAAGATCAACCAAAAGCTTTTTAGTCCACATTGCTTCACATGTGGCAAATGCTAATCCTCTATATTTAGCCTCCATGGATGAAAGTGCAATAGTAGGTTATTTCTTTGAGCTCCATGTGATAGGTTTACTTCCTATCATGAACACATAACCTGAGGTTGATCTCCTATCGTCCTTTGAACTTGCCCAATCAGCATTGCTAAAGCCTTTGACCTGCAATTCTTCATCAAACTTGTAAAACAAAGCATGATTAACTGTATGGTTTATGTATCTCAACACTCTCTTGGCTGAATTTAAACGTTCACTTGTTGGGGCTTGCATAAACTGAGAAGGTACACCAACAACATAAGATAAATCAGGTCTTGTAATGTTTGCGTAGATTAATGATCCTACAATGCTTCTGTATGTCGTTACATCTTCCAATAGTTATCCATCATTTGAACAAATCTTTGTATTTGTGTCCATGGGTTGAGTGAGTGGTTTGCACTCACTCATTCCAAATCTGAAAAGAACATCCAACAAGTACTTCCTTTGCATCAAGTAGATGCCACTTTTTCCATAAACAACTTCAATTCCTAAAAAATATTTCAGCTCTCCAAGATCTGAAATTTTAAACTCCTTACCAAGCTTCCTTTTGATATCTTTAATCCATGTAACATCATTTCTTGTTATGATGAGGTCATCGACATATATGCAAATATATACCTCTCTATTTTCTTCCTTCTTCATGTACAATGAAGGATCTACACTACTTGGGTTGTATCCACACTTAGTAAGATATTCTACCAATCTCTGATTCCATGCTCTTGGTGCTTGTTTCAAGCCATAAAGTGCATTTTTCAACCTGCAAAGAAAGTCTGGATGGTTAAATCCAACCGGTTGACTCATGTATACCTCTTCTTGTAGTTCTCCATTAAGAAAAGCATTTTTGATGTCGAGCTGATATAATCGCCATCTCCTTGAAGCACCAATTGCTATTAATGTTTTGATAGTTCCCATCTTTGCAACATGGCAGAAAACTTCATCATAATCTATGCCTTGTGTTTGTTTAAATCTTTTGGCAACTAATCTAGCTTTATATCTGGCTAGTGAACCATCAACATTCCTCTTTACTTTAAACACCCATTTGTTTGGAACAATCTTCATACCTTCTTTCTTTGGCACTAGCTCCCATGTGTGATTATCTTTGAGAGCTTTGATCTCCTCTTTCATAGCTTGCTTCCATTCCTTTTGTGTGCAAGATTCTTCATATGTCTCAAGCTCTTTGTCTTTGATAACCTGCATCATGTATGCAAAATGTGTTGCCATGAAACTATCATAACTCAACCTTTGAGTTGGATACCTTGTCCTTGAAGATCTTCTTTCATTGCCTTTAGAAAGTTGCTTTTTAACCTATTTAGCTTTACCATCAAAGTGATTACCTCTTCATATTCTTCTTCACTTGCATCTATCTCATTGTTTGGAGCACAACAGAGAATACTAAATGTATTACCAAGCAAGGTAAGTGATCCATTAGGGTTATAGGTGTATATACAAACTAGGGGAAAAAACCTCCTAAAGAGGGAAAAAAGTGCCCTGGTGGTCATAGAGTGTTCACACACATCACCATTGGAGTTTGAGGTCTATGGAAGCAGATGAACAATACAGGAAGAAGAAGAAGATTGGAGCACAACACACAATACTGAATGTATTACCAAGAGAATGTACAAAGATAATTGACCCATTAGGGTTATAGGCATGTATACAAGTGTGTACCTAAGTCGTAGAACCTTAAGGATTTGTGTCAACTAAGACTATACCTCAATCGCCCCACAAGTGCAAATAGTCGTGGATTGATACATGTTTAATTATCAATCTATGAAATTAGACATCAAGTGTATGAAGAAATGTGCACACATGATGGTAAGTGAAGTGACAATGCTACAATCCATGTAACGTAGTTCAACTACCTCTCCTACACTTTATTTCTTTGAAAATGCACATCATGATACTTGTAACAATAGTAAGCATGAATTTGGACTTTTCTCTGAGCTTCGAAATCCAAATATGGTCCATTGCAGGTTTTTAAAGCTCTTGATGACACACATCTAATGGTGGTATTCTCAGTCAAATATGACAAATGTGTTTCAAGTTATGAGTAAAATAGTGATTGGCGGGAAACATTACTCAGTTTTATGACTCAACAAGCTTCACACATGCATTACAGTCATGAAAACAAGAGGGGATGGGGTAGAAACCACTCCTAGACACATATTTCAAGCATGAAACACACACTCAAGCTCTTGGAGAAGAAGATACTTAGAAGAAAAGAAGCAAATTCGAAATTTCAGCTTGATTACTCACAATGGAAAAAAGTTATTACAAAGAGTCATCGAGTGACTTATATACATGTGCCCTAAAAATGATCCTTTCACACAAGAGACCGGCACTTTTTTTGAAAAACACTAAATTCCTACTATTTTAAAAGGCTTCTGTTACAATATTTGGGATTTATGCATCTAGAGGACTCCTCTAGTGCATTTACATCGTTCATGATGTCCTTGATAGAAACTTGAAGAAGAAAAATCATGACTAAATTTGAAAACTTTTGGGGTCTGCTATTCTTTGCTTCTTTCCTCTACAACACTCTCCCCCTCTTTGTCCCTCCACACATCCCTACTCCTGAACTCTCTCATCCTCGACAAGCTTTGAATGATAATGTGAGTAAGTCTGAATAGCTGTTTTCTCTCTTTAGTTCAATAGATTAGCTTCACACACCATTAACTCTTTCGATTCAGCCAATTTAACATCATAATTAAAAAAAAAGCTTAGCTCATATGCTACTATTCGAGCATCTAAGTTTGAAGACATTTTCAAAAAGATTTCAAAATCCATTTCAAAAAAGCCTGTAAAGAATGCTTCTTTGAACGTTTGCATATAGGGGCTTGGTAGAAACATTAATCTTGAATATATTGCCATTATTGTAAGTCAACTATGTGTGATAGAAAGATAAAAAATCAGAGCATTTGTGCCTTGGTTAATGTCGATGTAATTCAAAAATGTGTATGCAGCATGCTTAAATGCTTTCAAAACTGTAAGGAGCATGCTCAACACTTTATTGGTCATATTAATGGCTAAATATGGAATGTTAGTATATCTCGAGAGCCAAAATTCTATCGTGCACACCATATAATCTTCAGTTGGTAGGTAATTGTGTGGTGGGCTTGGCAAGAGTGGGTAATTCAGCCACTGATTATTAATGGTGCCAGGTCACTGTGCCTCCCAAAACTCCCTCCATGGCCTTCTACGTAGTATTGGACAAAAAGAAGGTTTAATTTGAAGTAAATATGGTGCATCCTCCCAATGCACCCACAACGTAGGATTTTTCTCCAAAAAGTTTTACCTCCAAATTGGATCTACTTTATCGAATTCTTCCTATATATATGAAAAAGTGTCAGCTCTAAAGTTTAATGGTTGATTTAGTTCTTTTTGCATCGTTCATTTGATGTATTGCCTGGTTTCTTTGAGCAATCCGTATGGTATATTAAAAGGCTTTAGAATTTGTTCTAAACTTTTGATCTTAATTTTTGCTTCCTTCATCACTTTTATTACCATATCTTCAAACTATGTTGCAAGCTTGGACACCAATAGAGTCCGCTCGTTTTGGCTTATTTTTGCAATATTTTGTGTATCTTGATGGGGGAGAAGGAGGGCTTACCTCAGTCTCCAGAGTAGCCGCTTGAGAGGTTGGAACCACTGGTCTCCCCATGTTGGTTTTGCTTTTCCAACTGAGCTATTGAATTTGAAATAATTGCATCTTTTTCCTTGATTTTTTTTGTTGTTGCGCTAAGCTCTTTGTCGCTTTTCATCTTGCTTTCACCTATTATAGCTATTTGTTCGACATCCTCCTTTTATTGTTCTTTATACCTAGATTCTCCTGCTTTCCAATTATTTCTTAATTCATTGGTGTCATGCATGTATTTTGTATCCCATTTTTCATGTGAATCTTGCTCCTGCTTGAGCTGGTCCACATACTTCTCAAGTTGAGCTTTGAGTTGCACCATATCTGGTCGGGTACTCGTAGGTACTTTTGTAGGTTGGTTGAGCGAGCTTGAAGTCATTAATACTTTATTTCTACCTATAAGCATATCTGCTTCATCCATATATATCTTGATTTGTGTTTCTAGAATTTTGTTTCGGTTGATCAGGCATACCTTTTTGTTTCATTTGCCTCATATTTTTGTGTAATTTCTTTGAATATCTACACTATAAGAAGAAAACCCACATGGATGCCTACTGTTCAAACAACACCTCCATGTAATACTTGTCTACAATGGGTACGAAAGGATCGAATAACTAAACCAGACAACTCAACACAAAAGAAGACCAATCACTCAGTGAAGACAAGAAGAGACAAACAATATTCATCATTGCAATCAGAACCACCAAGATTTCTTTGTATATGGCTTCCAAAGTCATTAGTAGAGGCCTAGAAGACATAGCAATGTATGTGGATCCCGTAGTAGGTCAGACAGAATGCAAATCAAGAGCTAGAAAAGTTTAATGAGATATCATGCCTGCAAAATGAAGCAAGGAGGTCCAAAAAGACTTATCAAGGGTACCAAAATAAAACGACCTCTAAACCTCAGACTTCAAGAAGAAAGGAGGCAAGGACTAGAGGACGAGGAGACCTATAGAAAAAGTGCTTCAAACTTCCCTACAAAGTGGATATGGAGACCAAAGAGGCAGCAAGAACAGGAACAACAAACTCAACAGGATTCTACTTGCACTCATGAAGAGTCCACTGTACATAGAGCATGCATGACATGGCCACATTACAAGGCCATGCATTCGGCACCTTATCTCTTCAAAAAAACTAGTGGTGCACATTTCCATCATTGGAATAGTTCTTAGTTTCTATTGCCATAGGAATGACCATACATTGTAAATAAATAAGTGCTTCGGCTAGATCTAATTTTGTTTTCTTTTAGGATTAAAAATTAAAAGAAGTATGGTAAGAGATCTTACTTACTTGAGCATGGGGGAACGGAGTGATGAAAGAAACGACCTATCACTAAACCACACATAGAATAGTAAATTGGTTTCTCCGTGAAGCTGATCCTTTCATTATTATAAGTGCCGATGGCTTTCGAGGATTTTGAGGCAACCGTTCAAGAGGAGGTGTTGGAGTTTCCACTGCAAAGTGTCACTAAAGTCAAGGGCAATTGGTTCCGAGAAGAACAACATGCAAGAGAGCATCTCTTCTTTGTGACAATAAAGATCATGGACACCAACCATCAGTTCCCGGTCATGTCCCAGGATTTCAAAGTATTACATGAACTCCCATCAACCGTGGATATCACGACAAAGGCAGGAATCCATAAGTTCTATAAATAGGATTTTCATTGATGTACTCAGGTGATGAACACTCTTCAACCAGCCTTGCATAACCCCTTAGTACCCTAAGCAAAAGTCCTAGATGCGGAGAATGGGTGATTATTCAATTCACTCATGAATTGATTAAGGAAGCGTTTGGATGGGAAAAGGATGCGAATATAGACCTAAAAGATGAAAGCCGAGGAACAAAGACCTCCACTTTCATGGACATTAATCGTATAGATACTGAAGAAGAGGTTCGTTTGATTCACCAACATTTCTGCTTTCCAAACATGCACCCTACATCCAAGAGCGTCTATTTGAAGCAAAGAAACAGTGGGGCCACAAAAAGTTCTTGAATGGAAGTGTAGCATTGACAATCTTGATCGACCATGCATTAGGGATTCAAGAATATCTTAAGGAGATGCCATCATCAACAGAGATGGCTAAGTATGCAAAACTAGCCACTGTACCAAGGAAAAAGAAAGGAATCAAAGTGATGGAAGAGGCAGGAACCAACTCTCAAACCAGGATGAGAGGAACCAAGAGATTAAGGGAAATGTTAAAGGTAGAAGAAACACTTCCTGCTTCAAAAAGAATACACGTACTTCCAAGAACAACTGTCGACAACACCAAGCCCATCACGGAAGACGAATTAAAGAAAGCAATGGAAGCTACTCATCAATATATGGAAGGACAAGTAAATCTGCATGTAGAAGGGCATAATTATCATCAATCCCATGTAGAATCTTCGCAAGGAAAGAGGTTGACAAAAGTCCATAGATACAACGAATTGGGATTGACGAACTCTAGTTCATCTTCGGACACCCAAGAAGAACAAGAACCATCCCTAATGAATGTGGATATAAAAAACGAGTCAAACGGTGATGGCAATTGGGATGAATTAAATCAAGTGAAGGATTCCTTTGAAGTGGAAGGCTCCAAAATGAATGAAAGTCCAGATAACACAACTACAGAGCCAATAAAGAAAGAATCATCTCAAGAAGGAGTTCATATACTAAAGATGAATGAAGAAACAACGATTCAAATTACAAAGAATCACTTGGATGGAGAAGTCATATTAAAGATGCCAAAGAAAGAAAAAGAAGAGGAAGTGGAGGAGCAACAACCATTCACTCCAATCAGGGTCATAGCAGAGCCTTCTCCAATGGATGTTACATTCTAGGGAAGTGCTACAAAGTCTCCAACACAGGAAGAAGAAGACAGATACACCTTCGAATTCGACAACCCCATAATGAGACCATACACATGGGTAAGGGAAAAGATGTACTCACGAGGGAAGTACCTAGTATCCCCAAGACATGGCTAAATGTGGACGTGGCTCGACTCAAGCCCATGGTGAAGCAAATGATACAAATAACCATGGACACTCAACAACAACTCATAGAAGTAGATGCCAATTACGACAAGGCTCTAAGGGAGCGCAACCAATTTCAGGTAATAAGTGAAAAGCTCTCTGCACAGGTAATAGAAGTCCAACAGGCACTCACGGCCAAGGAGAAAGAAGCTAATGAAGCTATGGAAAAATGCAATATGTTAACAACTAATAATAAAAAACTACAAGACCAACTCAAAGAGCTACAGAGCAAGTATGAAGCCACTGAAGCCGAGAAAGCACGAATGACTACAAGAAGCAAACTGCTGGAATCTCAAATAAATGTATACATGGAGGAAGGTAACAACTTTAGAAACAAGAACAAAGAACTCATGACAGCCATCGTGTGCAACCAACCGATAGAGGCACTAGAAGTATCAACGAACAATACACAATCATTGGAAGCACAAATTGCAAAGTATGAAGATCAGCTGAAACAAGAGCAAGCTCTAAGAGAAGAGTGGGAGAATAAATACATGTACGACACTAATGAACTGAGAAAAAAATGGAAGTTGGTAGGGAACAAACTCCTTGCACACTGTAATGAAGATGCCGATCAAATGGCTGCAATAGGAGAAGAACAAAGAAGAACAAAGAAGCAATCATGAAAGCAACCAATGAGATAAAGGAAAAAGATGAAATCATTGAGAAGTTAAAGGCTCAAATAGCAAAGAAAGTTACAGGGGGGACACCAGTAGTTCTAAGCTCCAAAGTGGCTACTGAAGAGACAGGTACATCCTCTCCCCCCCCCCCCCATGCACCATTCACCTATAAGGGAGGAAGCAGAGCCAAGCACTGAACGACATAATCGGGCTCTTGCAGAACTAAGCCGAAATGAGCAAGCACTACTAGTGTCCCAACTTATCAAGCAATTTGAAGATCAAGTAGTGAAGGTAATGAAAGAAGCCAAGATCGAAAGTAAAAGCCTAGAACAAATTTTGAAGCCATTTAATATACCTTACGGATTGCTTAAAGAGGAGACTCGGAAATATATAAAGAAAGCTACTAATAAAGGCTAGATAATGATCTGCAGTTCAACTTGAGCATGTTTACATATACACAAGAGGAATTTAACAAGGCAGATCCGATATGGAGACATAAGTTTTTAGAAAAAAATCCAACCTTAAGGGTACACAAGGAGTCAGCACCATACGTGCTACAAGTTAATCCATCTTTTCGCCCAGTACCTCGAAGATGCACCTCGAGGCAATTTTGGGAAGCACAGTGCCAGGGTACTGTAAATAATCAATGGCTAAACTATCCTCTACTATCAAGTCCGCCATGCAATTATCTACCAACCAAAGAATATATGGTGCAGACCATAGAATTTTGGTTATTCGGATATGCGACCGTACCAGATTTAGCCATCAAAATGACCAATAAAATGTTAAGTATGCTACTGATAGTTCTGAAGGTTTTCAACATGTGCAATACACCTTTTTGAATTTTATCGGCATTAATCAGGGTGAAGATGCCATAATTTTTTATTCATCTACTACTCCAAGTCGATTAACTATAATGGCAATATACTCGCGACTCATGTTTCTACCGAGTCCATATATGCAGATTTTTGAAGAAGCATTCTTCACAGGATTTTTTGAGATGGACTCAGAGATCTTTGTAAAAATATATTCCAATTTAAATGCAAGACTGGTGGCCTACGAGCTCAGCTTCTTTGCAGATCATAGGCAGGCACCAGATGATGGAGTAAAGTCAACACAATGGAAAGAGCTAATGATATGTGCAGCCAATTCGCTAAATCACAGAGAGCAAAAGGTAATACAAACTTACTCAATCACCACAAAAAGTCTATTGGGGACGACAGAGTTCAGGAGGAGGGACATGTGGAGAGAGAATCAAGCAAAAAGAGAAGAAGAAGAAGATCGAAGAATAAAACAGCTCACTAAGAACGAACCACCCTCTGTGCAAAGCCCCGTAGGGGCACACATCAGGCTGCACTACCAAAGGACTAGGTCCCGAAGAGTGGAAACAAAGAATTACAACAACCAGGAACTTTCAAGGGGAAGTTGCACAACACTTCCTCATCCACTAGGTGTGTGCGGTGGAAGGAAATAAACAGGCAAAGGAGAATGCATCAGGTCCCAAAGAATGTAAAAGAAGATATAAGAACAAGACCTTTGAAACGAACGCCTGATTAAAAGAGATGCAAGGTTGACCAAGTGATGCGTGCAGTGGAAAGAAGTAAATAGGCTCCAGAAAATACGACAGGGTCAGATTTATGAGAACAAAGCAATATACGAAGACCAAAAGTTAGAAAGGGGTCCAAGCTGAGAAGTTGAAATGGGTGACTCAGAATATCACATTCTTAGATACTGGATGTGTGCATGGCAGCGTGACTTAACACAACCCAAATTTGTGAATATAAGGAATACCAAGGGGCTTACAAAAGCAAAGAACTTAGATCGGATAAGGTAACAAATTTACTGACAGTCTGTATTGCTTCTTCGACCACTGGGTGTGTGTACTAAGGAGCTATAAACAAGCCGTAGACAAGAAGCAAAGCCTGTCAAGGGACAACAAAGACAAAGAGGGGGAGATGATGCAAAGTAAAGAAGCACAAGGAATTTTCAAATTACGAGCACAATTTTTCTTCTTCAAATTCCTATGAAACTCCCTTGAAGCTATGTAAATGCACTAGAGGAGTCCTCTAGATGTATAAGCCCTAATGATTGTAACATAACTCCTGTAAAATAGTAGGAAATTAGAGTTAGTTTATAAAAGTGCCGACCTCTTGTGTGAAAGGACCATTTTTAGTGCACATGTATATAAGTCACTTTGTGACTCTTATAAAGAACTTTTTGCCATAGTGAGCTTTGAAGAAGAATTTTGAATTTGCTTCTTTCTTGCTGATTTCCTCCTTCTCCATGATGTTTTGTGTGTGTGTAATGCTTGAAATGTGTGTGTCGGACTATTGTCTACCCCTTCCCATTGCTTTTGAACTAATGTAGTGTGTGAGTGAGCCATTACGAGTTGTGGTGCGAGTGTTGGTGTTTCTCGCCATTCACAATTTTGCCAATAACTTGAAGCTCATTTGTCAAATTCGACGAAAAATATGGTGACAGATGCGTCTTGTCAAGAGCTTCTAAACGAACCCGATATTGACCATATTTGGAGTTCGGAGCTAAGAGAAAGGTTCGAATTTGTGCTTACTTCTGTAAATGGTATTGAAGCATGCATTTTTAGAGGATTTGTGAGTTGGAGAGGTAGTTGGAACTAGTCACATGCATTGTAGCTTAGATACTTCACTTGCCATCATGTGTGCACATGTCTTCATACACTTGGTCCTTGTGGTTCCTTGGATTGATAATTAAACGTGTATTAATCTACCACTATATGCACTTGTAGGGCGATTGAGGTCTAGTCTCATCGACACAAGTCCCTAAGGCTTCATGACTTAGGTACATAGTGCTCATGGGAATTTGTATCATTTGTCTCACCATCAATTTTGATTGGTCCACATCCACGTTCAACCATGTTTGTGGTATAAGGGGTTCTTTTGCTGTCTTTACATCTTTGCCTTTCTCAATATGTAATGTTTTGTTAAATGGTTGTCTGATGTGAAGATGAACTTGATGTTCATCCTCCGCTTGAAAAGTGACATCCATGGGTGATGGCTTTGCCATCGTGCGGATGGGTGTAATTTGTTCTTGTTCAATAATCTCTTCTTCTTTGAGCTCTTCCTTGAGATGCTTCATTTTGGATTGACTTTCAATCTGAGCTTCTGTGAATTGAAGCTCTGTTGTTTCATTTATTTGAACCACACACACCTTCTTTTTGTTTTTCCTCCTTTGCTTCTTGCTGCAATGTAGTAGGTTGTTCTTGATTTTGCTCCTTGCTATCCACTTTGTGTTGGTCCAACACTTGATTTAATTCTTCCCATCCGCCTTCATCATTTGTTTCGATGTGGATATCCATGTTCATGGTTGAGTGGTCATTGTCTTCTGGGGATTTGGATGATGAGCTTGAACTAATTAACTTCAATTCTCTATATGTGTGAAATATTGTTAATATATTGCCTGGCTGATTATGAGATGTCATGTTGGCTTGTTGGTAATGATGACCTTGTACTAGCAAAATGACTTCTCCTTCCATGTATTCATAGGTGTGTTCCATAGCTTCTTGTAATTTTTCCTTCCTAATAGGTGTAGGCTTTTCTAATTGAGTTCTTAGGAGGACATGTATCCTCTTCACCATTGGAGTCAAGCATCTTGCTCCTCACATCAAAGATTGTGCGCTTGTACTAGCTTCTTCTATAATATTCACACTTTTTCTCTTCTTAGGTGTTGTACCAGTTTTTGCATACTTCACCATTTCCATTGAAGAAGGCATTTCCAGAAGATATTCCCTAATTTTCAATGCATGGTAGATCATTACCATCAATGCCACACTTCCATTGAGGAATTTTTTGTGGCCCCATTGGTTCTTGGCTTCAAATAATCATTCTTGAGTAAAGGGCATTAAGTTTATCTAGTTGCCTACTTGCTTGATTGCATGAGACAAAAGTTGGACTATGATCTTTTGAGGTGCAGTATATACCAATGCATGTTTGGAAAGCAAAAGTGTTGATGCACCAAATGAGCTACTTCTTCAATATCAATTCGATTGATGTCCAAAAATGTCCTCTTCTTGGCTCCATGGCTTTCTTCCTTCAGGCCAATTTTACCATTTTTGGCCCATCCAAATGCTTCTTTTATGAGTTCGTGCGTAAAACTGATTGCTAAAGAGACCATGTAGGGCTTAAGCATCCATTCTACTTTTTCATTGAGGACTCCTACTTTGGGCACGGATGGCATGTCTAGTGCTAGATGCAATGTGTTCATCACTTGTGTACACCTTTGGAAGTCGGGTTTGTAAATAGGAAGCTAAAAATATTGATGAATTCTAGCATTTTTCACGACATCCACTATCGAAGGAATTTCATGCATGATTATGAAATCTTGTGACATAACATGACATTTGCTTTTAAGTTTTTCTCACCTTGCTTTCCGCCTTTGAGTTTTTCTTGATGTGTCAGGCTCTTCTAGTTCTTTTGAGTCCTCAACTACTTGAACTTTAGGTTCCAGTTTTACCTCCACCTCAAGCTCATACAATGCTTCCTTTACCACATTCTCCTTGGCTTGGGCTCGAATAATAGCCTTCAGTGGCACTATGTACTCCTTATCACTTCCAAATGATTCAATCACTTCAATCACATTGATCTAAGTAGTAGGAGGGGCCTTGTTGGGGTTCTTAGGACAATCTTGAAATAAGTCCTCCTTGCCACATTTGTTACAATAGCCTTCGCACACATGGGGGTGGGGGTGATGGGTTGTAGGGAAAAGTGCATTCCCTTATGAAATGATCTCCTCCACATCTATAGCATGGTCCTCTTGGGGCAAGTGGCCTAGTGGGTGGCCTACTAGGAACTAGGGCCCGTGGTATGGTGTACATGAGATTAACATACTCAAGTCCATAAGAGTTTTCATAACCCTCATAACTCTAGTATTGATGTTCACAAGCATGGTCGTATTCTATCAGGCTTATGTCATAAGGGTAATATTTTTCTTTGCTCTGATCAAAACCCTAATTTATAGTTTTCGTGCTTGTCAATGGTGTTGCTAGCACGATGGCTCTTTCTAGGTTTCCTCTGGTTGAGTATAAGTTAGTGGTACTACATTCTATGGGTGTGGTGGTTGTTGCCCTACCACTAGTTGTGGTTGACCATATCCTCAGTGCTCATATGGTCTTGGTTCTACTTGTGGTCCTGGTTATGGGTTATACCTTGGAACTTCTCTGCCTTGTTCCCTAGGAGGATATCTGTAAGGTCTATATTGAGGTGGTACAATTGGTCTTGGTTGTCTGTTAAAGGGGCAGTTCTCAATATTATGATTGGTGTACTTTTGCTCAATATGATAGTAAATGTTAGGTCCTTGGGTTGGTTGCCTATTGAATAAATAAGGTTGTGGTGGCACTAATCCTCCTCTTGTGCAAACATGGGGTGGGTGGTCTCCACCACAATGTGTACATCTCCTTAACATTGGCACTCTCATGAGGGTGTTCTGGTAGTTCCTCTATCCCTGCACTCTCAATTTCTTGGCTACTAACTTTGCCAATTCCTCTACATTGCTCATACTAGAAGTCACATTTCTCCTTGCTTCCTCTGATTTAGCAAAATTTTGTGTGGTCTTTAAGTCATCCACTAAAGTTGTCTTCCAAGTCTATGCACTCTTGAAGACATTCACTCAGTGTTTGCAATCATTTCACATATACTAAGGTTCTTAATGTGTTGTCAATTAGGCCATATAAAAACAAGGATATCATCTTCTACTCAGAAGGTCTCTCAATCACTAGACATAGGTCTATATTCTCATTAAATCTTGTGGCTGCATTCTTTAGCATCTCGTTAGGGGTCCGTCTAAAACTATGGATCAAAGATGATGAATTGTGCTTAATCCCTCTTTTGCTGAATTTCCCAATGAATTCCTCGAAGAATTGTTCAATGTTTCCAAAACAATTTGGTTCCAATGGTTGATGCCTTATCCTCATGTAGGTGAATCCATTTGTAATAGTAGGTCGGATCCATTCACCAAGTACATATCCACCAGATAATCATCTTGGGATATCAAGTCTCCTTTTAACACTTGAGAGACCACTGACTTTCCCCTTTGAGTAGTCACCATCTCTCTAGTATTGGTTCTCCTGGAGGTTCTTTGTCCCTCTAAGTCTCCTCTCTCATTTATCTGATTAGGGTTTTTCATTACTACATAGATTTGGCCTATCTTGTCCATATAGACACTGCCTACATACTTGACAGCTGGTCTTTGAACTATCTCATATTCTTTTATGTTTATCATTCTTGTTACCAAGGTATTAAGGCTGTCAAGGTAGATGGGTATTCCTTGCAAGTTACTGGACACGTACTGAAGAAAAGTCAGATATTTTCCTTCCATAGTAGACATAAGACCTTCTTTAGGCATTGAACTATGTATGTTCTCGGAGGTTGTAAGTCTTTCCTCCTCAGAGTCACTGGATGTGTTTGAGTAGATAGAGTGGTGGCTTGGTTGGGTTGCACTTCCTGCAGAAGATATGATGCTCCTTCGACTACCTTACACTCATCGAGATCTCAAGTTCATTCACCACGTAGTTCCTAGGTCTTTTTAAGCTCTATTGGTCGTCTTAACCTCTTTCAATTTACTATTTCCTCTTACTTCTTTCTTTCAAAATCTCTTTGTTTCCCATGATACATGATACCACTCAAGGAGGATACCACTTTTACACGATAGATGATACTTCATGTCCTACAATACACGATACATGATACCTCTGTCACATGATAAACGATACCACTTAGGGGTGATATCACTTTTATGAGATACATGATACCGTAGGTCAGATGATAGACGACACCAACTTCCCACAATACGATCCTGCTAGGCTCACGATACACGATACTTTGGGGTTTGATACACGATACATGATACTCAATGATCACGACATATACTTGAAGTGAGGCGATACGTGATACCAACCTTACACGATACAATACTTGCATGTCAACGATACACTATACTACTTTGATCATGATACGATACTTGCCTATTGGCAATACGTGATACTACTTTGGGATGATACACAATACCTCCATACACGATACACGATGTCTCAACCTGACAATACACGATACTTTGCAGTATCTTGATACTCAGGGAGGTGGTGTGCGATACACAATACTTGATGAGTATCGTGATACAAGGAAATTCAGGTATCATGATACCTGAACTCAACCGATCGTGATACTTTAGCCAAAGAGGGTCTAAATTTGAAAATTTTTAGTGCAGAGTGCTCCTCACACACTCCTCTGTTCCTTCCCACTGTAGGTGAAAAATTATCACTCGAAAATACTTTTTTCAACCCCACGATACTACCACTATGTCATGTCACATTTGTAGATGTTTAATGAATTCTCTAAGTCATGAGCCCACTAAACTATGTCATGTACTTTAGGCCTTTAGAGTACCCTAAGTCTAAAATGAAATGAACAATTTTTTTGGGGTTTACTTGAGGTAAATCCTCTACTCTAATCCTACCTATTGCTTCTATTCCTACACCCTAACTCTCTCACTCCTTCCCTACTAGACCTACAAACTCATTACACACACCATTAAAGTGTGAAGAAACAAGTGAAATAGTTTTTAGAGACTTGCCATTGATCAAGATTACCCCTACTCACATGATACATTCACTCCACAACTATTATCATCATGTAGGCACCTTGATTGGACTAGTTCCCTAGCAATGACACCAAAAAACATGTGTACCTAATTCGTGGAGTCTTAAGGACTTGTGTCAATTGAGACTATACCTCAATAGCCCCACAAGTGCATATAGTGGTGGATTAATACATATTTAATTATCAATCTGTGAAACTAGACATATTAAGTGTATGAAGACATGTGCATACATGATGGTAAGTGAAGTGACAATGCTACAATGCATGTAACTCAGTTCAGCTACCTCTTCATTTCTCTAAAAATGCATGTTGCGATACTTGTAACAGGAGTAAACAAAAATTTGGACTTTTCTCTTAGCCCCGAAATCCAAATATGGTCAATACCGGGTTTGTTTCAAAGCGCTCTAAATGACACACATCTAATGGTTTTATTTTTAGTCAAATCTGACAAACATGCTTCACGTTATGAGAAAAATAGTGATTGGTGGGAAACACTACTTCAACTCTACAAAAAACCTATGTACTTAGGTCATAGAGCCTTAGGGACTTGTGTCAACTAAGGCTATACCTCAATCGCCCCACAAGTGCATATAGTGGTGGATTAATACATGCTTAATTATCAATCCCTAAAATTAGACATATCACGTGTATGAAGATATGTGTGCACATGATGGTAAGCGAAGTGACAATGCTAAGATGCACGTAACTATGTTCTCGTACTCTTTATTTCTCTAAAAATGCATGTTGTGATACTTGTAATAGTAGTAAGTATAAATTCAGACTTTTCTCTCAGCTTTGAAATCCAAATATGGTTAATAGGGGTTCCTTTCAAAGTTCTCGATGAGATGCATCTAATGATAGTATTTTTTGTTGAAGTACACAATCCTAGACACACATTTCAAGCATGAAACACAAACTCAACCTCTTTGAGAAGAAGATACTCATAAGAGAAAAAGAAAGTTAAAAATTTCAACTTGACTATTCACAATGGCAAAAAGTTCTTACAAAGAGTCATCAAGTGACTTATATACATGTGCCCTAAAAATGGTCCTTTCACACAAGGGACCGGCACTTTTATTGAAAAACACTAAATTCCTACTATTTTACAAGGCTTATATCGTAATATTTGGGATTTATGCATCTAGAGGACTCCTCTAGTGCATTTACATGGCTCATGATGTCCTTCATAGAAATAAAGAAGAAAAATTATGCCTAAATTTGAAGATTTTTGGGGCCTGTTTTTCTTTGCTTCTTTCCTCTCCAACACTCTCCCCCTCTTTGTCTCTGTCCTCCCTTGACAGACTTTGCTTCTTGTCTTGTCAGATCTAGTTCTTGATTGTCTTGATGGCATATTTGTAGTTGTCCACTAGGAGCATGTGTGGATGCCTTAAAGGTTTAGAGACAGTGTATACTTCTTTAATTATTTTCCAATGGTCAAGGAAATGATCATAACGCGGGCCCTATTGCATTATTCTTAGCCTCTTTACTCTTTGCTCTGCATGCATCTAACAACTAAGGTGACGTATATTCTAATCATGTTTCACTGGAGTTCTTTGTCCGGTTGTTGGAAGGACCTTGTTTAACTTCTTTCACTACCTGCACTCAATGACTAGATCATGGCCTTCATTAGTCACTCCTTGCTGTGCTTAAACATCCAAATGACTTGCTCGATGAGTATGTGTTGAAGCTCAAGGTCAAGGACAAAGCATGGAAGCGCATCAAGGAAGTGAACACATGAGAAGAAGGAGCAAGTAGGGAGCTCCAAGATTCACATGTCAAATTTTCAGAAGAAATCCCTATAAAAATAGTGATTTTTATCACTAAATATCATTGTAAATACCATTTTCTATTTTTACAGCTCCATTTTGTTCAAGCCAAGGAGTCCTTGAGCTTGAGGAGTATTAGATGTATCATACTACCAATTTTCATAATTTTTAGATTCCGTTTGAGTCCCCAAATAAGCCCTAGAACCTAATTTTTAACTAGGCCGGACACTAGGTCTGGACAGGGCCAAAACCACTCAAAAACTATAAAAAGGGCTGGAGAGCTCATTTTTGGGGGTGGCTTGTTGTAGATTTCAGTTTTGTAAGAGAGCTCTTTGGTAATCGAAGCTTTCCATTGTTCCACTCTTTGCTCTTACCTTGTGCGCGTGTGTGTGTATGTGTGTGCATGCTTGTGTGCTTTCACTCATGCACTTGTGCCATCACTCGCTCGCGGTCTTCATACCGGTCCTCACGTCTCCACGGATTGACATTTATGAGGTGTATCTCCTCACGTTGGTACTCACCATTGTGCTAGAGTGACACCAAATTTGGCGCCGTTGCCGGGGAGAGAGCTTGGAGGACGAGCGTGTGACGGTAAGACGTAGAGTAGCGACGTTGGAAGGTAAAAAAATCACCATTTTCAGTTTACTTTCTGAGTTTTTTTCTTCTTCTTCATCTTCACTTTCATCATCATCTTCTTCCCTCTTCGTATTCTCTGATTTTTTCCATTTTCGCCACTTCATTCACTCGTTTTTTACTCGTGGCTGCGAGGAACAAGCTTAGGAGGAGTTGAGAACCAAAAACGCTGAAGAAAAACACTGAAAAACTCTCAAAAACACCAGAATCTGAGCGGTGGTATCGCGGCGTGAGAGGAACAGCGCCTGGTATCGCGAGCGTTGTATCGCGACTTTGGAGAGTGACTTTGCATCTACAGGCTGATAGAAGTGACAAGGATGACACAAGGTACACAAATCTGCAAAAATTTTGGAATTTGGGTGTCAAAATCTCCAAGTATCGTGTCCGGTTGAGTTGTGGTATCGCGATACCAGAACTCCCGTGTATCGCGACACTTGTTGAGGTATCGTATCGTGCATGCCCCACCTGAGGTATCGCGATACCATTTTGGTATCGTATCGTTAAGTGCTGGTATCGCGATCGTGGTCGCCCCGGTGGTATCGTATCGTGGTCCACCTGGTATCGTATCGTGCCATCCTTGGTATCGTATCGTTGATTGTGCAGTATCGTATCGTCGGCCAAGTTGGTATCGTATCGCCTCTAATTTCAATATCGTATCGTTGACTGAGTGGTATCGTATCGCTTGCAAACTAGTATCGTATCGTCGGGTACTTATTTTTGGTAACGCGATACCATTCTGGTATCGTGTCCTGAAGTTGGTATCGCGATCTTACCATACCTAGCAGTATCGTATCGCCCACTTCCCCACGGGTGTCGCGATACCATTCTGAGGTCGTATCGCCCTAGTCCTCTGGTATCGTATCGTTGAAGTTTTAGTATCATATCGCCTACTCCCCAAGGTAGTATCGTGACACTTGAAATAGTACGTATCGCCAAGACTAGTGGTATCGTATCGTTTCCTTACCAGGAAGTGTATCGCGATACCATTTTTGGTGTCGTATCGTGGCAAACCCTTGGTATCGTATCGTGACGTTGGTATCGTTATTTCAGTCGTCCCGGTGGTATCGTATCGTCTAGGTGGTATCGTCTGAAGGGGTATCATGTAAGACAAAGGTATCGTATCGTGGAAAATCTGGTATCGTATCGCCTGTTCTGAGTTCCCAGAGAGATCCTGTTTCCCTATTTTAAACCCCAGAACCCTGAATTGGCATAACTTTCTCATACGAAATCCGTTTGCTGTGATTTTGGTTTTGTTGGAAAGCTCGTGAGGAGTACAACAAAAACATCGACTGGTTATGTTAATATTAATACCAGGATTATTAGATAGGGTATTTTTAAGTTGACCCTCAGGTTGGACTAGGAAGCAAGGGGTTCCACAAGATTTTGAGCAATTCAAAGGACAATTGTGGACTTGCAAACAAGGCTTATGAACCTAAGCTCAAGATGATACCTAGGAAGAGATAGATAAAGTACCATATCACTTGAAACTAAGATCAACCACACAATCAAGTCAGGGACTCCCAACTCAGGGGTTAACTCTACGTGCGGAGATCATAGACAAGTGAGTCAAAAATGTCACTTAACTGGGAGAGGCTCTTGGTTTCTGAAGACATGCATAGTTCCGTACCTAGGGAAGGTTTTATGTCTAGAGTGGAAGGCGAATATCGAATGTCTCTTCAATATATATCCACTAACTTGCAAGGAATACCCATCTACCTTGATGGTCTATAGAGGACAGTGGCAAGAATGATAAACACCACAGAATTAGAAATAGTTCCAAGACCAGCTGTCAAGTATGAAGACGGAGTCTACATGGACAAGATGGGCGAGATATATGTAGTTACGGAAAGTCCTAGTCAGATTAATGAAAGAGGAGAGTTAGCTCAAGATCAGGAAACTACCTCGCAAAACCCATTTGAAACCCAACAAAGAACAAAAAATGTGACGTTAGGACGAATGAGCCAAGGTAGCATACCCGATAGACTACATGAACAATTCAACATGCCAAGAATCAACCCCCACGGCCACTCTAGCCAGAGGATGGGAAATATGAATAGACCTACCTTTAGGACAGAACCGCCCCAAGGTGTCCCCATCATAACTCGATCCCCAGAACCCGACAGAAGACTGAGACCAATCCAATTGGCCAAATGTATGAGGAATCGTTACGATGGCACAGGAGAACCCTATGACCACATTGCAGAATTCAAGCAGGTGTTGCGAGCAGAGCAAGTGGATGACTTTTTCATGCAATATGAATCCTTTGGGCTAACACTTACGGGAATAGCCTTAACTTGGTTTCAATCTCTGGATCCAAATTGCTTTGAGCATATTGAACAATTCTTCCAAGAACTTATTTGGGAATTCACGAAGCGCGGGATCAAGCACAATTCGTCGTCCTTACTACATAGTTTCAAACAAGCTCCCAATGAGACAGTAAAAAATGCAGCACGAAGGTTTAAGCAATACGTAACCCGATGCCCTGTGACAGAGAGACCTTCTCAGCAAAAAATGATATCCCTATTTTTAGAAGGTCTAACCAATGGAACATTGAGAGTCTTAGTATACGTAAAACGACTGCAAACCCTAAGTCAGTGTCTTCAGGAGTGCATAGATTTGGAAGACAACTTAGCTGAGGATCTCAAAATCACACAGGATCCTATCAAATCAGAGGAGACAAGGAGCAAGGAAACTTCTAGTTTGAGTTATGTGGAGGAAGTGACAGAGTTGGTGGCCAAGAAATTAGGAGTACAAGGACAAAGGAACTACCAGAACTCCCCCTTGAGAATGCCAATGTTAGGAAGTTGCACACTTTGCGGTAGGGATCATCCATCTCATGTCTGCAACCAAGAAGCATTAGGATTATCACAACCTTACCCGTACGATAGACGATCAACTCAAGTGCCTAACATGTACTCTTATAGTGAGCCAAAGTACCCCAACTACAACAATGGAAACTATCTAATGAATAGACAGCCGCGACCATTTGTACCACCCCACTATAGACCATACGGGTACCCTCCTACAGAACAAGGAAGAGAAGTTCCTAGGTATAGCCCATGTCCAGAACCACGAGAAGCAACTAGACCATACGAACATGAAGGAAATAACCAACCTCAATCTATGCCAAGACAAAAACCACCCCACACACTAGCTCCGACACAAGGGCAGAACACCACGATACAAGTTGTATGTCTAGAGTGTGGCAAAGAACAGCTTTTGAGAGATTGTCCCGGACATCCCGCTAGTGTACCAAAGGTTACACCCATTAATGTTGTCGGCCTAGCAAGGGATTCAAGTTCCAGTAGCGATAATGTGGCTCCTATACACGCAGTTACTAGGGCACAAGCCTTACAGCAAAATAAACCAGCTGAGCAATCAGAGCCAAGTGAATCAGGAGAGCCTAGTAAGAGAAGAACAAGAACATGGAAGGATACTAGAGAGAAGGCCAATCGTAAGTGGACCAAAAAGTTATCCGATCTAGAAGAAAGCCTGAAGGATACAAAAACAAAAATAGAAGATATTGCCTCTCAAAGCCCCTCACAAGTCCAAACTCCATCCACATCACCTCATCCCCACTCACCAACCACGGTAAATGAACCACCACAACCGGGGTCTGTTCTTGCAAATCCAACCCCAGAACACTTGGACATGATGTTCAAAGCATACCAGGCTCGACTTCAAGAAGGGCCAACACCTGCAAACCTAGATAAGAGCTACCCTAGAGCAGATTTAGAGATTGAACGGACAAAAATGTGCATTAAAATGGTGGAACTAGCTCAAGCTATGTTCGAGGCCAATCAATCATTCAATCAGACGAATGCTATTACACCGGGTTTGCACTTCCAGGGCTTACTAGATAGATTAGAGCAGTTGGTAAACAAGCCACAAGTTTCGTTACCTCCACAGGCTCAACTAACTATTGAAAGAGAAAGCTCATCACCAAAGAAAGTCTATGTTCCTGACTCCATAGATGAGAGAGAGCCTCTTTCAATTCAACAACACTCTCAAACGTTCTTGCGGGAAATACAAGAAGAGAAATGGGCCAAGGAGAAGGATAATCCTCCTCCTATCCTTGAGATTGATGACCTTCATGATCAGTTTCCACAAGACATTCCGTCTACTTATGGAGAAGAAACAGTGCAACAAGAAGATGAACAGTTAGATTTTGAATCTAATTGTTTACAAGAGTTGCCACAGTTCACAGACCCATGGGAAACTGAATCTATCCGGATTAGAGCTCCCACAATTGTGGTAAGAAATGAAGACTCGGTGATTCCAAGAAACACTGACGTCGTGAAGAACACTAAAGTTCAGTGTCATCTCACGGTAGAGGAGCTGCTCAAAGCAAAACCCGAGCTATGGAATCATGTGAAGGATCAAGTTCCCGAACTTGATTCCAAAATGCCAAAAGTAGGCTCTAAAGAGAAAGTTCCAGAGATACCTCTTGATAAAATAGGGGACATGTGTGAAGGTGAAGAAGGTAATACTTATCTTCCAATCACCTACCAAGGTTACACAACCAAAGCAATCATAGATTCAGGTGCTGGTGCTGCTATTGCAACCACCTCCCTGTGGAAGCGATGGGGCAAGCCCACATTAAAACCAACTAGAATGAAGCTTCAGATGGCTGACGGCCATGTGGAAAGACCTCTAGGATTGCTCAAAGGGATAACTCTAACCACCTGTGGAGTGGAGTTTGAGCACACATTTGCTATATGTAACTTTGAAAAAAATAATGTCTACGAGATGATCCTAGGAAGGCCCTTCCTACGACAACTGCAAGTGGTACAGGATTGGGGAACCAATTCCTTATACTTGCAACGCTTAGGGGTCACGACCAAGGTAAATTTGAAGGATTACACCTTCAGAGATGTTCCACCCCTACAGTGGAATCCTATCCACAAGGAGCAAGAAGATTCAGTCTCTCTGCATTCTAAAAGTTCATCTGATACATCTTGGATGCATGAGGATACTCATTTGTGGATGTGCAAGGTTGCAAAGGAAGAGGAAAAACGCTTAAAGGCTAGAGAAAAAGGAACTTCTCAAGGAGATAGACCAATTAGAGACCCAGCCTATACGCCAATGATATTTCCAGATGAGGAATTTGAGCCTCATGGTTGGGCAGAAATCCTAGCCACCATGGACATTGCTGTCAATGAAGAACAATGGACACCTCATTGTGATGAGGAGGGATATGATATTTGAGTGTTCATGTGTCAGCCCTTGCTAGAAGAATGTGACCCTAGTGACTTCATAGAAAAAGAAGAGAACGATAATGATCTAGAATCCATTGTGATGGATAGCTGCTTTAATTCAGAGGAGCACTATCTTGAAGACATAGGAGTATTTACGCAACAAGAAGAAGAACCTCTCACAAGCATCAAAACGGTAAATTCAAAGGATGGGAGTGAAGATAGTCAAAAGAAAAAGAAAAGAAAAGTAGTTAAACAAGGAGAGGAGGAGCAATTATTTGAAGTACCAGAAAATTTCAAGAAATATGAAGTGGAAGACCGAGAAATTTTGGTACGAATGCCTAAGAGAGAGGCCACGACAGGAGAAGCATATGATAACAAAGAAAAGACCAAAAAAGTTGTAGTCACCATTGAAGAAAATGAAGAGAGATGTACATACATAGGAGACGACCTAAGTAAAGAAGAGGAAGCAGAGTTGGTAGCGTTATTAAGGGAATATAGGGACGTGTTTGCATGGCACTATAAAGACTTGAAAGGAGTAGATCCGGAAATTTGTTCTCATACGATCCCCATGATAGCAGATGCCAAGCCCACTAAACATAAGCCCTACACATATAATGACACTTATGCAGCCAAAATAAAAGAAGAAATTGATAGATTGATTGAAGCTGGATTTATCTATGAGATTGAGCATACAGAATGGGTGTCCCCCATTGTAGTGGTGCCCAAAAAGAATGGAAAATTGCGAGTGTGTATTAACCTTAAAAAAGTTAATGCTGCTACAATCAGAGATAGTTATCCACTTCCAATCACTGAACATTTATTGGAGCGTGTTGCAGGCAAGGAAGTTTATAGCTTCCTTGATGGATTTTCAGGTTACAACCAAGTAGCCATTGCCCCAGGAGATCAACACAAAACAGCTTTTGCCACAGAATGGGGAATCTTTGCATTTCGTGTGATGCCATTTGGGCTGACTAATGCACCTGCAACCTTCCAAAGGCTCATGTGTCATGTCTTCAAAGAGTTCTTGCGAAAAAGCTTAGAAGTATATGTGGACGATTTATGTGCTCATTCCCAAGAAAGGAGATGTCATATTCCTGAGCTCAGACAAATCTTCAATAAGTGTAGACAATACCGAGTGTGTCTGAACCCAGAAAAGTGTGTGTTCATGGTACGTCAAGGTAAAATCTTAGGTCATATTGTTTCTAAGAACGGAATATCAACAGATGAGGACAAAGTAAAAGCCATAGCGGAGCTACCAAGGCCAAGGAATGTTAAAGAGGTACAGGCCTTCATGGGCCATTGTGGATATTACCGTAGGTTTATCCACATGTATGCCATCATAGCTAAACCTCTTTATGGGTTGTTAACAAATTTTGAGTGGAACGAGGAATGCGAGAATTCCTTCAACGAGCTGAAAAGACGCTTGTGCACAGCACCAATACTGATGACTCCTGATTGGAATAAGCCATTCCACGTACATGTGGATGCATCCAATTATGCAATAGGATGTGTGCTGTCACAACCAACTGGTGAAGGGAATTTAGATTTGCCTATAGCATATGCTAGCAGGCAATTGAATGTTGCTGAACGAAACTACACCACAACCGAAAGAGAAGGCTTAGGCATGGTATATGCTGTAAAGAAATTTAGACATTATTTATTGGCCAACAAGTTTAAGTTCTTCACCGATCATCAAGCCTTATTATACTTGGTCAATAAACCTTGCAATACTGGACGCTTAGTAAGATGGTTCCTCTTACTAATGGAATATGACTTTGAGGTGGTTGTTAGGCAAGGTAAGACCCACCTCAGAGCGGATCACCTTTCTCGCATCACTTCAGGAGAGCCACCGCAAGGAGTGTCGGATGAATTACCCGATGCTTATCTGTTCAATCTAGAAGTTGTTCCTAAATGGGCAAATAAGTTGGTACCAGTCCTAACCTTTGGACCCGCAAATAAAAAGGTGAAGACGGACAGGGATGAAATTGTGCGGTCACAAAGCTATCAAATATTGGCAGGAAGCATGTATAAACAAGACACGGAAGGTGTTCTAGCTTGTTGTGTCGAGGATGATGAGCATAGTAGTTGGTTGCAACAAGCCCATGAAGGATTTCTAGGGAATCACTATTCTAAACAACGAACACTGCAAAATCTAAAACGTTTAGGAGTGTATTGGCCTAGTATGGATAAAGAAATTCATGAGTGGATAAAGAATTGTCCAATGTGCAAAGAGCGAACCCCAGTGGAGCATGCTACCTGTAGCTCAGTGATGAGTAGCACCTCCTTTAATGTCAATCCGGGAAGACGTGAGGATGGTATGAAGACCTCGAGCAAGTGGCGGCACAAGTGCGTGAGTGAGAAGCACACAAGCATGCACACACATACACACACGCGCACACAAGGCAAGACAAAGAGTGAGAATCAATGGAGTTTTTTTAGATTACTTTCAAAATGCTCTTACAAGTTCGTTTCAATTACAATCTAACCTCAAAAATGAGCTCTCTAGCTCTTTTTATAGTTTTTGACTAGCTTTTGGCCCTGTCCAGACCTAGTGTCCGGCCTAGTTAAAAATTAGGTTCCAGGGCTTATTTGAGGGCTCAAACGAAGTCTAAAAATTATGAAATTTGGTACGATGGTACTTCTAATACTCCTCAAGCTCGAGGACTCCTCGGCTTGCACAAAATGGAGTCTAATCTACCAAAAACGGGATTTACAATGTTTGTGTAGTGATTAAAATCACTTGGGTTGTACATAATCTATGGGAAAAAATGATCTAGCCTTGTTGCCGTATTGTGCATGACTCCTTTATTGCTTTGTATGCCAACACTCCCCCCTTCCTAGCGTCTGTCGCCCCTGACAGACCTTTGTTCCCTCGGGTGGTCGATGTAATATTGGATGACATTGGTGGCCAGTTCATGTTCTCCTATCCTTAAGCCTCTTGCTAGATCGGCTTCCAATGCCTCCCAATTTATTGCACCGGGCGTCTCTGGTTGCGGGGTGGTGTAGTACTCTGAATACATTGCTTGTTCACAAGCAAACAGTTGAAGCAGATGTGTCGGCTTTGGCGCGAAAATCTCCGAGTGGTACTCCCAGAACCTTGATCTGAACATTTCTTCGAAGGTCTGTTTGTAGCAGGCGGGGAGGTATTTGATGCGTGCATGCCAAGCGTAAGCCACACGGACACTGGGGGTGGTGCTCATGTCATACACCAAGTCGTAATTTCCATTGCTAAACCCCGGAAGGCGTACCTGTGGTGCGGCTGCATTTCTAAAGGTCTTCAGCACCACTTGCATCATATCTAAGATTTTAAGCATCATTTGCGCTGCTACATCTTGCATGGGCTTCAAGCGCGGCATCCAGTGGCGAATGGTCCCCATCATATATGCTACCGATGGTGGTCCTTGTGGTGGCGCTATGTACGGGTAGTTCAGCCATTCCTTGCATTGCGCATTGTTCTGTACCTTGATATTAAATGCCTTCCACGACCTGCGGCGGGGGACTGGACCGTAGCATGGGTTGTACAGGAGGTGCAACGGCGCGTTGTTCCATGTGCGTAGCATTTCTGGATAAGTCTCTAAAAGTTTCTGCCGCCATGTTGGTTGACGAATCTTGCCTTTTTGCACCTCTGGAGGAAGGTCTTCGGGTTGAAATTGGGTCGCAAAAGTAGGAATCTGACCCGTGACTCTTTGTATTTCTGCATTATAATCAGCCAAGATAATATAATATGGCCTGTACTGGAGTTCCGATGAGAGAATCAGGCGTCTCGATGACAAGTTCTTGAAGTAATCTGATTGTAAAACAGTCTCCTCTATGACCCTCATAGCCTGATTTTGCACTACGGTGCGCTCTTCATGCGAGGTCCCTATTTCCTCCACTTGTCGTAACCATGGCGGCCGTGGTGCCTCGAACGTGTCCTGCGCTTCTTCTGTTTGTTGGCCTCCTGGGAATGGTTGCGGATCATATTCTTCATCAAACGTTTGTTCCACAGGAATTTGCACAACTTCTTCGTCCGTGGGAGCCTCCGGAGGGGAAGATGGCCTCTCATATTGTAGTAGGCGTGTCTGCAATTCAGTTACCTGTTGCTGGAGATCTTTTATGGCCTCTGCGTCGGAGGGAAGCGAAGCTGTAGAGGGGGTGGTTGGAGGGGCAGCTGTTGGGCCTTGTTGGTGTTCCTGCTTCAGTTGTCCTAGCTCCTCCGATATCTTATCATGTGCTTCGAGTAGCATGGCATAATCTTCCAATATAATCTTGATGTTATCGAGGGTCACTGCTTGAAACTTGGATGGGCTGATGGGTGCCCCCGGTGTGCTCTCAATAGCTGCCTCCAGGTTCTCTTGATTTTGTATTTGCAGACGTCTGTTCTCTTCCTGAGCAGCCACAAGATGGCGTTTAAGTAGTGCCATATTTCGCTGAAGTTTTGAGTTGCGTTCCAGCTGTGTCCGTAGGTGACCTTCTACCACCTGCACTGCTTCCTGATCTACGTTCTGTAGCTGTACCTCCAATATATTGTGGGCTTCTTGGAGGGTGTGGAACTGTGTGTGGAGGCGAGTGTTCTCCTCTTCTAGTACCGCAAGGCGGAGCTGTAGTGTCGCTGAGTGCTCTTGCAGGCGTGCGTTTTGTTGCTGGAGCTGAATGTAATCTGTTCTTAAATTTGATATACAAGCCAACATGGTGTCCAATGCATTACCTATAGATGAGTGGGGGGTGTTTACTGTGGAAGATGCATGGGAAGGGAATTGGGGAAGGGAGACAGTGAATGATGTGTCTACGAAAGTTGTGTGTGTGGGTGAAATTGGTGGAGGGGGAATGGGAGGAGGTGAAACCGTGGGTGGAGGTGCCGTGGGTGGTGAAATGTCCATACCTTCAGGAGTGGGTGTTAGTGTGGGGCCTGCCATATACATTGGTATGGTAGGTGGTGTGTGTGTGGAAGTGGTGAATAGATGTGACGTGGGGTGGGGAGCTGAAAAGACAGGGAATGGTTGAGGGCCTGGTTGAAAAGCCCTAGCAAAGATGTCCTGGAGGGATTGTAGAAATGGAGAGAGGGATATCGGGGGTTGGGGTCGTAAATTTGAGGAGGGCTGAAAGGGTTGCGTGGTAGCAGGGAAGCCCATGAATGTGGATCTGGGGTCAGGATGACCGGTGGCTGAAGGCATTGGGGATGGTTGTCCTAGGGCAGGCTCGGGAATGGTTTCGGTGGGTGGTGTAGTGATGGGGTTTGCGTCAAAGACCGGGTTATCAGTGGTAGAGAATAGGGTGGCGCTGGAGATCGGAGTACGGAAGGTGAAGGTGGGGTCGGTGGGTTGAGCAGTCGATGTGGTTTCCACTGTTTCTCTTCTAGGAGGTGATGGTGGGGGAGTGGATGGTAGTGGTTCGGTGGACTCCTCATGGGTGGCGGGGTGCTGTTGACTAGCTGTTTGGGAGGTTGGTGTAGTAGTGGGCTCTTCTGCAACTGTAACGGGAATTTGGAGATTTTTACCTGAGCGAGGTCGTGTCTGGAACCTTCGTGGGTCATATTGAACTGAAGGCCTCTGAATGGCAGTGCGCACAGCTTCTACAACTCCATATGTTTCTGCCATCAATAAGAGACCTTCCCTGTACTCTGAGTCAACCCCCGCTTCTTCCAACAACTGAGTCATAAGTACTCTGCTGCTCTGTTCAGTGAGTAACTGCTGCGATCGCACTCTTTCCATAATCTGATACAGCCTTCGGAGTTCTGCTGTATATGCTGGGGCTTCAGTGGTCTCTTCTTCATATGCTTCTTCTTCTTCCGGGTGTCCGTGTTGTTGGCTTTGCTGAGCGTCACTCCAATGGACATGTCTACCGTCTGTAGACTTTCTTCTTCTCCGTGAGGATGTGCCCTGCTCCTCTGCCTCTGAATAAAACTCCACATCAGAGAATTGTGTGCTTTGTAGGAATGCTTCGAAATCCTGGGGGTCCAGCCCTTCAGCCTCTCCAGTGGCAGCAAACTCGAATTCAGGTGTAACCGGAGGAGCCGATGGGGTGGGTTGTGTCGTAGTGTCAGATTCCGACCTGGGTATCCTAATGGTAAAAGGAGGTACAGTGCCCTCTCTTAATGGTGATGCCTCAGGAGTAGTCAGGACTTCCCTTGTCTGGACACACGGAATCGCGCCCCTCATGCGCTTGGACTGATGTGTGGATGTCTTGAGCCTTTTAAACATTTGTAATTGTGCCCAAGTTAAGGCACGCTCAATGGGGACATCATATGCCAAGCATCGGTAAATGATGCGTGTGAGTGCACAGCATCCGTTCACCACTAATTTCCTAGAAGCCCGTTTGTTCGCTTCATACAACTGATCTATAATCCACACTGGTAGCTTAATAGGTAGCGCACCTGCTTCCGCCAAGTAGAGAGCAAACCAGATCTTCTTGTGTGGTTGCGTGAATCGGTCTTGACCGGGGAAGGCGAAATGTTGCATGCACATGCGGAGAGGGATGGACACATTTGGGGTGAGGGCTGCCATGTCTTTCAGCTTCACTACTTTCCTGTCCTTCATGTTGTTGGGAACGAGAGCATCCTTTTCTGAGGGTACATGCGTGCCATGCATCTTTAAAGCATCACACACTAGCTCCACAGTAAGTTCAAACCTCTTCAACTCGTTGTTGCCCAGCAATGAGGGGAGAACAAATGATCCGGGTTGGTCCTTATCTTCATGAGCTTGTAATGTAGAGACCAGATAGTAACATCGGAGGAGGTCGGGTTTAGGTAGTGGGGCTTCAAAATATTCCGCCAACCCTGCTCGTTGCCATATGGTCTGTAGATCTTCGGTGTTCTGTAAAGTCTCGAACTCCTTGGAGAAAAATTGGAATCGCACCCATGATCTGTCATACTCGCATTTAGACTCCCAGATATACTTGGCCTCACCTAATGGACCGGGCATGCCATTGAACCAATGAGAATTCGCATGAACTCTTTCCGTGATTCCTGTAGGGGGATCTGGCACCGGGAGTTGCTGGAGGTGTTGCATCTCCACTGGTCGTTCAGTCGGGGGCACATCCACAGGTAGGCTATCCACATCAATCCCTGCAGTGAGGATCCCTACTTGTGAGCCCGAACCTGTCGCTTCTGCCATTTTTCTTCTTGCTTTTTGATTCTGTGAGAATATAGAATCATGTGTTAACATCGTAATGGACAAAATAAATCCGTTGTTGTCCCCGTTACAACATTAACATGAGGTAGATGGTGAGTTAGTGGTTAGTAAGTGCACGAAGACAGTGAGTGTAGTTAACGTTTGTGTATTCCTAGGAGACTAATGCCGTTAGTAAGTGGGGTGAATTTACAAATCGGGGTCGGGGGGTTTATTACAGATCTTAGACTGCCAAATGCAGTGGATGGGCTTTGCTTTCGGTTTCGTAGAGACTCCAGAGAGCTGTGTCGGTGTCGCTGTTTGGGAGTGGGGCCTTTTAGGGACCCACTTATAAGTGATTACATACATGCTCATGGGTCTTGGTGTGCTCCTAAGTGTTGAGCACGAGGGAATACTGGTTGTACTCGTAGATGGGTTATGCTGCATAGGTTGTGGCCTTGGTGTAACTACTTGTGCCCTCAAGCAAGCCTTAGGCACCCAAATTTGTCTAGATTGTGGGCTTGCCTTCATCGACTTCTTGGGCACCCAAATAGATTTTACTTTAGCAGAAGAATTTCTGACAGACTTCTTATTAGCGTCGTGTTGTTGGTTACTAATAAGAGGCTTTGCCCGTGTAGTTGACGGTGGTGCACCCGGTCGTTCGCCTTTCCGCACCCACACCTGGTTTATTTTCTGGGACATTCTGCTGCGCAGGTACTTTTGATCTCAGACATAGGTAGTACTCGGCTTCTTCTGCTTGTGATCCGCCTTTGGTTGCTGCCTCCTTCTGGCCTTTGGAAAAGAAGGGAGTTCCGTTGCATCCCTGACTCCTTTTTTGCAAATATCATTCCTCTGCAACACAGGGTTTTGAACAAGAACAGCATGGTCATCTTCATGTGTACCCCTGGAAGGACCAGGAGTCTGTGCCTTTCCTAGTTCCTTGAGTGCTCCATTGTCTAATTCTACTGTAACTCGACTATGATTGACCCAAACCTGGAGAAGTCCACTTCTTAGGTTTAAGTTAATTGCTTGGTCATAGATCCAATCTTGACCCAAGACTAGAGGTTCAGTGAGATCCTCATCTTGACACACCAGTACTTTAACTGTCATTGCCTCATCATGAATGTAAAGGGGAAGTTCCGCCTCGCCCATGCAAGGGGTTTCCACTCCTCCCAATCCTATAAGATATGCTTCCACAGGATTGACAGTCAATTGTAATTCTTGGCAGTAAGACAATTTAACAGCACTAGTGGCTGCACCTGAGTCAATCAAGGCTCTTACGGTCCTTGCACTCTTTCCTTGTCCTATATCTAAGGTTACAAAAGGACGTCTATCAATTATCCTATGCGAGCTTGTTCCTGCGACTTCACACATGGCCATAGGAAATCCTTGGTCTGCATAGTCATTCGCTCCAGGCTGATCTTTACCTTGCCTTCGTAATTTCATCCTTCTGATGCGTTCTAAAGCTTCAGCTTGAGCTTCTTCTCTAACTCGCTTTTCTTCCTCTTTGCGTTTTTTAGCAGTGTTGAGTCGACTGAGCATTTCCTCCGTGAGGGGTTCTTGATACAACTTGACTCTGCATCCGCTAATATAGTTTGGGAGAACATCACCCTCTAACGTGGCTAGTTGTACTGCTCCGCTCGTGGAGATCCTATTGATGATCATAGGTCCGTAGCCTCTCTTTTCTAGCTTCCTCGCGTGTTGTTTTAGTGTATAGACTAAAACTAAATCTCCTGCTTTCAAGCCCTTATCCTTCACATGGGCATCAAAATATGCCTTCTGTCTCTTCTTGGCTGCATATATTCCTGCAGCGGCTCTCAGTCTTGTTTCCCCTAATCGTTCAAGGTCAAAGATCCTAGAGGAGAGCTCATGACCTGTCCATTCGTGCTCTTGTGCTACTTTCAATGTAGGGATCAAGAAGTCCAAAGGTAACACAGCGTTTTGACCGAATACCATCTGAAAGGGGGTGGCTTGGAGTACCGTTTTGTAGGCAACTCGGTATGCCCAAACAGCATGGTGTAGCTGTTTGTCCCAATCAGAGCGTTTAGTGTTCACTAATTTCGTCAGTACATTGCATAAAATCTTATTAGTGCTCTCAGCTTGTCCATTAGCTTGAGGGTGATAAGGGGCAGACTTCTTGTGTATTACCAAGAATTCTTGGAGTAGATTTTCAATCACTTCGTTCAAGAAATGAGTGCCTCTATCACTTACAAGCTCTATGGGTAGCCCATATCTCGTGAATACATTCTCAAACAAGAATTTGGCAGTTGTTTGAGCATCGTTCTTGGTTGTAGCTTTTACCTCAATCCACTTGGTGAGATAATCTGTTGCCACAATGATGTATTCCGCATGAGAACCCTTAGCTGGGGGATTAATAGGACCTACGAAGTCTATTCCCCACTTAGAGAATGCACGTCCACCCATCATAGGTTTCAGTGGCATCTCATCTTTGCGTATAGGATACTGAGTCCTCTGACAGACATCACACCGTTTCACATAGGTATGTGCATCCATGTGAAGGGTAGGCCACCAGAAGCCCGCAAATAATATCGCCTTGATCACCCGATCTGGTCCAAAGTGTCCTCCTGCTACACCTTGGTGAGCAGTTTCCAAGATCTTAAGATATTCACTCTCATGGACACATAGTCTCAGGTAACCATCCTTACCGCGTTTGTATAGATTATCACCAATGAGTGAGTAATCCAAGGCTTCTTGTTCTAAACTCCTTTTCCTAGCCAGAGTCATGTCTGGAGGGAATGTGTTTGTCCTCAGGAATGATACTAGTGGTTCGCTCCAATCTGGCACAATGGATACTTGATAAAGAGTGGCATGTTCCACTGGTGGTTTAGTGCAACAGATTGGGCATTCCTTGCACAACTTTTGGACATCAGCTTCCATAGTTGGCCAGTGCACTCCGAATCTTTTTAGAGTCTGTAAAGTTCGTTGTTTTGAATGGTGTTGCTCTAATGCACCTACATGTGCTAATTGCAACCATTTAGCGTACTCATCCTCTTCTACGCAACAAGCCAAGATCCCTTGATCTGTGTGCTTGTACATGCTTCCGGCCATGATGTGATACTTTTGGGCTTTTACAACCTCTCTATTCCGTGTGTTTACCACTGGATGGTTAGGCCCGTATGTCAAGACTGGTACCAAAGGCTTAGCCCACTGCGGTATAACTTCCAAATTAAACAAGTAAGCATCAGGAAGGTCATCTGACACTCCTTGTGGGGCTTCTCCCGATGTGAGCCTAGAGAGATGATCTGCTCTCAAGTGAGTCCTACCTTTTCTTACCACAACCTCAAAGTCATATTCCATTAGCAAGAGAAACCATCTTACTAATCTTCCTGTATTGCATGGCTTGTTTACAAGATATAACAAAGCCTGGTGATCAGTAAAAAATTTAAACTTATTTGCAAGCAAATAGTGTCTAAATTTCTTAACTGCATATACCATGCCTAATCCTTCTCGTTCAGTAGTGGTATAATTTCGTTCGGCCGCATTCAATTGTCTACTGGCATAGGCAATTGGAAGATCCATATTACCTTCACCAGTAGGTTGTGCAAGCACACATCCAATAGCATAATTGGATGCATCAACATGGACATGGAATGGCTTATTCCAATCTGGTGTGGTCAAGATTGGTGCTGAACACAATCTTCGTTTAAGCTCCTGGAAGGAATTCTCGCATTCATCCGTCCACTCAAAGTTAGTCAGGAGTCCGTACATGGGCTTTGCAATGACAGCATACATGTGTATAAATCGTCGATAATAACCACAATGCCCCATGAAAGCTTGTACTTCCTTGACATTCTTTGGCCTAGGTAACTCCGCTATGGCTCTCACTTTTTCTTCGTCAGTAGATATGCCATTCTTTGACACTATATGTCCTAGGATCTTGCCTTGCCTGACCATAAAAACGCACTTTTCTGGGTTCAGGCAGACTTGATATTCTCTACATTTGTCAAAGATTTGTCTGAGTTCAGGAATATGGGTTTGTCTAACATTGGAATGCGCGCAGAGATCATCAACGTAGACTTCTAAACTCTTCCTCAAGAACTCCTTAAACACGTGGCACATCAGCCTCTGGAAGGTAGCTGGTGCATTGGTAAGCCCAAATGGCATTACTCTAAAAGCAAAAATGCCCCATTCTGTGGCAAAGGCTGTCTTATGCTGATCCTCTGGAGCTATGGCTACTTGATTGTAGCCCGAAAATCCATCAAGGAAGCTGTACACTTCCTTGCCTGCCACTCTTTCTAAGAGATGTTTTGTGATGGGAAGCGGATAGTTATCTCGGATTGTGGCTGCATTAACCTTCTTCAAGTTAATGCACACACGCAGTTTGCCATTCTTCTTGGGCACCACTACGATGGGGGATACCCATTCAGTGTGCTCAATTTCATAGATAAATCCAGCTTCCACCAGTCTATCTATCTCTTCTTTGATCTTAGCAGCGTAATTATCGTTATATGTATAAGGCTTTTGCTTAGAGGGTTTGGCATCTGAGGTCATGGGGATGGTGTGTGAGCATATGTCAGGGTCAACACCTTTCAAATCCTTGTAACTCCAAGCGAATACATCTCTGTATTCTCTTAGCAAGGTAATCAATTCGTACTCTTCTTCTTCTGTCAGGTCATGGCCTATATACGTACATCTCTCCTCTCCTTCTTCTAGGGCCACTACGATTTTCTTGGTAGTTTCTTTGTTATCATAGGCCTCTCCTGATTGTGCCTCTCGTTTGGGCATTCTAATCATGACTCTCCTGTCATCTATCTCATACTTCTTAAAATTTTCTGGGACCTCAAACAAAGATTCTTCCTCTTCTGGTAAGGCTTCTCTCTTCTTTCGTTTCTTTCCTTCTTCCTTAGGGGTCACATGTGTTGCTAATCTTACATCATTTGTCAGCTCTCCATGCCTCTGGGTTTGAAATTCTACCTCATGGAAGTATTCTTCATCTGATGCAAATGGTGGGTCCATAATGATTGACTCTAGATCGGAGTCACTTGCATCCTCAAATGCATCAGGGCTAGGTTCGCATTCTTCTAGAACTGCCTCTCCCATGATTGGCTCTATGGAGAAGACTGAAATATCATAGCCATCCTCATCACAGTGAGGTGTCCATTGTTCTTCGTTGATGGCTACGTCCATTGTTGCTAAGATTTCTGCCCAACCGTGAGGTTCAAATTCTTCGTCTGGAAAAACTACAGGTGCATAGGCTGGGTCTTGGATTGATCTATGGGTTTCTTTCGCACCTACCTCTCTGGCTTTCTCTCTCTTCTCTTCTTCTACTGCTACCTTGCACATCCATAAGTGGGTGTCTTCATGCATCCATGAGGATCCAGACCCTATGGAATGCACCGATTCTGTGTCATCTTTAGCTCTATGGATGGGATTCCACTGGATAGGAGGGACATCTCTATGAGAATAATCCTTGAGATTGACTTTGGTCGTAACACCCAAGTGTTGCAAATACAAGGAGTTGGTTCCCCAATCCTGTACTACTTGCAATTGTCGCATAAATGGTCTTCCCAAAATCATCTCATAGGCATGATTTTTGCTGAAGTCACATATAGCAAAGCTATGTTCAAACTCGACACCACAAGTGGTGAGAGTTATCCCTTCTAGCAATCCTAGGGGTCTCTCTATGTGACCATCGGCCATCTGCAATTTCATTCTCGTCGGCCTGAGTGCCGGCTTGCCCCAACGTTTCCATAAGGAGGTTGTGGCAATTGCAACTCCTGCACCTGAGTCCAAAATCGCTTTGGTGGTGTACTCCTGGTAGGTGATGGGAAGGTAGGTGTTCCCTTCTTCACCTTCACACATATCCCCTATCTTATCCAAGGGAATTTCCGGTACTGTCCTATGGGATCCTACCCGGGAACGAGGTTTTGCTATTTCTGGTACTTGTTTGGCTACATGTTTCCGCGCGTTTGGTCTATCCTCAGGCAGCTCTTCCAAAGTGAGATCGCGTTGCACCTTGGTGTTCGTTACTACCTCCGTGTTCCTCGGTATGACTGAGTCGTCGTTCCTTACCATGACTGTGGGCGCTCTCATACATGTGGACTTTGCTTCCCATGGGCCTGTGAAGTGGGGTAGCTCTTGTATGGAATTAGACTCAAAGTCCAATCTCTCGAGAGATTGAATACTCTCATGTTCCCCGTAAATAGATGGGATGTCTTGTGGGAATTGGTCGTGTGCATCGTCCACAAGTTCAAAAGGAGGGGCGACCTCGCTTTCGTTTTCCCATTTGTCTTCTTGAATCTCTCGTAGGAAGTCTGGTGCAAACCGATTCATAGAAGAAGAAGTGTCTGGCTCTGTAGAATTAGGTACATATGCTACCTGGGAAGGAGGGCTTATTCTATCGTTGGCTCTTTCCTCGTTCTCATAGATAGCTGGAGCACAAGCTTCTTGGGGAGGATTACTTATTCTATTACTTTTCCGAACAGGCTCATATGCTCTCTGGGAAGGAATGTGGGTTACCTGTGGAGGTACATATACTTTCGAGGGAGGCTCCTGTGACCTTTGGGGAGGAAGATAGGCTCCTTGAGGAGGCACATGGGCTTCCTGAGGAGGCTGGCTTATCCGTTCTCTTGCCCTTTCCTTTCTTTGAGGGGTAGGCTCCTTTTCTGGCTGTGCAATTAGCCTCTCTAATCTTTCTAAGGAGGGAAAGGAGTCTGGTTTAGTGGAATTGGCCACATACACTTCTGACGGGGAATGCTTCATGTTTCTGCTTGCTTTATCCTTTTCTTGATTTTTTTCTTCCTTGGCAGATCTTGCAATTACTTCCTCTAACTTCTCTAGGAATCCATCCAAGTGTAATTGCGTTTTGGCTGAGCCCGAGTAATTGAAAAGGCGACTGGCTTCAAACATAGTCTGAGCCAATGCGACCATTTTCGCGCATAGTTTGGTTCTTTCTATCTCTAGGTCAGCTCTAGGATAGCACTTGTCATGATCCGTGACGTTTGGCCCTTCTTGGATTCTGGCCTGATATGCCTTAAGCATCATGTCTATGTCTTCGGGAGTGGGATCAGCTAATACTGATCCTGTTTGGGGTGGTGGGTGGGTTACGTGGGGTGTCTTAGAGGGTGAAGGGATGGAGGGTGATGGGGATGGTAGCGGTGGGAATGTGTGAGAGTGCGGTTGAGATGTGATCTCTATGATTTTAGCCTTGGTTTCTCGTAGACTTTCCTCAAGTTCACTCATCTTCTTTGCCCATTGCCTTTTCATACGTTCGCGGCTATCTTTCCAAGCTCTTGTTCTCTTTTTATTTTGGCTCTCAGTATCGCTAGTGTCTGGGCTCTTTTCCTTGCCTACCCCTTGGTTTTGCTGCAAAGCTTGAGCTCGAGTGACTACCTGTACGGGTGCAGTGGAAGTGACACTTCCTGAGGAGTCTACCACTAACCCAACAACGTTGATAGGGGTGATTTTAGGCATGCTATTGGGGTTCTTAGGGCAATCTCGTAGGAGATGCTCTATTCCGCAGTCTTGGCAAAAGCCTTGGATAGTCACGGACTGAGGTTGTGTGGGCGGAGGCAAGGGACAATCACGAATGAAGTGATCCCCCTGACATCGGTAGCATGGTCCTCTAGGAATTGGTGGTCGTACCTGTCTAGGTTGAGGCCTAGACTTGGGGTTTGCATACATGACGTTCGTGTAATCTGACTCCCAACTAAGTTCGTTTGGCTCTTCACCATAGTAGGACTCACCATGCTCAGGAGACTGCATGTAGTAGGCCTGGGGGCTATCAACATGGGTAGAATCAAAGCTATGATCACTTGGGTCATTTTCAGAGATCAAGGGTGTTACTGGGACTATAGCTCTATTCAGGTTCTCTTCTGCCGCAGTATACTTTACCGGGATCACATTAGCTGGGGCTGGGGGTTGTTGTGCTAGCACAGGCTGAGGCCTTTGTTGGTTTTGATATTGAGGTTGGAAATTTTGTTGTGGCCTGCCATATGGTTGTGGAGGGTACTGGTTCTGGTATCTGCCTTGTTGGTAGGGCTGAGGGTAGGGTTGCCTAACCGCCTGCTTGTTGTATGGGCAATCTTGTGCGGTGTGGTTGGTGTATCTCCGTTCTATGGTGCAGTACTGGCTACTAGGGTTTACTTGGGGTTGAGCCATAATGGGACAGACATTCGCCATGTGGTCACCACCGCATGTATAGCATCTTTTCACTGGGGCAAACCTTGGAATTTGTTTGCTAGTTACGCCTAATTTCTGGGCCACTTTCTCTGCGAGTTCCTCAATTGATGTGGATTGCGTGGAAGAGTGACTAGATGCACTATCTGAATCTTTGTAGATTTTGGAAAGCTCTAGCTCTTCCCCTAGGTTATCTTCAATGTCAATGCACATGCGTACACATTCTTCTATGGTCCTAGGGTCCTTCAGATACACATAGGATCTCAATTTCGTACTCAGCAATCCATCAAGGAATAAGGCTACTTGTTTAGCGGATGTGGGTAGCTCCGAAATAGGGCACCTTTCAAGATATTGTCTAAATCTCCTTCCGGCCAATCTGACAGTCTCTTGGGGGGTCTGTTTGAAGCTGTGAATTAATGAGGATGTATTGTGTCTTATGCCACTCTTAGAGAACTCTACGATGAAAGCCTCTAGGAGTTGGTCTATGCTCCTGAACTGGCGTTCATCTAATGGCTGAAACCATGTAAGTGCTGTGTTCCTAAGGGTTAGACCGAAGGCATTGTACTGCGTGAACAGATCCTCCACTTGTTCAGCTCTCAAGACTTGCTTGAACTCCGCCACATGATCATAGGGATCTCCTGTGCCGTCAAAGTAGTTCTTCATGGACTTAACTAGCTGGGTGGGTCTTAAAGTTCTTGTGTGCTCTCTAGGCCTCGGCAGAGGGAATCCATCTACATTTCTTTGGTTCCTGTGGGCTCTATGCATCTCAGGTTCTACCCTATTCGTCTCTGTTCTCGTTCTTTCTCTGCCCACGGAGTTGGCGAAACTTACTTCTGGTCTATCCCTACTTCTATCTCTTTGCGTACCATGAGCTTGGGAAGTTCCAGCCCCAGGGTGACCATAGGATACATTTGATCTTGGTTGGGGGAAAATAAATTCGCCCTTCCAAGTGTAGGCATGCCTATCATTTTCTGTCACCACAAAGATCCGTTCTGAAGCATGATCTAGGTAGGTCACTCTGCCTGGGCTATCCGGATCCTTAAACTCATAGATCATGATTGTTCCTATATCAATTGGGTGATCCGGTTTATACCTCCAAAAGGCTTCGTCCGTTTCTCGATTGAGAAGCAAATCTATGCACTTGTTATCTTGGGGAACCCACTCAGGCGTGATAATCCTAGTGAGAACTGATTTACCTCGAGGGGTTCTAGGTTCCACTCCCATGTTTCCTTGTTCCAAGTCACCTAAGTCCGCTTCTGAAATTACATTTCCAAATTCATCTGTCCTATCTGGATGACTGGTGACTACGTATATGGTTCCTTCCTTGTCCAGGTATGCACCGTTTTCAAACTTGACAGCTGGGTGCTCTAGTCCTATGGATTGGTCAGGGTTTTTAATCTGGACCACAGATCTTCCTAGGCCGTCCTCATAGATGCTAGCACCTAATCGGTTGGTCCTAAGGTATTCCAACTGTGTTTTGTAAGGGCCCTCTACCCTGTACAAGTAAGGCACACCTGAACTTCCCGTAGGTCTGTCCATGCCTTGAGACATCTCTGACTCACTGGTATCAGAGCTAGGGTAATGAGAGTGGCGACTCAACTGCTGGGCCCAAGACCTTGCAGTGTGGTTGACACTAGCCTCTGAAGACCTAAGGCTTTGTCTCTCTCTTACTAGGTGTCGTCCTGATCTAAGGTTCATATGCCTAACTGATTAGCCCAATTCTTTGCCCAGAGTACAACCTCGTTGCCGATCAATTGGTACCAGTCACTTGATTCTTTTTAATTATTCCTCGTGTTTAAAGTCTTATCTGCTGTTACGTCGTCAGGAATACTTGAATGTTCTTCGTACTTTCAGGTTGATCGTTCCACGTTAGGTTCTTTTCCTTTATGTTGTCGACAGTGCAGAGATTAAGTTTTTAGCTTGAACTTGAGTTTTTAGGTAGCCTTCAACTTGATAGTGGCCTATCGTCGCCCTGACTTACTCCTACTTCTAATCGTTCTTAGCCTAAGCTAGGAATTGACGAAGAGGAGTTGAGAATATTCCGACCTTTGTTGCCGAACCTTGCTCTTTAGTGCTCGAGAAGTTGATTCTCAAGCGTGCGCAACACCCTTGCTTGGATGCTCTCAATTGTTTCTCAATAGGCCTGCATAAATCCCAAGATTAGCTCCAAGTAGACCTTTCAATTGACAGACAATTTATTTCAGACACTTTTTTAATGACCCTTGTTCCCCCTTTTGTATTGCTAGAAATTTCCTCTAGAGCTTCCTTGGTGTTCCTACCCCTCAGTGTGCCAACTTCCAAATATCCTATCTGAAAATCAACGCGTTATTCTTAGAAAAAACAGTTGAGGGCGCGTAGTATATGTCACGAGCTTTCCGACAAGCCCTAGAGCTCAGAAAATGGATTTCGTATGAAAAAGTTATGACCGTTCAGGGTTTAGGGGGTTAACTAGACAAACAGAACCTTTCGGGGGTTTTAATGCATTTTCTAAGGCCTTCGTAAGTAGATGAGTACATGAAAGTGCAAATATGCCCAGAATTTAGCCTAAATTTCCAAAAATTCACTCCTTAATTTTTTGCCGAAAATGCCTGTCTATCGCGATAGACGGTGTCTGTCGCGATAGACACAATCTATCGTGGGGGCTGTCTGTCGCGATAGACGGTGTCTGTCGCGATAGACAGTGTCTATCGTGGATTTCTGTCTGTCGCGATAGACGGTGTCTGTCGCGATAGACGGTATCTGTCGCGGATTTCTGTCTGTCGCGATAGACGGTGTCTGTCGCGATAGACAGTGTCTATCGTGGATTTCTGTCTGTCGCGATAGACGGTGTCTGTCGCGATAGACAGTGTCTATCGTGGATTTCTGTCTGTCGCGATAGACGGTGTCTGTCGCGATAGACAGTGTCTATCGTGGATTTCTGTCTGTCGCGATAGACGGTGTCTGTCGCGATAGACAGTGTCTATCGTGGATTTCTGTCTGTCGCGATAGACGGTGTCTGTCGCGATAGACGGTATCTGTCGCGGATTTCTGTCTGTCGCGATAGACAGTGTCTGTCGCGATAGACGGTATCTGCCGTGAAATTCTGTCTGTCGCGATAGACGGTGTCTGTCGCGATAGACGGTGTCTGTCGCGATAGACGGTGTCTGTCGCGATAGACGGTGTCTGTCGCGATAGACGCTATCTGCCGTGAAATTCTGTCTGTCGCGATAGACGGTGTCTGTCGCGATAGACGGTGTCTGTCGCGATAGACAGTGTCTGTCGCGATAGACTGAAAAAATGCAAATTTTTGAAAAACTTCTAGTGATCTAGAGTGCCCACAAGGTGTAGGTTACAGTGCTAATCATGCATTCACAAAATGTTAAAATTTTCTGTCTGTCGCGATAGACAGAGATTGTCGTCCCGGGACCTGTGCAGAGCCTGTCGTACCTGCGCACACTGCTGGGGATGATGGTACAGCAAAAACCTGCAAAATAGCTCAGAAAACAAGCAAAAAACAGCACATGCAAGTTCACTCTCTCGCTCTCTCTCACAAGTGAAATGAGGGAAATGAGGTGGAGATGGGGATATAGTCAAAACTGAAATTTTCGCGATGATGGAGATGGACGTGGGAGATGGTGATGATGATGATGAAGATGGTGAAGAAAGTAAAAGAAAACCGATGAGAGTGAAGAAAATACCTACAACTCCAACGCGTCAACTTTACGTCTTACCATCACACGCTCGTCCTCAAGGCTCGATCCCCGGCAACGGCGCCAAAATTTGGTGTAGCTCAGTGATGAGTAGCACCTCCTTTAATGTCAATCCGGGAAGACGTGAGGATGGTATGAAGACCTCGAGCAAGTGGCGGCACAAGTGCGTGAGTGAGAAGCACACAAGCATGCACACACATACACACACGCGCACACAAGGCAAGACAAAGAGTGAGAATCAATGGAGTTTTTTTAGATTACTTTCAAAATGCTCTTACAAGTTCGTTTCAATTACAATCTAACCTCAAAAATGAGCTCTCTAGCTCTTTTTACAGTTTTTGACTAGCTTTTGGCCCTGTCCAGACCTAGTGTCCGGCCTAGTTAAAAATTAGGTTCCAGGGCTTATTTGAGGGCTCAAACGAAGTCTAAAAATTATGAAATTTGGTACGATGGTACTTCTAATACTCCTCAAGCTCGAGGACTCCTCGGCTTGCACAAAATGGAGTCTAATCTACCAAAAACGGGATTTACAATGTTTGTGTAGTGATTAAAATCACTTGGGTTGTACATAATCTATGGGAAAAAATGATCTGGCCTTGTTGCCGTATTGTGCATGACTCCTTTATTGCTTTGTATGCCAACACTACCCTTTATCACGTGTCGTTAATTCCTAACTGGAGTGCTTCATTGGTAGAATTCATGAGATCGGGAACATCCCCCAAGGGGGCAAGTCTAGGAAGAAAACGAAGTATAGAGCAGGTGGCTAAAGACTATGCCTTAGTAGGTGATAACCTATACCGAAGAGGCAAAGATGGCTATTTAAGATTGTGCGTTCATGAATCAGATTATTTGAGTGTCTTAGAAACTGCACATAGCAGTGTGGCAGGCGGACATTTTGGTCCTGATCGGGTAATTAAGACTATTCTATTCTCAGGACTTTGGTGGCCCACTCTTCATATGGATGCACATACCTATGTGAAGAAATGTGACACATGCCAACGTACACAATATCCGATTAGAAAAGATGAGATGCCTTTGAGACCAATGATGGGAGGACGTGCATTTTCGAAGTGGGGCATAGACTTTGTAGGTCCTATTAACCCCCCAGCTAGAAACTCCCATGCCGAGTACATTATTGTAGCCACGGATTATCTCACAAAGTGGGTAGAAGTCAAAGCCACAACAAAGAACGATGCTCAAACTACAGCTAAGTTCTTATTTGAGAATGTGTTCACTAGATACGGATTACCAATAGAGTTAGTAAGTGATAAAGGCACACACTTCTTAAATGATGTCATTGAAAATCTCCTCCAAGGGTTCTTGGTGATACATAAGAAGTCTGCCCCCTATCATCCACAAGCTAATGGACAAGCTGAGAGCACGAATAAGATCCTATGTAACGTATTGACAAAACTCGTAAATAACAAACGCTCTGATTGGGACAAACAACTTCATCATGCTGTTTGGGCCTACCGAGTTGCTTATAAAACGGTACTCAATGCCACCCCATTCCAGATGGTCTTCGGACAAAATGCTGTGCTACCATTGGATTTCCTAATCCCAACTTTAAAAGTAGCACAAGAGCATGATTGGAACGGACATGAGTTATCCTCGAGGATCTTTGATTTAGAACGCTTAGGTGAGACAAGGCTACGGGCAGCGGCAGGCATCTATGCTGCAAAGAAAAGGCAAAAAGCATACTTTGATGCACATATCAAGGATAAAGGCTTGAAAGAGGGAGACCTAGTGTTGGTTTATACACTAAAGCAACATGCCCGTAAATTGGAAAAAAGAGGATATGGACCCATGATCATTAATAGAATTTCCACTAGCGGTGCAGTTCAATTGGCCACACTAGAAGGCCATGTCTTACCAAACTATATCAGTGGTTGTCGAGTCAAGCTATATCAAGAACCTCTTACAGAGGACATGCTAATGAGACTCAACACTGCTAAGAAGCGAAAAGAAGAGGAGTTAAGCGTTAGAGAAGAAGCACAAGTAGAGGCGAGAGAGCGCATCAGAAGAAATAAGTTACGACGATTAGGCCTAGAGGTCAACACAAAAGCTCCAAAATATCACATGGACATGTGCCAAAAATCGGACCTAACTGCTTCTCAAATAATTGATCGACGTCCATTTGTGACCATAGCGGTAGGGCAAGGGAAGAATGCAAAGACTGTGAGAGCATTAATTGACTCAGGTGCAGCAACTAGTGCAGTTAGACTTTCATACTGCCAAGACCTGCAATTGGACATCAAGCCCATAGAAGCCTATCTCATAGGATTGGGAGGTGTGGAAACCCCTTGTTTAGGCGAGGTGGAACTTCCCATCTACCTTCAAGATGTTCCAATGAAAGTCAAAATGCTAGTGTGTCATGATGCAGACCTTACAGAGCCACTTGTCCTAGGTCAAGATTGGATCTATGACCATGCAGTCAACTTGAACCTAAGAAGTCAACTTCTTCAAGTTTGGGTACATGAACAATGCATTACATTAGAATTAGGCAAGTGCATGCTCACAAATCCAAAGGTCACACATTCTCTGAGTTCTCCTGAAACTAATCTTCATAAAGAAAATTTTGTGTGTGTCACCGACCCTCTGACGCACAAGGACTCAATCATGAAAGCCAAAGCTCAAAGGCCAGCACACCTCCCTTCTCCTTCACATACTAATGCAAGTGTAACCCAACCAAGGAGGCAAGCAAAAATGACATCTGCTATATCAACTCGACAGACAGAATTCAAGAAGAAAGAAGTTATGGGCATGAAGCAGATCTGGGTAAAGAAAGGAGTGCAACCATTGATGTTGCCTCAGAGATTCCCACCCAACCAGATCGACCATGAAAACAGAAGGACCAAGCACCTACGACAGGATCAAACACGAAGAATCCAACAAATTTGGATACCGAAGCTATCAAAGAAGGCCGACCACAATCATGTACAAATTTGGGTGCCTAAAAAATTAGCTACAGCTCAACACGGGCGATTACAGATGTGGGTACCCAAGAAGCTCTTACATACACAACGGCCTATGCTCCCCACCATGCAAAAGGTCTCAACAAAGAAGCCAAGGAAAGCAAAGGGGAAGAACAAAACACAAAGAACAAATGAAGATAAACTCAACCCTTCTGCAAAAGTAAGCAGGCAATCATCCAGGATATGGGTTTGGAAGCCAAAAGCACAAGCAACATCCACAGAACCAAGGGGCCAACCACACTGGATACCAAAGTTTGGACAGCATCCAAAGAAGAACTGGCCTGAGGTGATCTCTACAGGGCCAAATACTATTCGGAAATGGGTTCCCATTAGGAGGATTACATCATTTCGAGATCCAATCGACACCTCCAAACAAAGAATGCATCAACTATGCGAGTAACATCGAAAGCCTCGACGTGCAGCAACCATGTGCCTTTGGCATAACCTTGTCTTTTGCACCATTCAGGTCATGCATTTCCAAAGTATGCATCAATATAGGGCCACCTTACATGGCCATGCATAGACACAATTGAAAAATCCCAGGCACATGAGACACAACACAATTTTCACATGCAAAATATGTTATTAATACTAATATCTTTCTTCTTGTTTGATGCCATTGTTCCAAAAAAAAAAAAAAAAAAAAAAAGAAGAGGCAAAGAAGAGGATTGTGCTTGACAATGCCCATCAACGAACTTTCAGCAAGAACATCCATCAACAAAAAGAACAAGACGAGGGTCAAACACCATGCTGGAACTACAACACGAAGAGATGAAGATCCACGGACCCTTCACCATGGTAAGCTGTGTATGCTTCAACAACACTATAACCATGATAGATTAGGAAACCTCTTCGTCAGCATACCCTTGAGCACTTAGCTCAAGACCCAACCTCTTGCACCATACTTCTTGCCATGCATTTTCCAAGTACGCATATGTAGGGCCTCATTACAAGGCCATGCACAAGGCACATATTTTGTTCAACCCATGCACTAATGCACTTACCCACCATTCATTATGGGTTACAAGTACTTGGCATGAAAACTATGAAAAGCCATCTTTGGAAGAACCAGACGACATCAAGATGACAACAACAAGCGCGAGGAAGCCATCACCACCGAGAGTTACTCACAATCAACATTGACCACCTCCTTTGAGCAGCTAGCAGTTTTGGAAAACTTACAAATGCACCACCCAGATGGAATCCAAGGCAGAAGTACGTACAAAGGGACTACAAACTGCAAGAGATAACAGTGGCAAAGTGAAGAACCAGACAAATGACCAGGATACATTGGGAAGAGGGACCGCCCCTGTTGAACGTAACAAGACACTACCTCTCAATGTACTACATGGAACAACCACGACAACAAGGGTCTGTCAGGGACGACAGACTCAAGAGGGGGGGGAGTGTTGAAGCTCAAGGTCAAGGACAAAGCATGGAAGCGCATCAAGGAAGTGAACACATGAGAAGAAGGAGCAAGTAGGGAGCTCCAAGATTCACATGTCAAATTTTCAGAAGAAATCCCTATAAAAATAGTGATTTTTATCACTAAATATCATTGTAAATACCATTTTCTATTTTTACAGCTCCATTTTGTTCAAGCCAAGGAGTCCTTGAGCTTGAGGAGTATTAGATGTATCATACTACCAATTTTCATAATTTTTAGATTCCGTTTGAGCCCCCAAATAAGCCCTAGAACCTAATTTTTAACTAGGCCGGACACTAGGTCTGTACAGGGCCAAAACCACTCAAAAACTATAAAAAGGGCTGGAGAGCTCATTTTTGGGGGTGGCTTGTTGTAGATTTCAGTTTTGTAAGAGAGCTCTTTGGTAATCGAAGCTTTCCATTGTTCCACTCTTTGCTCTTACCTTGTGCGCGTGTGTGTGTATGTGTGTGCATGCTTGTGTGCTTTCACTCACGCACTTGTGCCATCACTCGCTCGCGGTCTTCATACCGGTCCTCACGTCTCCACGGATTGACATTTATGAGGTGTATCTCCTCACGTTGGTACTCACCATTGTGCTAGAGTGACACCAGTATGCTATGCAAAAATGATCTTGTAGAATATGCAAAATTGAAAGAAGTATATTTGAAGGAAGACAAATGAAGGAAAGCGAGAGAGTTGATGTCTCTAAAAATGGAAAATATCTTTGAGAAGAATGTTTGAAGCACATCTATGAAGGAATTCATTTGACACGATTACGTGCAAGTTTACGTATTCTCAATATTCAAAATCATTTTGGATGGAGTTGTTGGGTGTGTGTAGAAGTGTCAGAGTCACACGAGAAGCACACACAAGGAGCACAAATGCAGCAAGACACACAGAGAAGACGATGGCTGGAATAGCTCTCTCTATTGACGATGAACTGAACTGTAGTAAGAGCTGAATGATATCCCTAAGTACAAAGTACCCCCACATATTAGAGTATCAAGTATGTGGTAACATGGGAAAAAACCTCTAGCCAACACTAGAGTAAAAAGTGCCCATGTATAGGGAAAAGGTTCACATCAAAGCTACTCGAGGACCACATAAGTGTAACAAACCCCCTTGGAGCGAATGATGTGAACACGTACAAGGAGTGACAGATCAGCCCCCACAAGGTAATAAGCCTAAAGCTTTGCGAAAAGCTTCAAACTTTTCCCGTGGAAGAGCTTTGGTGAATATGTCTGCCACATTATCTTGTGTAGGCACATATACCAAATCAATATCTCCTGCATGAAGGCGCTCTCTCACATAGTGATAATGCACCTCAATATGTTTGGTCCGTGCATGAAACACTGGGTTTCGTGCAACAGCCAAAGCACTCTGACTATCTGTGAGAATATGTGTAGAAGCATCAATCTCCATGCAAAGATCCATCAATAGGTGTCTCAGCCATATATACTCCACTGTCGTTGTGAAGACTGCCCTGTACTCAGCTTCACAACTCGATGTCACCACTGTAGGTTGCTTTTTACTCAACCAAGATATGCATGAGTCTCCAAGGAAAAAGCAATTACCACTAGTGGACACGCGAGTATCATAACAACTAGCCCAATCACTATCTGTAAAAGCATGCAAGCATGGCTGAACATCTCTACCATAAAAGAGACCTAAGCTCAAAGTGCCTCGAAGATATCTAAACACACGTTTCACCGCTTGCCAATGCTTAGTGCCAGTGCTATGCATGACTCGACTCAACTCGGAAACTGCATACTGTATATCAGGTCTTGTGTTGCATGCATATATAAGACATCCCACAGCTTGCTGATAAAGAGAAGTGTCAAATGCATCACTGGAATCCTCAACTGAGAACCTGAATCCTGTCTCAACTGGTGTGGAAACTGGCTTACAATCCTCAAAGTCAAAACGTTGAAGTAGTTTTTCAACATATTTTGCTTGATGCATAACAATTCCCCCCTCAATGGATACAAACTGGATGCCAAGATAGTAGCTGAAAAGACCAAGATAAGTGACATCAAAAGTATGCTGCAAATTAGCCATAAGAATGTCAAGTTTTGCATCACATGACCCATTCAAGAGTATGTCATTGACATAAACAACAAGCACTATAAGATCAGCCCCATTTTTGCGTACATAGAGTGTGCTTTCAATCAGACTACATGTGAAGCCAAGAGCAATCAAGTGCTTATGGATTTTGTCATACCATGCACGTGGAGCTTGCTTGAGACCATACAAGGCTTTATGCAAGCGACAAACCATATGCTCTTTCCCTTTCATAGCAAATCGAGGAGGTTGCTTCACATAAACCTCTTCTTGCAAATCACCATTCAAGAAGGTTGTTTTTATGTCCAACTGATGCACTTTCCAACCTCGATGGGCAGCCAATGCAACCACGGTACGAATGGTAGTCATGCATGAAGTAGGTGCAAAAGTTTCCTCATAGTCAATGCCATATTGTTGCGCATATCCTTTGGCAACCAATCTAGCTTTGTAGCGATCAATGCTACCATCAGATTTTCTCTTAATCTTATAAACCCACGTTGTACCAATGGCATTCTTTCGTTTTGGCAATTCACATAACTCCCAAGTACCATTTCTATGTATGGAATCCATTTCTGATTGCATAGCACTCATCCATTGTGGGTCATCACATGCATCTTCAAAAGAAAGTGGCTCTTCATTACATGCTGTAGCAATAAGAGAATAATCCACAAAATTACTTGATGCATGGTGAGAGCTTGATCTTCTTCTACCAAGTAAAGGTGCACTCAATTTGCTGTCCTGCAAAGTTTGTTTCAGCCACTTTGGCATAGTTTGTGCACTCTTGATAGACATGCGTTCATTATGTAAAACATCTTCAATATGTACATCATGCGTGGGCTGGCATTAAACTCATGTGACATGTATTCACCACCACGATCCGTGCGTAGAGTCAAAAGCTTTTGTGAAGAAAAATTTTCGGCCATAGCTAAAAATGCTTTGAAGCAAGAAAATACCTCATTCTTTGCTTTCATAAGATACACCCATGTATGGCGAGTAGCATCATCAATGAAGGTAACAAAATATACATGCTTCCCAAAAGATGGAGTCTTGACGGGACCACATACATCACTATGAACAAGCTTCAATTTTCTTGTAGTGTGTGTGTGACTATCTTTTGGAAAAGAAGCACGATGCATTTTTCCAAGAATGCAACCTTCACATGCATGCTTTTCAATGGACTCAAGTGTAGGCAAGCCAATAACCATGTCCTTCTTTTGCAAGCAAAGCAAACTATTGAAGTTCAAGTGACCAAAACGAGCATGCCAAAGCTCCATTTCAGCCATGGAAGAAGTATGAGAAACCAAGGCATTCGAGGCAGCCCTCTTATATGTATCCATGTGATACAAACCATTACATAATGTAACGGACATCACGATAACATCGCCATTGCTGAAATCATGAACCATACACTTATCATCAACAAAGTGTACATGAAGTCCAGCTTTGGCAATCAACGGAACTAAAATTAAGTTCTTCTTTATACCGGGCACATACAATGCATTTTTTAAGAGAATCACACCTCCATTTGCAGCCGTAAGCTCAATTTCTCCTACTCCAATGATAGGATAAGAGGCATTGTTTGCACACACCACATGTCCTCCTTTGGGTGCATCTTTCAAAGAGGCAAAAAATCTTTTGCATGATGTTATGTGCTTTGAAGCACCACTATCAAAGAACCAATCCGAATCAGCCTTACTCACAACCATACATTTAGAAGGTAAAGAAGCATCATAATGACATGTAACAACACATGCCCAAAAATTGTGAGCCATGTTAGCTTCATCATTCTTTGCATTTGCTGAATTTTCAGCAATAGACATGCCAGATTCCTTCTTCTTTTCAATTCGTTTAGCAAGCTTTCTACACTCATCAATAGTATGACCAGCCTTCCGGCAATATTTGCATCTCTTCTTCTTTTGCAAATCACCATCGTTAGAGGAATGAGTGGAAGAGGAAGCTTGAGGCTTTGGTTTTTATGAACCCAAAGCTGAACCATACTTGCTTTTCCCCTTTTGTGAGATAGCAAGTTGTGTTCCCTCAATCAAACCACTACTATTCACTCTAGATTGCACTTCTTACAAAAGAAGAGACACAACCTCATCAAATGCATACATATTAGGATTTCCTTTTGCAACCAAACGAAGTGTAGTAGCAAAGCTTTGAAAAGATTCTGGTAATCCTTTCAACAATGTAGAAATGAGTGATGCATCTGGAATGATCTCATCTATGTTTGCCAATTGCTCTGTCAAGTCTTTGATGCGTGTCACATACACATCCACTGACTCATTTTCAGCCATACATACATCCTCAAGTTGCTTCCTCAAGTTGCTTCCTCAAGTATGCAACACGTGCTTCATTACGCACGGCATACAAAGAGTGTCCCATGCATGTCTCGATGTAGAACATGACTGAATGTGTGGAACTATATGACGCTTCACTGAAAGCGCAATCAAAGCATGAGCTTGAGACCGTAAACACAGGGGTTTTGAGAAAGCGATCGTGGGTTTTAGCTTGTCTCAACTGCACTTCCTGCATCACCAGGAAACTCTCCAGATGCTATTCATCCAAGGATCGTAAGGCCTCCAAGCGAAAGGGAAAAGAATCTTCCGGTAATAGCTTCCGGTCAAGAGCCACACGTAGACTAGGAACCACCAGTTCCATCGGCGCAATTGCTTCAAGTTTCGGTCGCCACCTTGTATGTGGTACGATAAGCCCATAGTATAGTAGGTAGAAATTGGTCCCATCGCTCTGGGCACTCTAACACCAGTTTCTTCAAGATGTTTAAGAGAGATTTATTGGTACTCTCAGCAAGTCCATTTGCTTGGGGGTAATAGGGAGAACTGAATTTGTGCACAATCTGGAATGATTTCGTAAGCACTTGCATTAAGGTATTGGCAAAGTGTGTACCTTGGTCAATTACGATCTCCAAGGGTAACCCGTAACGCGGAAAGATATCCGTCATTAAGCATTTAACAACCATAGCCTATGTGGCTGATCGGAGAGCCCATGCTTTGGCCCACCTAGTGGCATAATCTGTGCATGTCAGAATATATCTGTTATTGGTAACGGTTGAGGGAGGTGTAATTGGTCCTATGAAATCCATACCCCACTTCTGGAAGGGTTCTATAGGCACAACAGGTTGGAGAGGAAAGTAGTGTCGCTGTAAAGGCTGCCCGGAATGCTGGCACCCGTCACACTGTTGTATATACTTGGTCATGTCACGGTACATAGTGGGCCACCACAATCCACTCTGCAGAATCTTGCGGTGAGTCAGATCAGCCGCAAAATGTCCTCCAGTTGGGGCAGTATGGGCCATGGTAACAACTGACGTAATTTCATGTGGAGGAACACATCTGAGTAATACTCTAGAGTGATCAATGTAATATAATTGTCCGACAATCAATCGAAAACATCGACTGTATGTGGCTAATCGTCGTCTAGCAGCTGAAGAAAGCAGACCCGACGGACATCCACTAGTCAAGAACAGAAGCAAGGTATCATAGTAAGAAGGGGGTATCGGTAATTCCTATTGATTATCCTGTACTGTCTCTATTGCATATATAGCTGGTGTTGTATCATCAATTCCCTCCGGAGGCTCACCGGAATCCAGCCGAGAAAGAAAGTCAGCAAGAGCATGTGCTGACCCTGGTCGATGTACAATGGAGTAATCAAATTCTTGAAGCAGCAGAACCCACCGTGCTAACCGTCCTCCCAAATGTTGTTGTCGCACAAGATACACCAATGGGGCATGATCTACATGGAAGGTGAAGCGTCTGCCCAATAGATAATGTTGAAATTTTTTCACAGAGTATACTAAGCCAAGATACTCTCGTTCAGTAACTGAATAGTTACGCTCTATCGAGGCCAATCTTCGGCTCACATAATATATCGGACGAAACCATTTATCTATCTGTTGCATCATCACGCTTCCAATGGCACTGTTGGATGCATCCACAAAGACATGGAAGGGCAATTCCTAATTAGGTGCTTGTAAAATGGGATCCTGAGTTAACAGTGTTTTCAATCGGTCAAAAGAAAGTTGACACTCTTCGGTCCATTCGAACTGACGCGGGCTACTAGTGATCAAACGATTAAGTGGTATTGCCAGATGAGCAAGCCAACACAGGTGTCACCCATGCCACCGGATTTGGCCCAAAAACCGCATCACATCCTTAGGTGTCTTAGGAGCAGGAGCCTCCAGTACAGCCTTCACTTTGTCTGGATCCACCTGAATACCTTGTTTGGAAATAACATGTCCGAGCAACTTACCACAAGATACAGAGAATACCGATTTGTTCGGGTTCAAACACAAACGATATTCCCGACACTTTGAAAAGCAACACCGTAAATGGTACAGGTGCGCCGATGTGTCATCGGATAACATGCAGCATTGGAACATACTAGGAGCATTGCGGAGTCCAAACCACATTATGGTACATGCATAGACACCCCAGTTGGTAATAAATGCTGTCTTGGGTATATCCTTCTCTGCCATCCTGACTTGATTGTAACCACTGTATCCATCTAGAAAGGAATAGATCTCCCGACTGGCCACATCGTCTAACATGGTATCCAAGAATGGCAACAAAAATGGATCAGATACAGTTGCAGCATTGAGTTTTCGGTAGTCCACACATATCCGCAGCTGCTTGTTTTTCTTCGGAATTATAACGATGGGAGAGATCCATTCTGCATGCTTAATAGGGAAAATAAATCCCACCTTCAACAAACGATCAAGTTCGGCTTTAACCTGTGCTGCATAGTTAGGATTCATCCTATAACTGGGTTGTTTGATGGGTCTCCCATCTGGTTTCAGCACCACTCTGTGTTGATAAATCCGTGGGTCCAACCCCTTCATGTCCCTATAATCCCAGGCAAGCACATCAGCGAACTCTCATAACAACTGCAACAGTTGCTCCTGAAAGCTTTTGGATAGTCCAGCTTTTATTTTGACAGGTTGTGGATTGGTTTGATCACCTAAATTCTAGGTAGTCAGCTGATCTTCTGGTACATAGAACTATCGGGGTCTTTCCAAATCGTCCCGGGACTGGAGTAATTGTTGTAGCATCGATTCATCCAAAGTCTATTTGGTACTTAACTCGTGCTCGCCTGTCAGAGGTTCCACCGAACACGCTACCGGACTCCAGTTATCAGCCACTGTTTGTAGATCTACAGTGCCAAGTGCAATCAGATCTTTGTTAGCCTTCAGGAAAGTCTCCTCTTTGTCATCGGAGAGACCATCCAACATGTGTACAGGCTCCGCTAAACATGGTCACACATGGCAGTCACAGGGTTTCGTATCGTCCAACGGGACAACGTATTTCCGGTGATTATTTTTAAAGACTAATTCATGTGCAGACCAGTCTTGTACTACCTTAGCTTGTTTTAGCCAAGGACGTCCAAAGAGTAGATTGTAATCTAGGCTCGATTCGATTAACTCCAGCACAACAAAGGTCATTTTGAAAACAGATCCTTGTAGAGTGATCGAAATATCACTCACTAAGCCCACCGGATGGACTCAAGATTGATCAGCCATTCGTACAAAGAATTGTGCAGGTTCAATTTGCATCCACCCTAGCCGTTTGCAAATGGATGCTGTTGCAATGTTAACACCCGATCCGCCATCAATTAAGACCTATGTAATTTTGTGGTTTTGGTACCATACCGTAATCAGTGGTACTGTATGATCCACCATTGGGTCCAATTCCGATTGGATTATGGTTGTTGCAAGAGCGCTCGAGGAGCCTATACTAACCTGTTGCTGGAACTGTTGTCAAACTCTAGGGACCAAAGCTAATAATTGACCCAAGGGCAATGTAATTGATGCCTTGGACAAAACATCCCACACCGAATCAGTTTTGGTTGTTTTCGATACGGTCTCCGGTGTGGACTCCGGTACTGTGTGAGTTAGATTTCACCCTTCTGGTACTTCCGGTGGTATGCTTTGCTGCGTCACTGGAATTGGATTAGGGAATACAGTTTGCTCTTGCGTTGCCCACTTGCTTGCTCTTGTAAACACCTTCTGTTGTTCATGAATGCCGGGTTCAAAAATCTCTACAACTGGTTGTAATTGCTTTTCGGAACGTGTTTGAACCACTGCTGCTTGCGTGTATACTAGTGAAATATACACCATATTTGCCATCGGATGTTGCCGTTCTTTTTTCTTTTTGTCATACTTCGCTGCATCTTTGCAGAACTGCCGGATATGCCCTGTTTCCCCACAGACATGACATTTAGGAGTTGGATTAGATGTACCTTCTCTTGACGGGCCTACATTCCACCGAGCTTGATCGAAGTTATTTGTCCGCCCTCCTTGATAATACTTGTATCCCTGGTACGGGTGTTCCTCATATGTGGTGGTACATAATGGCTAGCCGATTGTCCCTACTCCTGAATGATGGCATTAATCGCTGCTCTGCTCTATACCTTGGCATTGTACGGGCAAGTCTCTGTAGTGTGGTCTGTTGTGTGGCAAATGGCACAACACAGTTGATTCAATGCACATGTTGAGTTGCTGTGCCCTGGATTTTTGCATTTGGTACAATATATCTGTTTCAAAGGATCATCATTAGATTGCTTGGATGCTTTCAGCCACTCTAGGTCTTCGGTGAATCCACCCACTTTGTTTTCTAATTGCCATAGCGATTACGTCATTCAAAGTCATTCCACCCATGCACCTTATGATCATAATCTACTTCAATTGAGGCTTCAGTCCATTGATGAACCACTGTATAATAACATCATCTGGTAAATTAGCGTGTGCTGGTGGCAACTGCCATAAATGAGTCCGAAATAACGTGGCATAATCCTGTACAGTTTGCTATGGTTTTTGCATATTGTTCTGTAAGTAGTCAAAAATCTCGGTGGGGTTCTTCTTTAATCGAAACCGTTGTAGAAAGCCATCCTTTACATCATCATACTGCCAAAAGTGGTTCAAATCATATTCGGTTCAAATTAATCTCGAAGGACCGCACATGCGCATCTGGATCATCCCCCGAAAATCCTCCAAACTTTGTATACGTGACCCCTGCTGGCACCGAACACAGTGGGATAACCTGTTGCTGCTGAAATTGCGGTTGCGACTGTGCTGGTGTTTGTTGCTGTTGCTGTGAACCACTCATGGTGTTGTTGTTGGTGGTGTTGTTGTTACCTGAATTTGGGGAGATATCCCTTGATCTTCCTGAACTGTATGGTCAGCTTTCTCACTTTCCGGTCCTAAAATGTCGTTGGACCGGTTGCTTAACTCCAAGTCTATCAGCCCTTCCTCAAATTTGATTTCGAAATTAGATAGAATTGCACCAAAAAATGGTGAACGTAGTAAGTGTCCACCAGACAGCACCGCAGTTTCACCAAAAAACTTCAAATTGCCGCCAAGTGATATCGAACTTCCACCGAAACTCGTCGAAGTCTCACCGGACCAGGCTCCACTATCACCGGAAACGTTCTCACCTGATAACGCAAACCGGTCACAAAAAATGATCGAATTCTGACCAGATCATGTGGAACTGACTCTGCACTGCATCTTTGTACAACCAAAAATCACCGTACTTTCTCCAAAATGCACTGGACTCACACCGGAATTCACCGGAATCTCATCATGTGCTACCAAACTAGCACCGGAATCACTGTTGGCTGGTTGTACCGAACCTTCTGCAATTGGACTTAACTTTCCTGTACTTCTACCACCAGAAGGTGTTCCTAATAAGTTTCGAACTACCCAGGGATGTTGATCTCTGCGGTATTTGGGGTATGATTTACCGGAGCGTGTTACCAGCATATATCAAAGAATTCTTCGTCAATCTTTAATCTTCTGTGCAAACAACTACTCCATTCCCACAGATGACGCCAGTGTTAAATGTTATAACCTTTTTACAGTTTAAGGTTTAATTCACTCTGGGTTCTTGGGATGGACAGGGGTCTGTAAACAGAGGCCTTATTTGTATTTTCCCAAACTACAGTTAAGATTAGATTACTTCACCGCATTAAGCGCTAACATATTGCCTTCCAATACTACTCTGGATATGTTCGTTAACGCACTTCACGTCAGAAAGTTTACCGTAGACTCCTTCACTTAGTGCATTAATCAAATTACTTAATACTTCATTAACTTCACTTAATGATTACTTAGTCAATGAAACAGACTCACTTACATAAATTTTTGCAACAGCGCTTGCTTCCGTCTCCTCGCCTAGACGAACAGCCTGGCGATCTACCTTCTACTTTTTGCGACTCTTTCATTAATCATATCAAAAGATACAACGTTGCGCTACGCCTTTTCATGCGTGCGACTTTTCAGGATATATTTTACAAGAATTATGAGTTCCTTTTCGGCGGCTTACAAAAGGTAAGATATCCTAAGGTGCTCCTTCTGTCTTCCTTGGAGCCAGCCCAATCTGCATCAGAGAACAATTTCAAACTTAAATCAGATACATAAGGGTAGTATAAACCATCATTCATGGTCCCTTTGAGATATTTGAGTATCTTCTTGGCAGCTTCCATGTGAGGTTTCCTAGGTGTGTGCATAAATTGACTTAGCACACTCACACTATAACATATATCTACCCTTATCAATGTGGCATAGTTCAAGCTACCCACAAGGCTTTGATAACTTATCACATCTTCTATGAGTTCACCCTCATGTGAGCTTAACCTCCATTGGAGTACCTGCAATCCTACAATCTTTCATTTTGAACTTTGTCAACAAGTCTTTGATGTACTTTCTTTGTGTAAGATATAGACCATGAGCCTTGTAAACCACTTCCAATCCTAGGAAGTATGTGAGTGACCCTAAGTCACTTATCTTAAACTCTTCTTTCATTTGATCTTTGACTTTCTTAATTCCATGTGCATCATTTCCTGTTAGTATAATATCATCCACATACACACACAAATAGATGAATTCAGAATTACTCATTTCACTACAAGAAATAGGGGGCGTAGCGACGCCCCCGAATTGAAAAAAAAATCGGGTACCGTCGCTTATGCGATGCTGTCGTCGCATAAGCGATGGTACAATTTTCGATTTTTTTTTTCCGACATTCGTCGCATAAGCGATGCTAGCATCACTTATGCAACGCTAAATTATGAGCGTCGCAAATACCGTCGCTGAGTAGCGACGTGATTAGCGACATTCACAAACTGAAGAGCATCGCATATGCGACGCTCTGGAATGTAAAAAAAAAAATTCGATTTCTCCCAGTACATTTGTACTAGGATTTGGACGCGAGAGCAATAAGAGACCGAGAGAGAGAGAGAGAGCACGCACGAGAGAGAGAGAGAGAGAGAGAGAGAGAGAGAGAGAGAGAGAGAGAGAGAGAGAGAGAGAGAGAGAGAGAGAGAGAGAGAGAGAGAGAGAGAGAGAGAGAGAGAGAGACGCATCTACTTGAAGCAAGGTATGCACACACACACACACTTACACACACATACATATGCATACACACACACATATACACACATAGACATACACACACAAACACATAGACACACACACACATACACACAAATACACACACATATACACACATACACAAATAATGTTGCATACACACATGCACACATAATGCATACACATGCACACACATATACACATACATATACACACACATACACACATACACACACATACACACACATATATGCATACACACACATAGAGAGAGACATGCACACACATACACATACATGCATACATAATGCATATGCATATGCGTACATCCATACATACTTACATGCATACACACACATATGCATACATAATGCATATGCATATGCATACATAATGCATATGCATACATACATACATACCTACATGCATACACACACATATGCATGCATAATGCACATGCATACATACACATACATAATGCATATACATACATAATGCACATACATACATACACATACATAATGTATACACAAAAATATGCATACATAATGCATACACACACATACACACACATATGCATACATACATGCATACACATACACACACATAGACACATACACACACATAAACACATACACACTCATAGACACACACACACATACACATAGATGTGCACACACATACACACACATATACACACACATACACACATAGACACATACACACATAGACACATACACACATAATGATGCATTCACACACATACACATGCATACACACATAGACACACATATACACACACACATACACACATATATGCATACACACACACATAGAGAGACATACACACACATACACACACATACACACACATACACATACATGCATACATATGCATACATACACATACATAATGCATACACACACATATGCATACATAATGCATACACACACATACACACACCTATGCATACATACATGCATACACATAGACACATACACACATAGACACATACACACACAGACACATACACACACATAAACACATACACACTCATAGATGCGTAGAGACACATACACATAGACACACACATATACACACACATACACACACATATACACAAACACATACACACATAGACACATACACACATAATGATGCATACACACACATTCACATGCATACACATACATATGCATACATACATGCATACACATACACACATAAACACATACAGAATCATAGATACACACACATACACATAGACACACACACATATACACACACACATGCACACATAGACACATAGACACATACACATGCATACACACACATACACATGCATACACACACATACAGATGCATACACACATACAGACACATATACACACACATACACACATACACAAACATATATGCATACGCACACACATAGAGATTCATACACACATATACACATACATGCATACATATGCATACATAATGCATATGCATATGCATACAATGTACATACATACTTACATGCATACATAATGCACATGCATAGATACATACACACACACAGACACATACACACATAGACACATACACACATAGACACATACACACACATAAACACAAACATACTCATAGATACACACACATACACATAGACACACACACACATACACAGGCATATACACACACATACAGACATAATGATGCATACACACACATACACATGCATACACACATATAGACACATATACACACACATTCACACACATATATGCATACACACACATAGAGAGACATACACACACATACACATACATGCATACATATGCATACATAATGCATATGCATATGCATACATAATGCATATGCATATGCATACATATGCATACACACACATACACACATATGCATACATAATGCACATGCTTACATGCATACATAATGCACATGCTTACATACACATACATAATGCATACACACACATATGCATACATAATGCATACACACACATACACACATATGCATACATAATGCATATGCATACATACATACTTACATGCATACATAATGCACATGCTTACATACACATACATAATGCATACACACACATATGCATACATAATGCATACACACACATACACACATATGCATACATACATGCATACACATACACACATAGACACATACACACACATAGACACATACACACACATAAACACATACACACTCATAGACGCATAGCGACACATACACAGACACATACACATACACACACACACAAACATACACACATAGACACATACACACATAAGGATGCATACACACATACATATGCATACACACACATATGCATACATACATGCATACACATACACACATAGACACATACACACACATAGATACATACATACACATAAACACATACACACTCATAGACGCACACACATACACATAGACACACACACACATACACACATAGACACATACACACATAATGATGCATACACACACATACACATGCATACACATACACACATAAACACATACATACACATAGATACATACATACACATAAACACATACACACTCATAGACACACACACATACACATAGACACACACACACACATATACACACACACATATACACACACAAACACACATAGACACATACACACATAATGATGCATACACACACATACACATGCATATACACATACAAACACATGTACACACACATACACACATATATGCAAACATACACACATATATGCATACACACACATAGAGAGACATACTCACACATACACATACATGCATATATATACATACATAATGCATATGCATATGCATACATACATACATACATACATACATACATACATACATACATGCATACATACACATACATAATGCATACACACACATATACATACATAATGCATACATAATGCATACACACACATACACACATATGCATACATACATGCATACACATACACACATAGACACATGCACACTCATAGATGCACATCGACACATACACATAGACACATACACATACACACACACATATACACACTCACACAAACATACACACATAATGATGCATACACACACATACATATGCATACACACACATATGCATACATACATGCATACACATACACACATAGACACATATACACACATTGATACATACATACATACACATAAACACATACACACTCATAGACACACACACATACACATAGACACACACACACATATACACACACACATACACACATAGACACATACACACATAATGATGCATACACACACATACACATGCATACACACACATATGCATACATACATGCATACACATACACGCATAGACACATACACACACATAGATACATACATACACATAAACACATACACACTCATAGGCACACACACATACACATACACACACACACATACACACACACAAACACACATAGACACTTACACACATAATGATGCATACACACACATACACATGCATACACACATACAAACACATATACACATGCACATACACACATATATGCATACATACACACATATATGCATACATACACACATATATGCATACACACACATAGAGAGACATACTCACACATACACATACATGCATATATATACATACATAATGCATATGCATATGCATACATACATACATACATACATGCATACATACACATACATAATGCATACACACACATATACACACACATACACACATACACACACACATGTACACACACACATACACACATAGGCACATACACACATAATGATGCATACACACATACACGCACATACATACACACACACATGCATACATACACATATTTAATGCATACATACTTACATATGTACACGTATATATATTGATTTCTAACCATTTTGTTTTATATGTTAGGTATTATGGATCCCAGTAGAGAGAGAAAGGTGAAACTCACTCTCATAAAAAGTCTTATGAGAGCAAGAGTTCCGCCTGATACTCTAGGGGCCATAATGCGTGATTACTCAGAGATGTGTGATGAGGAGCTGGACTATATGATCCAGATGCTTACCCAACGATCAGACGAGGGCTCTTCTGCAGCTCCACATGCAGGAAGAGAGCTATCTGCGCATAGGTATGTTTTTTTTTCATAAACTTTTTTAATGATATTATAACACATATTTTTATTTATTTTTATCTATCTATTTTCAGGACACCTATACCACCTCCAAATCGTGATAGCAGAGCAGAGTTGCCTATGAGGACATGCATAAGCACCTTAGGACTAGAGTGCGACATAGATCCAGAGGGGAACATTGTGTACATAGGGAATGGATTGGAGTTCAAGAGAAGAATGCAGGCAGTATGCGACTCTTACCTGCACTTTGTCCACTTACCGTGGAAGTAAGTAAAAATTTTACATATAAATTGAAATAAATATCTTATGTTTTATGTACATTATGTTTTTTATTTTTGTAGTGAGCATGATGAGAGGGATAAAAAATACGTACTTAGTTCACTTGAGATAGAGTTTGGGACAGGATGGTCGCTTAAGTGGTGTCTAAAAGAGATGCGGACACTTATGGCTCATCATCGCGATAATGCACGGTATGCACTGCTTTTATGTATATATATGTGGATATGAGTATGTGTGTTTATGCATGTATGTATGTATATGAGAGAGAGAGAGGGAGAGAGAGAAGAGTGAGACTAGAGGTATAAATACACACACATATACATCATACATGCACATTTACACACATATACATACACACACATACATGCACATTTTTACACACACATACACATGCATGCAGTTACACACATATAATGAATACACATAGACACATACACATACTCACATACACGTACACATAGTCACATACACATACACATGCATAATCATATGTACACACACATAGACTCATATAATCATATTTACATGCATATATACATATACACATGCATATATATACACACACAACACAGGCATATGCACATATAGATACACATACATACACAACACATGCATACGCATAAATAAATAAATAAATAAATCCTATTTCAAAAATCCTAAATGAAAACACTAATTTCGATATTAGGGTTTTAAAACCCCTAATTTAAAAAATCTAATTCAACCTTTTAGCCATATGTTTGAAGTATATGTACACCTCCGACGTCCTACTAGAGAGATGTCTCTCCTCCCAACCTTATGCCTCTATATATAGCTACTCGAATTAACGAGGATCATAATATATATAAAGATATATACACATCATGTAGATAGGATACATAAATATAAAATGGAGTAGATATATTATGCATCACACATACATGCCTAAATGCACACATAAATATATATATACATACTAACATATTTACATGTACACATTTACACATAGACATATATACATATATACATGTACACATCACATATACATGCCTACATGCACACATAAACATATATATACATGCATACATATTTACACATAGACACATATACATATATACATGTACACAATTATAAACACTTGCATATATTACATGAATACATGAATATTTTACATAAATGCATATGCATATTTAACACATGTATACATATATCACACACATGCAAACACATACATATACATGAAATACATATATATGCATACTACATATGTATACATATAATGCACATGAATACACACACATATGCATACATACATGATAAAAATTTGCTCTTCGAAGATAAAGCTATATATAAAATAATTAGGCATACCCCTGAGCTTCATGTTCTAACTTAGAAGAACATGATTTCATCTCTCTAGTAGGATTCATCGTTATTCAAGTTAATAAAAAAATCTATTATCTGATATCCATTCAGAAGCTTCAAGTTATTGATCGATAAATAGAATAGAATTTACTATCTAATCTGCTCATATGTTTTCATTATTGCCATCATTTTGGTAAGACATCAACATAGTCTCATCTTCATTATCCTTATTGATTTCATTTATTTCTTCTATTCTTAAATCTATGTTCTCATGAATCACATCATCTATTGATGGATTAATATCTATTTATGGTAATTCCTCTTCCTCATCACTAGAATCAGCATGTAGAGAATTATCCTCTTCATCAAAAAGATTAGTATCATTATCACGTATAATGATTCTAATTTCTATTTCAGATTGTTGAAGAATCACTCACAAATTTGACATACAGACAAAGAAAGATAAAAAGAAGCAGAATCAAAGTATTCAGAAAATAAAAGCCTTAGTGAAGGGACAAATTCACGACTGTAATGTACACCGTAGAAACTTCTAGAATTAGAGTTTGTTATACCGGATCAAAATTGTTAATAAATGAGATAGGAAGAAAGAAAAGATAGAGCATGAGTGTGCGTGAGAAGAGCGCGTAGTGCGAAATAGAGCACATATAGAAATCAAGAATAGGTCTAGAAGACGCCAGAGATTGCGTATGTAAAGATGAATAACAGGAACCTGAAATGTCAGGTATTCATCTGAGAGAGATGGTAAGAAGAAACTACTCAGTGTAGGAGAGTTTCTATAGCTTGAGCAAGAAGAGGCCAAGTTAGTTTTGTACACATCTTCTCTAATAGAAAACACATGTTCATGTGGAAGTTTGCGCACGTTCTTCATATGTGAAGAAATCTGAATATTTTCATGTTACGGTATAAAGTTAGTTAACAGTTACAGTTTTCTCAGTAAACGCATTTTTCGGTAAGCTACAATTTTCTCAGTAAACGTGTTTTTCGGTAGACCAACGAAGTAGATCTCGCAGAATAATCTAAAGTTTTGTATGAGATATAGCTTATCCTGTAGCTAGACATCTCTACTATCAGTTCATCAAAGATTTTGGTGAAATGGATATATACACACAGTACAAAGTCTAACCGGAAAGAGGCATTCTGAACTGGTGAAGTTTTTCCTTAAACTTCAGAAAGAGTTCATCCAGTCAAGGAAGTTCACACATTACTTCCTTACTTTATTTATATACACTTGAAGTAATTACAAACAGAATCGCAGTTGATTCCGATAAGATTTCGGTATAATTACGGTGACAGTCCGGTGAAGTTCTAGTGGAATTTTAGTGAATTCAAAACACAGTCTTATATGTTTGAGTGACAGAAACTTTGCTAAGCTACTACTGGTTATAGAGGTGTTCTAATATTACTCTAGCTTAGCCACCTTCAGTGATGCGGCGAATTCTGCAGGCTTGATAAGGTTCGAGCTTTTGCCGTGTCATCAACAAGTGGTATCAGAGCAAAAAGATTCTGAAGAGCATAAAGATTCTCAAAGAGCAAACGGAAGTGAAGATACAAGAGAATTCGAAGAACCTTCATAAAGAAAGGTAAATGCTGAAGAGATCAATAGCAAACGGTATCAAGAAGTATTCCGAAGTCATTCTCAAGGTAAAGGTTTACAAAAGGTAAAGTTCTTTAACGATACACTCACCAGAAGAAACAGAAACAAGAAGATTATGGCAGATCATGTTTCAATTGACAAATTGGACAGAGATAATTATCCCGCATGGGTAATGCGCATGGAAGCCTTACTTATGAGTAAGGACTTAATGATGTATGTGACCGGAGAAGAAAAGAAGCCGACTTTTGAAGACAGTAGACAACCAAAGGAAGAAGAATTAGAAGCCTTAAAGCTGTGGCAGAAGAAAGATGCAACGGCAAGAGCTTACATTTATAATACCGTTACAGATCATCTACTACCTCACATTAGAGGTCTGGAGAAAGCGGAGGACATATGGAGTGCGTTGGAAGATCATTTCCAAAATACTACGAAAGCTAGGAAGGCTAGCTTATGGTCCGAATTCACAACGTTCAAAAAGAAGTCGAATCAAAGCATTAGTGACTATGTTACTAAGATGAAGGATCTAGCAGATAGTCTTGGATCCATAAATGAAGATATCAAAGATCACAGATTGATAGCGCAAGTGCTCACAGGCTTGAGAGGAGATGAAAGGTGGAAACCTTTCGTACTCTCAACTGAATTGTCTTTAAATCATTTTGTACCAGATTTAAATCAGTTGCTTGGTTTGATGCTCACATATGAGCAAGATCTGAAAGGAGATGGAGATAAAGGACAAAGTTCTGCAATGTACATGAAGAACAAGAAGAAAGGAGATAAATGTAAGTCAAAGACAAAGAAGAGTCGAGTTCTCAGGCTTATTATGCAAGAGGTAAAGGCACTGGCAGAGGAAGAGCAAGAGGTTTTGGAAGAGGAAGAGGTAGTCAGAATATCAACAAGAAGGCTTGCTGGATTTGTGGATTAAGTAATCATCTGGCTCATGATTGCTGGCATAATTCCCAAGGATCAAGTCAGAATCAGAATAACAATAGCAGAGGCAAAAGCGGAAGATATCAAAGAGGTAGACAGAATCAAAGAGGAGGCTATGGTAGAGGTGGAGCAAGAAGTTGGGGACAGAATCAATCCTACAACACCACCTACAACAACTACGCAAATGACACACAGAATGAAAGTCATACATCATTGATGATGAACTCAATCGGCACATCAGATAACAAAGATCTAAAGGTATTTTACATTGATTCTAGATGTTCCAGGAAATATAGAACTGATGTCAGAATTGGAAAAAGGTAGTTCCAGTCATACTGTTCAAACAGGTGACAATACGAGACATGGTGTACATTCAATTGGAAAAGTGAAATGTAAGAGTGGAGCAGATTTGCTAACCAATGTTTTATATGTTCCGACGATACCTAAAAATTTGATTAGTGTGGGATAGATAGTTGATAAAGGTTTTCAGGTTAGATTTACAAATGAAGGAGTATTTGTAGAAGATCCCGAGAATGGATACAATCAGATCGTCTCTGGTAAGAAAGAAGGAAGACTTTTTACTTTAAGAGTACAAGGGAACATTGGTCAAGCGTTGCTCACACATGGTGAAAAGGTGATTACAGAACTTGATCTCTGGCATAAGAGATTAGGTCATTTTAATGAAAGAGGAATTAAAGCTATGATTTCAAATCAGTCAGTACTGGGATTACCGAATGTACAGAACCAACATATGATTCATAAGTGCGAAGCATGTTAGATGGGAAAAGCCCACAGGTTACCTTTTCAGAAGAAAGGATTCAAACATAATGGAGTACTTGAACTCATTCATACAGATGTATGGGGTCCAACAAAAGAAGGATCAATCAGTGGCTCAAGGTATTATGTTTTATTCATTGATGACGCTACAAGATGGATAACGTTATATGTTTTGAAGGAAAGATCAGAAGTAGTTGAAACCTTCAAGCATTTTCATGCATATGCTGAAAGACTCACAGGTCGAAAGCTTAAGAGACTCAGGTCTGATGGAGGGGGAGAATACTTCTCCCGAGAGTTCAATGATTATCTTTGGAATGCAGGTATTAACAGAGAGATAACCTGCAGGTATACACCACAACAAAATGGTGTAGCAGAAAGAAGGAACCGAACTCTAGTTGAGTTTGCACGAGCTATGCTAAAAGAAAAGGATTGTCCTAATTATCTTTGGGCTGAAGCTGTAAATACAGCTACATACTTGGTAAATAGATTACCGTGTACAGCTTTGGATGGAATGACCCCTTATGAAACTTAGTGGGGAAAGAAGCCAACACTTGATCATTGCAAAGTGTTTGGATCAGTAGCTTATGCTTATGTACCATCACAACTCAGACATAAGCTTGAACCAAAAGCAGAGAAATATGTGTTCGTCGGATATGATGAAAAGCAGATGGGTTACATGTTATGGAGTCCTCTAACAAAACAGTTTACTGTTTCCAGAGATGTTACACTTGATGAATAGAAAAGTTGGTATGCAGATCAAAGTCATACAACGGAAGAATTTGAAGAAGAGGTAAGAAGAAAAGAGAAAGGGAAATCAATTGTGCAGGTGAATAGAAATGAAGACTATATGCAAGCAAGTACATCCAAAAATGGATTAACAAGAAGAAATGAAGAAATTCCTATATTTGATGAAGAAGTGTATTCAGACACTTATGAAGAATGTGAACCAAGAAGGTCAAGCAGGACTAGAAGACAACCAGAAAGGTATTCTTATGATACTTCGTATATAACTCAGAAAAAATATGCATATATGGTCAAAGATGATGAAGAACCTCAGAACTATGATGAAGCTAAAGGCAAGAAGCACTGGGAAGAAGCAATGGAAGAAGAGTTCATCGCACTGGAGGAGAACAAGACATGGGAACTTGTTCCTAAACCAAATGGTAAGAAAGTGATTGGAAATAAATGGGTTTTCAAAGTTAAGAAACTTGCAGATGGAAGGATAGCCAGATACAAAGCTAGACTGGTTGTCAAGGGCTATGCTCAGACGCATGGCATAGATTATGATGAGACGTTTAGTCCGGTGGCAAGCATGTCAACCATAAGGACAGTGATTGCTATAGCAGCATCAAAAGGATGGAAGCTAAGTCAGCTGGATATCAAGAATGCATTTCTGAATGGATATATATCAGATGAAGTCTATATGGAACAACCTGAAGGGTTTGTAAGTTCCAGATACCCAAATTTTGTTTGCAGATTAAGAAAAGCACTTTATGGATTGAAGCAAGCTCCAAGAGCTTGGAATTACAGACTTGTGAAATATCTCAATGAACTTGGATACCAAAGTTCAAAGGCAGATGCAAGTCTACTCATCAAGAGAACAAAAGAAGGTATGATCTACATTTGTATCTATGTAGATGACATTATAATCACAGGTACCTCAGATGAAGGAATTAAAGAAGTAAAGAGATTGCTTGAAAAGGAGTTTAAGATCAGTGATCTAGGAAAGTTATCATACTTTCTTGGAATGGAAATCACATACACAGATCATGGTGTATATGTTTCGCAAGAAAGGTATCTTTTAAACTTACTGAAGAAGTTTAATATGGAGAATTGCAGAGAAGCTTCAACACCGCTTGAAGTAAATCATAAACTCAGTAAATATGATGGAGAAGAGTTTAAAGATCTGAGAAAGTATCAGTCGTTAGTGGGAAGTCTAATTTATGCTACACTAACAAGACCGGATCTTAGTTATGCAGTGGGAGTTCTCTCACAGTTCATGCATTGTCCGAAGGATCAACATTGGGTTGCAGGACAGAGAGTTCTTAGATATATCAAAAGAACTATAAAGGAAGGATTATATTATTCTTTTACGTCAGATATAAAGTTGAAAGAATTCAGTGAATCAGACTGGGCAGGAAGTCAAGATGACAGAAGATCAACACATGGGTATATGATATACCTAGGAGATAAGCTAGTAAGCTGGTGTTCGAAGAAACAACACACAGTGGCTTTATCGTCAATAGAAGTAGAATATAAAGGACTTGTAGAAGCAGCTAAAGAAGTGATATGGATGCAGACCTTGTTCAAAAGCATGGGTATTGATCAAGGTATACCTATCATACATGGAGATAATATGAGCTCGTTGTATCTTGCAGCAAATCCAGTATTTCATGCAAGAACAAAGCACATAGAGATTCAGTATCATTTCCTGAGGGAAAAGGTAATGGAGAAGGAGATAGAAATAATATACACTCCAACAAAAGATCAGATTGCAGATATTTTGACAAAGAGCTTGGATGGAACAAAGACAAGCAGATTCAAAGAAATGGCAAGAAAGAAAAATATATGAAAGACAGGAAGAGTCAAATTAGTGATTGAGGGGGAGCTGTTGAAGAATCACTCACAAATTTGACATACAGACAAAGAAAGATAAAGAGAAGCAGAATCAGAGTATTCAGAAAATAAAAGCCTTAGTGAAGGGACAAATTCACGACTGTAATGTACATCGTAGAAACTTCCAGAATTAGAGTTTGTTACACCGGATCAAAATTGGATATAAATGAGATAGGAAGAAAGAAAAGATAGAGCATGAGTGTGCGTGAAAAGAGCACGTAGTGCGAAATAGAGCGCATATAGAAATCAAGAATAGGTCTAGAAGACGCCAGAGATTGCGTATGTAAAGATGAATAACAGAAACCTGAAATGTCAGGTATTCATCTGAGAGAGATGGTAAGAAGAAACTACTCAGTGTAGGAGAGTTTCTATAGCTTGAGCAAGAAGAGGCCAAGTTAGTTTTGTACACATCTTCTCTAATAGAAAACACATGTTCATGTGGAAGTTTGCGCACGTTCTTCGTATGTGAAGAAATTTGAATATTTTCATGTTACGGTATAAAGTTAGTTAACAGTTACAGTTTTCTCAATAAACACATTTTTTGGTCAGTTACAGTTTTCTCAATAAACGTGTTTTCCGGTAGATCAACGAAGTAGATCTCGCAGAATAATGTAAAGTTTTGTATGAGAGATAGCTTATCCTGTAGCTAGACATCTCTACTATCAGTTCATCAAAGATTTCGGTGAAATGGATATATACACACAGTACAAAGTCTGACCGGAAAGAGGCATTCTGAACTGGTGAAGTTTTTCCTTAAACTTCAGAAAGAGTTCATTCAGTGAAGGAAGTTCACGCATTACTTCCTTACTTTATCTATATACACTTGAAGTAATTACAAACAGAATCGCAGTTGATTCCGGTAAGATTCCAGTATAATTACGGTGACAGTCCGGTGAAGTCCCAGTGGAATTTCAGTGAATTCATTATATGTTTGAGTGATAGAAACTTTGTTAAGCTACTGCTGATTATAGAGGTGTTCTAATATTACTCTAGCTTAGCCACCTTCAATGACGCGATGAATTCCGCAGGCTTGATAAGGTTCGAGCTTTTGTCGTGTCATCAACACAGATGTTGATGTATCAGTATCTGATGCTGAATCATCAAGAGGACTTTCATCGATCTCTCTAACAATAAACTGTTCAAACAATGACCTACCTCTAGGTTGCACATGAATGACTTGCCACCAAGGATGAGCATCTAGGTTCTTATAAAAAAATGTTTGTTCAATATGCCTAGGAAGAATATATGGTTCTTTAGTATATCGCATTACCTTGGAAGAATCAATTGCCCAAGGAATTACTACCTTTATACTCCGCTCGAAACCAGTCAACCTTCAAAATGACCTATCAAAATATATAACAACAAAAACCCATTATTAGCTGCTTAAAAAAAATACTAACTCTATAAAAAAAAATATAAACTTTTTTCTACCTGTTTGAATGTACGAAATGAAATTTCGTAGATACCAACAATAGTTCCTACGTAACCAAGTTTGCTATCTATAAGGTTCGTGTCTTTTGAGCTAGCACATGATAGTTGCTTGAAAGAAGCAACAATACTAGAATCCTCTGTTTTACGTAAAGAATCAATGGCTTGCTGTCCAAAAGCCCACATATTAGTGAACATTTGAGCTTGCAAAATAAATTCAATTAGTAAATAGAAACTAACATACATATAGGAAAAAAATAAAATATTATTTTAATAAAATTACCTTTCGTTCACAACCTATCATTAACTCTCTTTGCTCATCTGAGATTTCTTCATTATTTGCGTTGGCGCGTTGCAAACGGCTATATAGCCAATCCGTGAAAGAAGGTATATCTGTAATCTCATTATTATCGAGATTACATCTAAATCTTTTTTTTTTCACCTCTTACTTCGGAGATTTTGAAGTTCCTCGTACTCGCTAAGGAATGCTTGCATGCATTCACTATTATATGCTACAAAAGTAGAAACATCATTTTTTTCTTGAAATGTAAATAAGAATGGAACCCCCTTACCTGATAATACCTCATCTGTTATTTTTTAAGAAGACCCGTTGGTCCATGCACGTGGAGCTTCTTCATGAACTCTTTCAAGGTACTCACTAACGTAATACATGCACTCTTCAAGCATCCAACCCTTTGCCATGGATCCTTCTGGTTTTGCTCTTTGTCGCACATAACCTTTTAGTATTCCCATAAATCGCTCAACCCAAAACATCCATCGAGTGTTGACAACACCTGCAATCTCTATCTCATCTACAAGATGGACTAATAAATGAACTTGAATATAAAAAAATGAAGTTCTTTCTCCATCAAACATAGTAGCTCTTTGCATTCACGTTTTTTTTTGTGGGATCGAGTTTTTGTCAATCTCTTTGGATGTAATCCACCTATACATATCATAAAAACAATTATAAAGAAGTTAATTAAAAAATAAAAGATATCCAATATTCATACATATTATATATAAAAGTATCATAATTACCTTATAAGTGATCCAAGACGATAGATCACATCTCGTACTCCTTTCGTTGTACCTCCATCGATAACCAAAGGTAAAATATGTTTCAAAAAGTTATGCCAATCATGTGTCTTTAACCCAGATAAACTCTTATCATCCATAGTAAACATGTTTTGAAACGATGCTCCATATCCTATAGGAGTCTTAATCAATTGAATTCTATTATTGATAGTCTGTATCTCTTTTGTTGTAAGTACCCAAGGAGCAGGTGCATAAGTCGTTTCTTGTCGATGTCTATCAAAAACTGGCCATAACTTTGGTTTGGATTTTTTATCTTTCAAATCATTCCTTGATGTTGTGGTATCTTTAGTCCAAGAAGATGCTGCCATAGTGAATAACCAATATTTTTGAATATATCCATAGGATCAAGAATATGACATACTGTTAACTCTTTCCAATACTCCAAAGAATACCATATTGATATGTTCTCTGCGAGTGCCAATTTTCCTTTACCTCTGTTCACATACTCATTATCTGAATCATCACTGAAGATTTCTGCTTCTAGATCTATCAGAGGTCCGTTTGTCCATTTTTTGTTGGAGCAAGTCTATGACAAGCCTAAGTATTGGCTTGAGTCTCACAAAGTCATTAAAGAAGCTTCAAAATGAAGACTATGTAAAGTTCACTTGTGAACTACCTCTTGTAACTTTTGAAGAGTTTACTTAATGTAAAAGTAAGAGAATCTTGAGTGGTTGAGCCCACATGATCAAGAATGGAAAGAGGAGCCACGAATTCATGATTTGTGGTAGGTAGAGAATCAAATCAATCATTGATTGATTGGAGAGTGATTGAGGGAAGTTAGCCTCCCAAACTCAACTATAAATAGATGGCAGTTTTAGTCGTGGTTAGAGAGACCTATGTGAAGACCTCCAAGAGCTGAGCTTTATGCCATATCAAGGTGTGATTACAAGGCACACATATGTATCAGTAAGTCATTGTATTGTACAAGCAATATACTTTCATTTTCATGATTATTTGAGTTCATCTTTCCATGTTCTTGTGATGTGTACTACTCACTGCCATTACTTCAGTTTTTCTCAGTCAGCTTGCAGAGATTGTTTCTCTGCACTTGGTTCATCATTTTCAGTGATTTAACTTGGTAAAGTTAGCTCTATAAGTCTACTATATGCTCACAAATTTTCATGTCATTTGGATGTTGGAATCTTCAGTTATGTTCATTTGAAGTCAACAGGGTATGTTCATCTTCACTTCTCTGTCAGGTACCCGACTTTTTCAGTCATCTTGTCAGAGTCATTTCTCAGTGTTTACTCATCCAAATTCAGTGATTTCAAGCTTGTTGGATTCAGCTTACTGTCTAGTATAAGCATACAAATTTTCATGATCATTGGATTCTTACATCTTGAGTTATGTTAATTTTTCTACTCACTGGTCTATTTCTGTAGCAGCCCGTGAAAATCGGGATGATGTCATCACTTGTTAAAAGTCATTCTCAGTGTGTGGTTTGTTATTTTTGATGAGGTTACTCTCTAAAGTTAGCTCTTTAAGCTACCTAGCCTTCCCCAAGAGGAATTAATCTAATTGCTGCTGTGCTCAGAGAATTATGTAAAACACTGGACAGGTGTATCAACCAAGAATAACAAGTTTTCACCTCTGAGCTAACTCTAACTTATCTGTTTTGATCTATCTTTTTGAGAGTGATCTTCCAAGGTACATAGGGTGTCTAATACATCCATTGGCAAGCTAAAAGGGCCCACCATCTACTCCTGGAGTTCATTTGGCTGATGTAGAGCAAAGATTTTGCAACACCTCTTCATCTTCAACACATACCTATCCATCTCTTCACAGTGGTATCAGAGCAAGGTTGGACAACATGGCAGATGGATTTCCTTCATCAATTGACAAATTGGACAGAGGTAACTACTCAGCTTGGTCATTAAGAATGGAAGCTTATCTCCAAGGTAGAAGTTTATATGGTTATGTGGCTGGAGATGAAGTTATGCCAAGTTTCAGGAACAAAAGTCAACCAACACAAGAAGAGCAAGAAAGATTGAGCACATGGTGCTCCAAGGATGCACTTGCAAGGTCTTATCTCCTCAACTCTATCTCAGATTTTTTGTTGCCTCACATTAGAAGTTGTAAGACATCTCAGGAAGTGTGGGATGCACTTGAAGCTTTCTTTTCTTCAAGTACCAAAGCTAGGAAGCATCAACTATGGCTGGAGTTCACAACTCTCAAGAAAGCTCCCAAACAAAATGTGACTGATTTTGTCACAAAGCTCAAGGACATAGCGGATCAGTTGGGAAGCATTGGAGAGGTAATAGATGAAGAGCAAATTGTAAGGCATGTCATCAATGGCTTGAAGGCAGATGACAAGTGGGAAGCATTCACCACAGCTATGGATTTGTACATGGACATGCATGTACCTGATTTCAACACACTCATTGGACAACTACTTACTCAAGAGGCAAAGCTTATCAAAAATGGAGAAAGCTCTAAAGGTAATCAATCTTCAGCTTTATACACGGATAAAAGCAAGTCTAAAGATAACAAAGGAAAGGCAAAGAAAGTGGATGATGAAGCAGGTACATATCAAGCTAACTATGCAGGTAGAGGAAGACATGGCAGAGGTAGAGGAAGAGGAGGTAGACAAGGCAGGGGGAGATCCCAAGACTCCAACTCATGTTCTATTTGTGGATTAACTAATCATACAACTGAAAATTGCTTTAGGAATTCCAGGAATCAAAGAGGCAGAGGATACAATAGAGGAAGTTATGGCTACTCAAGAGGAAGGTTCAACAACTACCATGGCAACTACAACAACTACAATCATTCAAACTATCAAGGAGGCTACAAAGGAAGGAGAGACTACAATAACTACATAGAAGACTCAAACAAAGAGGATTCATTATTGATCATGAACATGGCTATGCCACAAGGTAAATCTGATGAGCATGTTTTCTACATAGATTCAGGTTGTTCAAATCATGTGGCAGGAAATGTGGCACTCCTATCAGATTTAGAAGATCCAAGGAATAAGCATGAGGTACAAACAGGAGATGATACAAAACATCCTGTGGAGAAAATAGGCAATGTCAAAGCACCTGATGGAAACATCAACCTACTCAGTAAGGTACTCTATGTCCCTACCATTACAAAGAATTTGATAAGTGTTGGGCAGATAGTAGAGAAAGGGTTGCAAGTCAGGTTCACAAAGGCAGGAGCATTTGTTGAAGATCCAAGTCAAGGATTCAGAAGAATTGCAAAAGGTGAAAAGACAGGTAGATTGTTCACATTTGAATTACAGGACACTAGAAACATTGCTCTCTTTAATTATGGTAGTCAGACACTCACAGAATTGGAAGTATGGCACAAAAGGTTAGCACATATTGGTGAAAGGTCATTAAAGCAAATTTGCAGGGACCAAAGTGTACTTGGACTCCCTAACTTGTCAAAACAACATATGATTTATAAGTGTAGTGCATGTCAGTTTGGAAAGTCTCACAGGTTACCATTCATGAAGAAAGGTTATATGCATGGAGATCTCTTGGAGTTGGTTCATACAGATGTATGGGGACCAAGCAAGGAAGCTTCAATATCAGGATCAAGGTATTATGTTTCCTTTATTGATGATTGCAGCAGATGGACTATCCTATTCTTTATGAAACACAAAGATGAAGTTTTTTCATGTTTCAAAAGATATTTGGCTCTTGTGGAGAATCAAACAGGTAAATCACTAAAAAGGCTAAGGTCAGATGGAGGGGGAGAATACTTCTCCCATGAGTTTGATTCTTTTCTTCAAGAAAGAGGAATCAAAAGAGAGGTAACTACAAGGTACACTCCTGAGCAAAATGGAGTGGCAGAAAGGAGGAATAGGACAATTGTTGAAGCTGCAAGGTCTATGTTAAATGAAAAGCATTTACCTAATTACTTATGGGCTGAGGCTGTATCTACAGCCACTTACTTGATTAACAGGTTGCCTTCAAAATCCCTTGATGGAATGACTCCATATGAGGCTTGGAATGGAAGAAGACCAAGCTTAGATCATTGTAAAATTTTTGGATGTATTGCTTTTGCTCATGTTCCTTCACAGGTTAGAGGCAAGATGGATCCAAAAGCAGAAAGGTGTGTATTTATTGGATATGACAACAATCAAAAGGGCTACAGGTTATACAACCCTACCAACAAAGGATTCTTGGTAAGCAGAGATGTAGTTTTTGATGAGAACAATTCATGGTATGAAGATTCATGCAGGAAGGTCAATTTACCATATGATCTTGAAGAAGATTTTCCAAAGCTTGGTAGAGAACAATCAAAGATTGAAGAACAAGACACCTCAGAGGATGATGAAGAATGTCAGATGGAAAAGATCAAAGCATGGAAGTCTAAAGGTAAAGCAAAATTGCAGGAACTTGGACATGAGGCAGAATCATCAAATCATGGCTTAAGAAGATCTATGAGGGAAAAGAAAAAACCAGAAAGGTATGGGTTTGACACCTCATTAGTAACTAAACATTCTATCTACATAGCACAGGACATAAACCAAGAGGAGCCATCATCATTTGAAGAGGCCAAAGCAAAAACAGAATGGAAGCATGCAATGAAGGAAGAGATTGAAGCACTCGAGGAAAACAACACTTGGGATTTGGTGCCCAAGACTTCATCCATGAAGGTAATAGGCTCAAGATGGGTCTATAAACTCAAGAAGAATTCTGATGGTTCCATTAACAGGTATAAGGCAAGGCTTGTAGCAAAAGGCTTTGCACAAACTCAGGGAATTGATTATGAGGAGACATTCTCTCCTGTGGCAAAGATGCCTACTATTAGGGTTTTGCTTAGTATTGCCTCTTCGAAGATACTTCAACTAGATGTGAAGAATGCATTCTTGAATGGTTGGATAACAGAAGAGGTATATATGGCACAACCACCTGGTTTTGAGAATCAAGTTTATCCTAATTATGTGTGTAAACTTAACAAAGCATTGTATGGTCTCAAGCAAGCTCCAAGAGCTTGGAATTTCAGGCTTGTTTCATTCTTGCAGGACAAAGGCTTTCAACCAAGCAAAGCAGATCCTTCACTCTTTATTAAAAAGAGTAATTCCGAGGTCATCTACCTATGTGTATATGTAGATGATATTATATTGACAGGAAATGATGCAGATGGTATGAAGAAGATCAAAGATCAGATGAGAGAAGAGTTCAAGATAAGTGATTTGGGTTCACTTACCTACTTCCTAGGTTTGGAAGTTGTCTACAAAGATCATGGTTTGTTTCTCACTCAAAGAAAGTACATTAAGGACATGTTGGCAAAATTCAAGATGCAAGATTGTAAGATTGCAGGTACTCCAATGGAGGTTAATCACAAATTGAGCTCACATGAAGGTGAACTCATAGAGGACATCACATCATATCAAAGTCTAGTGGGTAGTCTCAACTATGCCACATTGACAAGAGTAGATATATGTTACAGTGTGAGTGTGCTAAGCCAATTTATGCACACGCCAAGGAAACCACATATGGATGCTGCCAAAAGGATTCTCAAGTATCTCAAAGGAACCATAAATGAAGGACTTTATTATCCTTATGTATCTGATTTAGGTTTGAAGCTATTTTCTGATGCAGATTGGGCTGGCTCCAAGGAAGATAGAAGGAGCACTTCAGGTTATCTTACCTTTGCAGGTTCAAAGCTTATTTCATGGTCATCCAAGAAGCAACCCACAGTTGCTCTCTCTTCTACTGAAGCTGAATATAGAGGTCTTGCCATAGCTACACAGGAAGCTATGTGGATGAAGACATTGTTCAAAGATCTTGGATTGGAGTTTGGAACTCCAACTATTTTTTGTGACAATATGAGTTCTATTCACTTGGCTGCTAATCCTATTTTTCATGCAAGGACTAAACATATTGAAGTTCATTATCATTATGTACGAGAGAAGATCCTAAGCAAGGAGATTCAAATATCATATGTGTCCACACATCAACAATGTGCAGATATTCTAACCAAAGCATTGGATGGTACAAAGCTTTGCAAATTCAAAGCTATGATTGATTTGCAGGAAATCTTGGAAGATTGAAGACCTCAAGCATACTTGGCTTGAGGGGGAGCTGTTGGAGCAAGTCTATGACAAGCCTAAGTATTGGCTTGAGTCTCACAAAGTCATTAAAGAAGCTTCAAAATGAAGACTATGTAAAGTTCACTTGTGAACTACCTCTTGTAACTTTTGAAGAGTTTACTTAATGTAAAAGTAAGAGAATCTTGAGTGGTTGAGCCCACATGATCAAGAATGGAAAGAGGAGCCACGAATTCGTGATTTGTGGTAGGTAGAGAATCAAATCAATCATTGATTGATTGGAGAGTGATTGAGGGAAGTTAGCCTCCCAAACTCAACTATAAATAGATGGCAGTTTTAGTCGTGGTTAGAGAGACCTATGTGAAGACCTCCAAGAGCTGAGCTTTATGCCATATCAAGGTGTGATTACAAGGCACACATATGTATCAGTAAGTCATTGTATTGTACAAGCAATATACTTTCATTTTCATGATTATTTGAGTTCATCTTTCCATGTTCTTGTGATGTGTACTACTCACTGCCATTACTTCAGTTTTTCTCAGTCAGCTTGCAGAGATTGTTTCTCTGCACTTGGTTCATCATTTTCAGTGATTTAACTTGGTAAAGTTAGCTCTATAAGTCTACTATATGCTCACAAATTTTCATGTCATTTGGATGTTGGAATCTTCAGTTATGTTCATTTGAAGTCAACAGGGTATGTTCATCTTCACTTCTCTGTCAGGTACCCGACTTTTTCAGTCATCTTGTCAGAGTCATTTCTCAGTGTTTACTCATCCAAATTCAGTGATTTCAAGCTTGTTGGATTCAGCTTACTGTCTAGTATAAGCATACAAATTTTCATGATCATTGGATTCTTACATCTTGAGTTATGTTAATTTTTCTACTCACTGGTCTATTTCTGTAGCAGCCCGTGAAAATCGGGATGATGTCATCACTTGTTAAAAGTCATTCTCAGTGTGTGGTTTGTTATTTTTGATGAGATTACTCTCTAAAGTTATCTCTTTAAGCTACCTAGCCTTCCCCAAGAGGAATTAATCTAATTGCTGCTGTGCTCAGAGAATTATGTAAAACACTGGACAGGTGTATCAACCAAGAATAGCAAGTTTTCACCTCTGAGCTAACTCCAACTTATCTGTTTTGATCTATCTTTTTGAGAGTGATCTTCCAAGGTACATAGGGTGTCTAATACATCCATTGGCAAGCTAAAAGGGCCCACCATCTACTCCTGGAGTTCATTTGGCTGATGTAGAGCAAAGATTTTGCAACACCTCTTCATCTTCAACACATACCTATCCATCTCTTCACATTTTTTATACCAATCCATAGGCGTCATAGGTTTTGGACACTGACCTGTTTCAAGCTTTCCATTAAAATGTATCGCTTCTCTTTTAGATCTTAATGGATGATCATCAGGCAAGAATCGTCGATGTCAAAGATAAATATTTTTGTTGAGATTCTTACTATAGATTGATCTCAACCAATCACCACAATATGGACAAGCTTTATAACCCTTAGTAGATATTCTTGCATCATCGAAAATGATAAAAATATAATTAGATTAAATCATATTTATTTACATGCATATTGAATAAAAAAATTACATCAATACGTGAACAAACACCATAGTATCCAAGAAAATCATGAATAGTCCAAGCCACAATACCACAAACCGTAATATGTCTTTCATTGATGCTTTTCGATACATCAATGATATTAATACCTCTCCATAACTCTTGAAGATCGTCAATGAGAGGAGCAAGACATATATTCATATCTTTAACTTGTCTTTTGCCTGGGATTAAAAGTGAAAGCATTAAATGTTCCTTTTTAATGCTAAGATATGGCGGAAGATTGTAGTTTATGACTACCATTGGCCATGTTGACCATTTATTGGATTTCATGGAGAATGGATTAACCCCATCTAATGCAACTCCTAACTTTAGATTATGTGGATTTTGTGCAAATTCAAGCCATGTAGAATCAATATGCTGAAAAGCAACACTATCATGAGGAATTCTGATTATTCCATCAGTACTTTTGTGATCATGTCCCCAAGTCAAAAGCTTTGATAATTCGGGGCTTTGAAACATATGCCTAATCCGTGGAGCGAATGGAAAATGTCTCATTACCTTTTTTAAGATTTTACCTTCTTCGCCCTTATATCAAGGAGATTGATACTTGGGACATGTCAAAGAGTCTGCATATTCACCTTTATATAAAATACAATCGTTAGGACATGCATGTATACATTGATAATCTATAACAAGATTGTTGATTATCTTCTTCATTTCATCATGTGAGGTAGGAAGAATATTCTGACTTGGTAAAAACTTTTCAGATAATAACCTGTAAGTTTATCAAAAAAAGATATATTAAAAAAAGTAAATAAATAAATATACATATATATATATATGCACATAATTTTATATATGTGTATGCTTATGTGCATCTTTCAAAATATTCACACAAAATTTGATTGTTTTGGATGGCAAGATACGATTGTTTGTTTTGGAGGATATGAAGTATGTACCTTCATTGAATGATTTATTGATTCTATCATATGTTCAGTTTGAAAGTGTGAGAAGCGGGTTTATAATTGTTATTCAAAGAATTTGGCATTGTTTATAGGCCATACGATGGTGACCTAGATGAATCGCATGCACAGAGATTACTCAAGATAGAGCAACCTGATTATAAGGGACTACTACCAGCAGGATTTCTGGGGTATGCAGTAAACCTCTTGCATGTCAATTGTTGGAGGATAAACACTCCTATGTGCACAACAAAAGCAAATGAACCCTCCTAGGATCCTGAAATTTTTCAGACATAGGTTGTGTATTTTCTGAGTTTCTCTGAGTATATGCAGAGACTGAAAATGAAATTTTGCAGGCATAAACTAGACTTTAAGAGCTTTCCAATGAGAGTAAAATCACTCCATTTGGATACTGGATGATGCCTCAACCAGCTACAACAAAACAGATAACTTGATCTCTTCACAGAGTATGAGCTAACTAGACAAACACTGTTCTGGACATTTCTCTGCACATGTGCAGGCACTGGACCTAAGACTTATACCAGACAAAGTAGAACTTATAAGCTTTCCAACAAGACAAAAATCATTGCAAATGGATTCTGGATGAAGGCGAAACAACAATTACAAGACCGGGGGGTCTGCCAAAAACATCTAGATAGATAGAGTGTGTAAAAGTGAAATTTCTGCAAAATATGCAGAGAACAGCTAATAGGGGGTGTGCTTAAGCAAGGGGGCAGCTTGGGCACGTATTTCCACGACTCTAAGTCATAATACAACTCATTAAAGGTTTTAAAGACCACATACTAACCTCTTTAACCAATCAAAAGCATATACATGTCAAAGGTGAGGTCCAATCACATCAAGAGGTGAGCTAAATCTTCTCTAATCAACTTCTTTCCATTATGGGCATAATTGGATGCCTCCAACTCGTGGAAATCAGCCTCCTTTGATTGTGGATGATGTGAAAGGTTCAATTTGGGGCATGTTCCCACACTCTTGAGCTTGAAAAACTTTCAACATCAATGATGAGCATCTGAACTTTAGGATAACCTAAAGTTCTTTGAACAAGCTGTATAAAAGTGATCCTCTCAGGCCACCATGATTTCCACTTTGTATCCTAAAGTTCAGATGCTCATCATTGACATGCAAGAGGTTTACTGCATACCTTAGGAATCTTGTTGGCACTAGTCCATTATAATCAGATTGCTCTATCTTGAGTAACCTCTGTGCATGCGATTCATCCTGGTCACCATTGTATGGCCTATAAACAGTGCCAAATTCTTTGAATAGCAATTATAAATCCATTTTTCACACTTTCAAACTGAACATATGTGTGAATCGACAAATCATTCAATGAAGGTACATACTTCATATCCTCCAAAACAAACAATCGTATCCTGCCATCCAAAACAATCAAATTTTGTGCAAATATTTTGAAAGATGCATTAATAGTTTTAAAAGATGCGCGGACAAAAAGTGTCCATTCAATTCAAGTTCTTGTTTTTACCTTATCTAAAGTAAGAATAAAAACTTGCATGTATATATATATATATATATATATATATATATATATATATATATATATATATATATATATATATATATATATATATATATATATATATATATATATATATATATATATATGCATATATATATAAATAGATAAAAAATTGAAATCCATCCAAAATGATTTTGAAGGTTGAGAATAAGTAAGCTCGCACTTAGTCGTGTCAAACGACTTCTTTCATATACATGCTTTAGACATTCCTCTCGAAGATATTTCTCATTTTTAGAAATATCAATGCTCTCACTGTCATTTTGATACCAATCCTCAATAAAATCTGCCATGCCATCATCTTCATCATTGTCACACAAATCTTGTACTTTATCGTCTTTTGAATATAGATCTTTCAACTTTGCATATTGCACATGATTAGTTTTGCGTAGCCTCCTCATGGAAGCTTCTGATAAACGAGGTCTTACTGGTAATTGTGAATGTTGTGGAGGAATATCATCAACATCATATGTTGGAATCTACACATATAAATAAAATTCATTAGTATTCCATAAATGAATAAAAAGTAAACTTTAAATATAAAATTAAGTATATAACTTATTAAATATGGATAGAAAATTTTTATTCTCTCTAGCTAAAAGGTGCTCTTGGAGGTCTACGCCATCCATAATTCACTAATAGTTCATCACCGGCATGTAATGTAGTAATAGCATTGACAACTATGTATCTTGATACATCTCTACTCATGTATGGTGATTCATGACTATTTTCACGCTCCTCAAATGTGCAATTAATCCTTGAACTATTATGTAACCCTTGACTACTATTCATTAAACCTACTTTCCATGTGTGTAAGGTCTTCCATCAATATATAATCTTTTATTTTCTGCATGTAAAATCCCTCTACTAGTAAGGGATGCTGCGTTCAAGCATATTCCATAAGTACTCATGCTTTGAACATAACGTGAAAGTCGATGCCAATCTCCCCAACCATATATAGGACCACAAAATGACATAAGAGTGACTTCAGAGTTCGGAGGCACATACAAATCCTCTACAATAAAGAGACCACGACCAGCATTAGTAATAGTGGATGGAGCAATCATATAGCGATTATCGCAAAAGTTGAAAACCTCTCCATCTAAAGGAAGTGGTCCTCTATTCCATCCTCCATATCTTCTTCTATCATATGTTTGTACTAAAGAACGATCACGAGCTGGCAATGGATAATCTCCAGCCGTTTCATTCTCTAAACCAGGAGGTAGAGGATTTCTAGAAACCTCTGCTCGTAAATGATGAACAGCAAGTCCATGACGTGTACGAGGTATATTAACATTATGAGAAAAATCATCATCATCATCATCATCATCGAGCAAGTATTCCTGTATATCAGCAATAATTTGATTTTATATATGGTTTTTAAATAAAATAATGACATTAATATATATAGAAAATACATACCCAAGCATTATCACGTTGACTATGTGATGGTGCACGCTCAAAAGTACCATATTCTACCTCATGTTCAATACATTCCAATCGTGGTCTTCGATACGTGCCATAACAAGAGTTACACCAACATATAATATGCTCTTCATAGTAAAATGCATCATAATTCCTATCGGAGGACACATCTGAAGTCGTTGCATGGGTAGGAGGTGGTGGAGTACCCTCCCATTGATCAGAATCTGCACATAATAAGAAATAAAAAAAATATAAGTTATGTATCCATCAAATATATTTAAAATTAAATGTTTGATATACTTACAATATAAAGTCGTTGCACGATGAGGAGACGGTGGTGGAGTTCCATCTGATTGATCAGAATCTACAAATACTAGTATTTGATATTAATAATCTGATTATCTACATACACAAAAAATTCACATATACATATTTACACATACACACATATTCACATATACACATTTACACATACACACATATTCACATATACAGAACTACACATTATTGTGGGATAAATGCATGTATTTTGTATGAATAAGTGTATATGCATGCATGTGTGTGTACGTATGTATGTGGATATGTATATGTGTGTTTATGTTATATGTATGTATATGTGTATATGTATACATATATGTATGCGTATATGTTTGCATGTATATGTGTATGTGTATGTGTATGTGTGTGTATATATGTGTATGTATTCTGATTTTTTTTTTCTATTTGAGATTAAATTAACAGGAGATATTGTATGGTCGAAAAAAATAAGAGGCGAGCTAACATACCACCTGAGACGTGGCAGTTTTTTCGTAGACAGCTACGTCTTCAGGAATCATTTCCTTAGCAGAAGGTACACAAATTAATAGTTTATATTTATAATTTTTATATATTTTAGTATTTTCTTTACATTAAATTTATTTATTTTTTTCTTGAATAAACAGGCTACTGCAAAGGAGAGAGTGGAGTCGGGCCACACATTGCACCTAGGCCAAATGGGCCATAATGGTTTTGTAGCTACGTTTGTAAGTATATGTGTTATTGTGAGTATATTTTTTATTTTAGTTAAAATGCAAGCAACTAATGTTTTTTATTTATTTCATTGCAGCGGAAGGATTATGGCCGATATCCTACGAAACATGAGATCGAGAATGCTACACATTTTGGATATCGACGTTTGAGTGGGTATATGCAAGATCATCCTGATGCCTTTGTGAGTATTTTTAAATTTTATATTTTATGTTATTTTTATGAATGGTTTAATTTTTATTTATTTATGTTTGTTATATGTAATACAGTTGTATTATGGAGAGACAAATATGGATGAGGTGGAGAGACAGACACAGGAGGGACGATCTCGATCGTCACAGGGTGATCATGACGATGAGGATGAGGAAGATCAGGATGATCATGATATTGCTGATGATGATGATGATCATGATGATGATGATTAGGATTTTAGTTGATTATGACATTGGATTATATGTATTTACATTGATATATATATATATATATATATATATATATATATATATATATTATCTATATAATTTTCATTTGAGTTATGTTTTGAATTGTGTGTATGGTATTAAGTAATGAAGAGTTTTGTTCTATTGATTGTTATTATTGTTTATATTAAACATGTGTTTTAATACTTTAATTATATAATTCATTCATATGTGTGTACCTAAGTGTATATGGATGTAGTGTATATGTATGTATGTGCATGTGTATGTGTGTGTATATGTATGTATGTGCATGTGCATGTGTAAGTGTATATGTGTGTACGAGTATGTGCATGTGCATGTGCATGTGCATGAGTATGTGTATATGTAGGTATGTGCATGTGTGTGTGCATGTGTATATGTGTTTTAATACTTTAATTATATAATTCATTCATATATGTGTACCTAAGTGTATATGTATGTGTGTGTATATGTATGTATGTGCATGTGTATGTGTGTGTATATATATGTATGTGCATGTGCATGTATAAGTGTACATATGAGTATGAGTATGTGCATGTGCATGTGTATGTGTGTGTATATGTATATGCAAGTATATGTATAACTCTATGTGTATATGTGTGTATGTGCATGTATATGTGTATATGTAGATATGTGCATGTGTGTGTGCATGTGTATATGTGTTTTAATACTTTAATTATATAATTCATTCATATGTGTGTACCTAAGTGTATATGTATGTGTATGTATATGTATGTATGTGCATGTGTATGTGTGTGTATATGTATGTATGTGCATGTGCATGTATAAGTGTATATGTGTGTATGAGTATGTGCATGTTCTTGTGTGTATGTGTATGTATATGCATGTATATGTATATGGTGTATATGTATATGTATATGTATATGTATATGTATATGTATATGTATATGCATGTGTATGTATATGTATATGCATGTATATGTATATGTGTGTATATGTATATGTATATATATATATATGTATATGTATATGTGTATATGTATATGCATGTGTATATGTACGAAACATGCATGTGTATGTGGATGCATTTCCATTTGCATCCATGTGCATGCATGCGAATGTGCATGCATGTGGATGTGCATATACATGTATTTGCATATATGTTAATGTGTGTATGTGTGTGTGTATATATATATATATATATATATATATATATAAATATATATATATATATATATATATGCAATAATGCATGCATGTAAGTCTTTTTATGTGGTTGTAGGAATGTTTGTGCATATGCATGTGTATATGTGTGTATGTCTAAGTGTATGTGCACATGTATCTGTGTGTATATATGTGTGTGTATGTGCATGTGTATATGTGTATATGTGTGAAAGTGCATCTTCATCATGTATAAGTGTATAAGTGCATATCAATAAGTGTGAGCATGCTATGTAATCAAAATAACACAATTCAAATGATATACAAAGAATAGAAATTGTACTTACAATAGTTAGCCATACTTTTTGCTTGGTTAGCTTCTTGAATAACCTGCAATAAAAAGAGAAAGAAAAGAGAGAGAGAGAGAGAATTCAAAGAGAGAAAGATGTAGAAAGAGAGAAACAGAGACAGAGAGAGACAATAAGAGAGAGCTTAGGCAAAACAACAATTCTGCATATACTTGCTTTAGCTCGTAAGCACAGTGCAATTGCGAACGTTGGAGAGCTCTTCGATCGGATGCATGAAAATGCCGATCAAAGAGCCTTCAATGTTTTAATTTTTGTCCGTTAACAGACCGTCGTGTAAGCGATGGTGCCCGTCATCGCATAAGCGACATCTTTTTGGCATCGCTTATGCGACGCTAAAGATCGTTGCCTATGCGACGCAAAAAAGTGTTGCATAAGCGACGCTATTTAATAGCGTCGTGTTAGCGATGCTTTATGGGAGCGTCGCATCCCCGTCGCGCCACAAGTCGCAAAAACCATCGTTTTCTCCGTCGTTTAAGCGATGGTCGGCACGCGACGCTAATACCGACGCATGTTGCAATTTTATAGCGACGAAATTATGTCGCCTTAACCGTCGCTATACACCCGTATTCCTTGTAGTGTTTTTATGAATAGTGATGGATCTCTAGGTTGAAATCCTTTGTCCTACAAGAATGAGACAAGCATGTGATTCCAAGCCCTTGGGACTTGTTTGAGTCCATATAAAGCTTTATTAAGTTTACACACATAATCCGGATATATGTGATTTTCAAAACTAGGTGGTTGTGCCATGTACACCTCTTCTGTTATCCATCCATTAAGAAATGCATTTTTTACATCCAATTGAAGTATCTTCCAATTCTTAGAAGAGGCAATACTAAGCAAAACCCTAATTGTAGGCATCGTTGCCACAGGAGAGAAGGTCTCCTCATAATCAATTCCCTAGGTTTATGCAAATTTGTTTGCAACAAGCCTTGCCTTATACCTGTTAATGGAGCCATCTGAGTTCTTCTTCAATTTGTAGATCTATCTTGAGCCTATTACTTTCATTGATGGAGACATGGGAACCAAATCCCAAGTGTTATTCTCCTCAAGAGCTTCAATTTCTTCTTCCATTGCATGCCTCCATTCTGATGTCTTCTTTGCTTCCTCAAATGTTGAGGCTTCCTCTTGATTTATGTCCTATGCTAGATAGATTGAATGTTTAGTGACTAGAGAAGTATCAAACCCATACCTTTCTAGTTTTCTTTTCTCCCTCATGGACCTTCTTAGGACATGATGTGATGATTTTGCCTCTTGTCCAAGTTCTTGTATTTTTGCTTTACCTTTAGGCTTCCAAATTTTGAGTTTTTCATACTGTGTTGCTTCATCATCTTCTGAGGTATCCCACTCTTCAATTTCAAGAGGATTATCCTTAACAAGTTTTGGAAAATATTCTTCAAGATCATAAGGTAAGTTGAGCTTTCTACATGAATCTACATAGCAAGAACTATCCTCATCAAATACTACATATCTACTCACCAATAATCCTTTGGTTGTTGGGTTGTATAATCTATAGCCCTTTTGATTGTTGTCATATCCAATGAATACACACCTTTCTGATTTGGGATCCATCTTCCCTCTAACTTGTGAAGGAACATGAGCATAAGCAATACATCCAAAAATCTTACAACGATCGAGGCTTGGTCTTCTTCCATTCCAAGCCTCATATGGTGTCATGCCATCAAGTGATTTTGAAGGTAACCTTGTTACTCAAATAAGTGGTTGTGGATACAACCTCAGCCCATAAGTAATTAGGTAAGTGCTTCTCATTTAGCATAGATCTTGCAGCCTCAACAATTGTCCTATTCCTTCTTTCTGCCACTCCATTTTTCTCACGAGTGTACCTTGTAGTGATCTCTCTTTTGATTCCTCTTCCTTGAAGAAAGGAGTCAAATTCATGGGAGAAGTACTCTCCCCCTCCATATGACCTTAGCCTTTTTAATGTCTTCCTTGTTTGATTCTCCACAAGAGCCAAATATCTTTTGAAGCATGAAAAGACTTCATCTTTGTGTTTCATAAAATATAATATAGTACATCTACTGCAATCATCAATGAAGGAGACATAATACCGTGATCCAAATATTGAAGCATCCTTGCTAGGTCCCCATACATCTGTATGAACCAGATCCAAGAGATCTCCAAGCATATATCCCTTCTTCATGAATGGTAACCTGTGAGACTTTCCAAGTTGACATGCACTACACTTATAAATCATGTGTTGTTTTGACAAGTTAGGGAGTCCAAGTACACTTTGGTCCCTGCAAATTTTCTTTAATGATCTTTCACCAATATGTGCTAACCTTTTGTGCTATACTTCCAATTCTATGCATGTCTGACGACCATAATTAAAGAGAGCAATGTTTCTAGTGTCTTGTAATTCAAATGTGAAAAATCTACCTATCTTTTCACCCTTGGAAATTCTCCTAAATCCTTGACTTGGATCTTCAACAAATGCTCCTACTTTTGTGAACCTAACCTATAGACCTTTTTCCATAACCTATCCTACACTTATCAAATTCTTTGTGATGGTAGTGACATAGAGTACCTTGCTAAGTAGGTTGATATTTCCATCAGGTGCTTTCACATTTCCTATCTTTTCCACCAAATGCCTTGTATCATCACTTGTATGCACTTCATGCTTGTTCCTTGGATCTTCTAAATCTGATAGGACTTCCACATTTCCTGCCACATGATTGGAGCAACCTAAATCTATGTAGAAAACATGCTCATGGGATTTACTTTGTTGCATGGCCATATTCATGATTAGCAATGAGTCCTCTTGATTTGAGTCTTCTGTGTAGTTGTTGAAGTCTCTTCTTCCCCTATTACCTCCTTGATAGTTTGAATGGTTGTAGTTGTTGTGGTAGCCATTGAAGTTGTTGTTCCTTCCTCTAGAGTAGTCATAACTTCCTCTATTGTATCCTCTTCCTCTTTAATTCCTGGAATTCCTAAAGCAATTTTCAATTGTATGATTATTCAATCCACAAAAAGAGCATGAATAAGAGTCTTGGGATCTCCCCTTGCCTTTCCTTCCTCCTCTGCCTCTACCTCTACCATGTCTTCCTCTACTTGCATTGTTAGCTTGATGTGTACCTGCTTCATCATACATTTTCTTTCCTCTTTCTTTGTTTTCTTTGGACTTTCCTTTATCAATATACAAGGCAGAAGATTGATTACCATTGGAGCTTTCTCCATTCTTGATAAGCTTGGCCTCTTGAGTAAGTAGTTGTCCTATGAGTGTATTGAAATCTGGTATATGCATATCCCTGTATAGATCCATAGCTGTGGTGAATGCTTCCCACTTGTCATCTACCTTCAAGCCATTAATGACCTGCCTTACAATTTTCTCTTCCTCTATTACCTCTCCAATGCTTCCCAAGTGATCTGCTATATCCTTGAGCTTTGTGACAAAATCAATCACATTTTGTTTGGGAGCTTTTTTGAGAGTTGTGAAGTCCAGCCATAGTTGATGCTTCCTGACCTTTGTACTTGAAGAGAAGAAGGCTTCAAGTGCATTCCACACTTCTTGAGATGTTTTACAACTTCTAATGTGAGGCAACAAAAAATCTGAGATAGATTTGAGGAGATAAGACCTTGCAAGTGCATCCTTGCACCATGTGCTCAATCTTTCTTGCTCTTCTTGTGTTGGTTGACCTTTATTCCTAAAACTTGGCATAACTTCATCTTCAGATATATAACCATATAAATTCCTGCCTTGAAGTGAGCTTCCACCCTTAGTGACCAAGTTGAGTAGTTAGCTCTATCCAATTCTCAATTGATGAAGGAAATCCATCTACCATGTTGTCCAACCTTTCTCTAATACCACTCTATAGAGATGTATTTGAACTTGGAGAAGATGAAGTGGTGTTGCAAACAATTTGCACTAAACCAGCCAAATTAACCCTAGGGATATGAAGTGGGATCTTTTAGCTTGCCAAAGGATGTATTAGACACTCTATGTACCTTGGAAGATCAATCTCAAAAAGATAAATCAAAACAGATAGGTAGAAGTTGAACCAAGGGTAAAAAACTTGCTATTTTGGTTCATACACCTGTTTAGTGTTTTGAGCTATTCTTTGGCCACATTAGAAATTGACTTAATTCCTTTTGGGGAACTCTTATTAACTTAGCAAGCTTACAATCATGAGTGACTTAATAAAAAAATGATGGACTACATGAAGAGAAAAAAGTTTAGCAAGTCACAACATCATCCCGATTTTCACGTGCTGCAACAACCCTCAAACTAGTGAGCAAAGATACATTAATATCTCAAGATTCCAAGATGCAATGATAATGAAACTTTGTAGGCATATAATAGAAAATATGCTGAATCTAACATGATTTAAATCATGGAAAATGACCAACTAGTCATTGAGAACAAGCCTTGAGAAAATTGGTGTTCTGGTGGACTATTAATAGAGAAGTGAACCATGCAGAGATATAGTCAACTTCTGTTGAATCTATCTCAAGATTGAAAAATCCAATTGCAATCAAAGTTTGTGAGTATATAATAGACTTAAGGAGCTAAATTTACCAACTTAAATCACTGAAAATGATGGATCATGCTGAGAGATAGAGGTACACACTTCTTGAATGATGTTATTGAAAACCTTCTCCAAGAATTCATGGTGATCCATAAGTAGCCTGCCCCCTATCCTCCACAAGCTAACGCACAAGTTGAGAGCACAAATAAGACCCTATGTAATGTATTGAAAAAATTGGTAAATAATAAACGCTCTGATTGGGACAAGCAACTTCATCATGTTGTTTGGGCTTACTGGGTTGCCTACAAAACGGTACTCAATGCCACCCCATTTCAGATGGTCTTCGAACAGAATGTTGTGCTAGCATTAGACTTCCTAATCCTAGCTTTAAAAGTAGCTCAAGAGCATGAGTGGAATGGACACAAGTTGTCCTCTAGGATCTTTGATCTAGAACGCTTAGGTGAGACAAAGCTACGAGTGGCTGCAGGCATCTATGCTGCAAAGAAAAGGATGACACATGATAAAGAGTGGCATGCTCCACTGGGGGTCTCTCTTTGCACATTGGAAAATTCTTAATCCATTCATGTATTTCTTTTTCCATGCTAGGCCAAAACACTCCTAAACGTTTTAGATTATGCAATGTTCTTTGTTTAGGATAGTGATTTCCTAGTAGTCCTTCATGGCTGTTGCAGAGCTAAGAAGAGCAAAAGGTAGAGAAAAAGACGGACCCCAAAATTTTTCCGATTCAGACACTTTATTTTCGTATCATAGCCATTTTGTAACATATTTTCCGATGTAAATGCACTATAGGAGTCCTCTAAATGCATACCCTTGGAGATTAGTAGCTTACCCATGTAAATTAGTAGGAAATTAACCTTTTAATGAATAAAGTGCCAGTCTTTTGTGTGAAAGGACCATTTTTAGGGCACATGTATTAAGTCAATTTGTGACTCTTTATAAAGACTTTTTGCCATTGTGAGAATCAAGAGCACAAAATTTCGAATTTGTGTCTTCTCCTCTTTTTATCATCTTCTTTGTGAGCTTGTATGCATGTGTGATGCTTGGGAAGAGTGTTTGGAAGTGTTTTCTATCCATGAAAGTGCTTGTTTGTTGTTGTTAAGGTGTGTGTGAAGTGTAGGAAGTGCTGAAGTGTAGAAAGGTCATTCTCGTGACTCAGTATTTTGCTCATAACTTGAAGCAGAAGTGTCAAAATTGAGTGAAAAGATTGCCATTGGACGCGTCTTCTCGAGAGCTTCGAAAGGAACCCATTATTTACTATATTCGGAGTTCGGAGCTGAGAGAAAAGCTCAAATTACTGTTGGCTGCTGCTCCAAGTATCGTGACATCTCAATAGATCCCTGAACCTTGTTTGGAATAGATTGAGACTCATTTGCACTCTTTGGAAGCTCATTTGCATTGATCATCATTTGAATGCATGTCTTCATACACTCGGCTAGGTTTTGATACTCCTCGGATTGATAAATAAAGCGTTAATCCCCACTATATTCACTTGAGGGGGATCGAGGTATAGTCTCTTTCTCCACAAGTCCCTAAATTGGTACTTAGGTACACACGTTTTTGGCGCCGTTGTCGGGGAATGTCGAATCAAACCGAGGCATTCATGTGATGGTAAGCAGCTCTTAGCATTGAAGCGAGTAGAGGAGTTGAGAATTTCTCTTCTTTGGTAAGTCACACTTATCCGCACTTACTACTTCTTGCTCTTGGAGTGTGTGTAGTGAGTTGATAGTCTAGGGAAGTGAGTAGAGTGAGTAGAGTAAAAAAGGGCGAAGAAGAGAGTAGGTTAGGAAGGGAGTGTAGCTTTCAAACTTTGTACTTGTTAGTTTTTTTAGTCAAGAAAAATTCTCAGAAATATAAAAACCAAAAAACTTGTCTTCTACACTTCACTTGTCTCCAAGCAAGTATCGAGAGAGAGAGAGAGAGAGATCGCAAGCCAGATATCACGTAAGCACGAAGCAGGGTGTGTGGAGCAAGGAGTGTGAGCAAAGGTGGAAAAAAGGAGTTGCGCCAGATATCGTGAGGGTCACCCCGGGGTAGGGAAGGACTATTTTCTTGATACAGGCTGAGGGGAGAGGGTAGATAAGCTCGAGGACCATTTGTATTCAATTAAAATCCAAAGACACTTGCTAAAAATGGAAAAAATGCCAAGTATCGTGTTCTCCCATGGTTGAGTATCGTGATACCTGGATATCATGAGCTCTTGTGGTCGAGTATCGCGATACTTAGGCTTGTGAGATATCGAGTATCGTGGGGGTTGCTCTCGCGATACTTGTACAATATTGTGTATCGTTAAGTTTGTCCTTGCGATACTTGTGAGATATCGAGTATTGTTGAGTTAACCTCATGATACCTCGTTGACATCGTGTATCGTCGAGTCCTACTTGCGATACTTATCGCCTATCGAGTATCGTGGAGCCTTAGTCGCGATACCTAGCAAATATCGTGTGTCGTGGAAACTCTCTCGCGACACCTGTCTGATATCGTGTATCGTAAGTTTGTCCCCAGCGATACCTATGGAGTATCGAGTATCGTGAAGTTCCTAGTATCGAGTATTGTTGATTTTTTGCGATACAGGACCAATATCATGTATCGTGACTTTCTCAGGTGTCAAGTATCGTGTATCGTGCTCTAGCTTAATATCGAGTATCATGATTTTTTATCTAGCTGAGTATCGTGTATCGTGGGATTGCTTCTTTGCAATACCTGTCTAATATTGAGTATCGTGAGGGTCTTTTCATGATACTTGCTCGATATGGAGTATCATGGTAATGTCCAACCGATCAAGTATCAAGTATCGTGACTTTTTCCAGTGAATCAAATATCGACTATTGTGGAATTCAGAGGACGATATTCCTGAAGTATCGAGTATCGTGAGTTCGTCAAGAGTCAGGAAAATTCAAAATATCTTAGTGAGATCTCCAAGTCAGCCAAATATTTCGGAAAACTCTATAACTCAGCCAAGAACTTTGGAAAAAGGGGTTGGTAACAACTTGACTAGAGCCTTCAATTGAATGAACCTAAGATCCGGAAGAACCATAGGGAGTCGAAGAAGTGTGATTTCTTATGTAGGAAGTGTAGTTGAACCTAGTAGTCGTTCACACTACTCTGAAACCTCGAGTGAGTCTGAGGAAGAAATTCTCATGGCTTCAGAGGATATGCAGAATTCGGTACCAATAATTGGCATGATGTCAATTATTGAGGGTGAATATCGAACATCTTTAGAATATGTGAACACCAACCAACACGGGTTACCTATCTACCTAGATGGGCTAAACAGATCAGTGGCCAGGCTGAAGAAAGCTATAGAAGCTTACATAGTACCTAGGCCAGCAGTTAAATATGGAGGAGGATTCTACATGGACAAAAGGGAAATTCAGTATGTAGTCACGGAACACCCTGAAAACATCAACGAACAAGGGGAAGAAGGCAATGCCCATAACCTTAATGAAGAGGAAAATGAAGAGCAGGTAACCACCCCTAGAGGGAGGTCCACGATCGTCAGGGTTTGGAGAGGAGACCTAGTTCCCCAACATGATTCCCTAATGGATGTCTATTTGATCAATGGGATGGAGCCTCTTCTCAGAGCCCACTCTTCATTATGGTAAGTGGCCAATAACCCAGTCAGCATCTATGAGTTACAAGACCCAGAACTCCCCACCATTATCACGTATTTGGACAAAAACCAGAGGAGGTACTGGCCCTTAACGGAGTTAGAAAGAGCAGGGTTGAAATATCAGAACATACCAATGTTCCCTCCTAGAGATCAAGCCACTACTTCACAAAACCCCCAAAGAACTTATCAAGATAGTTCATATCAGCATTCGGGACAGACACAACAAACACATATTCTAGTCAGACCACATGTGCAGTTCGCTACACCAGGCAATAATCCTAACTATTGGCCTCATCCACCAGTTGAACCAAGGAATAGAATTCCTGTCCCTAATAGACCACCTGTAGTAAGAGGCAAGGGTATACCGATAGGAAGACCAGTCTTCCCCATAATGCCTAGACCACTTGAACCAGGAAGAAGATTAAGGCCAATCCAAGTAGCCAAATGCATGAGAAACCACTATGATGGCTCCAGTGAACCTTACAATCACATAGCTAAATTCAAGCAAGTAATCAGAGCCGAACAAGTGGAAGATTTATTGATCCAATATGAATCTTTTGGACTAACCCTTACAGACATGGCATTAGCGTGGTTCCAACCATTAGACCCTAATAACTTTCAAGACATGGAATAAGTCTATCAAGAATTAATTGAAGAATTCACCAAGTCTGGAAAAAAAAAAAACTATTCCTCATTGATCCATAGTTTTAAGCAAGCTCCCACGGAATCGATAAGATTGGCAGCAAGAAGATTTAAGCAATATGTGGACCGATGCCCTGTTGAAGAGAGACCTACTCAAAACAAAATGGTGTCATTGTTTTTTGAAGGATTAGTGAATGGATCATTAAGATCACTGGTATATGTGAAAAGAGTTCAAAATTTGCAAGAATGTATGAAAGAATGTATTGATCTAGAGGACAATCTAGCAAAAGACTTAAAAATACCTCAAGGAAGTGTGAAAAGTGAAGACTCCACCAGTAGCACGTCAAACTCTAGAAACAATGTAGAGGAAATAGCTGACTTAGTGGCAAAGAAACTGAATGTTCAAGGGCCGAGGAACTACCCCAACAATCCTATGAGAGTACCCATGCTTAGAAGATGTGTGCATTGTGGAGGTGACCATCCTTCTCATTTGTGCACTAGGGGAGTAGTTCCACCACCTACTTATGCTTACAATAGACCACCTGCCCTGGGCCCTATGCATTATTGTAGCATATAACAAAAGTACACAAATCACAGCACAGAAAACTGTCCTTACAATCGGCAATCAAGATCAGTACAACCACCAGTGAGACCTTATGGATACCCTCAGAGAGATCAAGGAGGAGAAGCTTTTAGATATCCCACATACCAGCAGCAGGGACCGGCACCATGACCTTATGCTTACCAAGGGTACACTCAACCACAACCGGTGTTAGGACAACAACCACCTCACCCACAGAATGTTGTCCCAATAAAAATAGCTCGATAGGAAGAGAACCCAGAGAGAGCAATAGTCCCAGCCACGCCTTTGGCTAATAATGAACTGTATGACCCATCTTATGACCATAGTCAAGGAAATTATTCCTCATATGAGAGCGCTATGATTGAATATGGACAATCTTACGAGCCATATGCCTATGGTATGGAAGGACTGGATAGCTCTTACGGATATGAGCAGGATTATGTGTCATTAATGTACACAGCTCCCAGAGCACCCATACCCTCTCGACCAATGAATAGACCACCTCCACCTAGAGGACCCTGTTATAGATGCGGAGGTGATCATTTTAACAAAGAATGCCCATTACCAAACCCACCTCCACCGTAGGGAATTTGGGAAGGATACTGTAGTGATTGTGGTAAAGAACACCGTTTTAGACATTGCCCCAAGAATCCCAACAAAGTTAACTCGAACGTACAGATCAATGTGATAGAAGTGATAGAGTTGTTAGGGAGTGATAAGGAATACACCGTGCCATTGAAAGCAATAACAAGAGCTAAAGCAAGAGAGACCCCAGAAAAAACCGGAGAAAATGATCAAGGTGATAGAGAAGTAAATATACCTACACCTCAAATAGTTGAAGACTCCGAAGAACCTGGGAAAAGTATTACAAGCAAACGAACACAAAGATGGAAGAATCGTAGAGACAGGATGAAGGAAAAGAAACTACAACAAAAGAAGGAGAATGAAAAGAATGAACAAGGTCAAGAAGAAAAACAGAAACTAGAAGGAGAAAATCAGAAGGGAAAGTGTAAAAAAGAAGAGACATGATCAGTTTTAGTAGACCCCATGCCAGAAGAGTTAGCCATGTGGATACAGGCGTACCAAGCATGAATAAGAGCAGGACCAACCATTGAACAACATGAAAAAGAATATCCTAGAGGTGACTTAGAGAGACAAAGATTGGAGATATGTAAGAAATTAATTGAAGTGGCTCAATAGACCCTAGAAAAACCTGTTCTTTGACTACCCAATTCACGAATTCGCAAAAAAGAATTCCAAGGGTGTGTCATCCCTAATGATCTGGAGAAAGGAAAAGAAGGTGAGGCCTGTGATGGAAATTATTGCGAGGATAAAAGAGAAGGATCTATAGTCCCTGAAGTAGATGGGGAGTGGCCTAAAGACTTGTGGGCAAGAGTCCAAGAAGATAGATGGAAGAAAGCGGAAGGAATGGAATCACCCTTTGAGGAGTTAGAAGCAGAAGGTGAATTGGAAGCCTCAATACCTGAGCTGAATTCAAAAGGATTATTACAACTTGACAAGAGCGACAATGATGATGACAGTGTGAAGGCTTTGCCAAATTACATAGGGGAATATGAACATAATTCTGAATTATACTGCATTCCCTCAATAAGAAAAAAAGAGCAGAACCCGTCAATCCAAACATCGGACATTATACAACATCTTAGAAAGGTAAAAATCCCTTGTACTCTGACATTGGAAGAACTTTTGAAGATAAAACCACATTTGAAGGAGAAGCTAACCAGTCAATTGGAGACCAAGTCAGATGCAAAGGAGATGCCTGATGAAGTGACCACAGTCAAAATCCCAGTCGATAAGGTTGGAGGTTTCAGTGAGGGAGATGAAGGAAAGACATGCCTTCCAATCACTTATAGGGGTTACACCACTAAAGCTATCTTAGATTCTGGAGCTGGAGTAGGAATTGCGACAAAGGAAATATGGAAGAAATGGGGAAAACGAGCCTTAAGACCAACACGCATGAAGATTCAAATGGTAGACGGACACACTGAATGACCCCTTGGATTATTGGAAAAAAGTAACCTTTACCATCTACGGAGTTGAATTCGAGCACACCTTAGCGATCTGTCAATTTGAAAGGGCTAGAAATTATGAGATGATACTTGGAAGACCCTTCATGAGACAGTTGAAGGTAGTGCAAGATTGGGGAAAAGACACAGTATACTTACAGCATGAAGGAACCACGAACAGAATAAATCTCCACACATACACGTATCAAGATGTTCCCCCCTTACAATGGAATTTGATTCATAAGCAGGAGGACGATCAATTGATTCACAGTACGGGTTCAAGTAACCAAACATGGATGAACGAAGACACTCATCTATGGATATGCCAGACCGCAAAAAAGGAAAAGGAAAGAAAGAAAGGATGGCAGCAAAGGCAGGGAGTTGCTAGGTCTGTACAAGATCCCGCTTACATGCCCCAAATATTCCTAGATGAAGAATTTGAACCTCATGGTTGGATGGAGATTTTAGCCACTCTCGATGTATGTGTAAATGAAGAAGTAATAACCATGAATGAATGCATTGACGAGGAAGGATATGACGTAAGCCTATACGTGGTCGTTCTTCAAGAGGCTGAAGAAGGAGAAGCAATTGAAAAAGAATGGAAGGAGGATTATGAGAGCATTGAAATGGAGCAGGAACAAATTGAGTCAGGAAGTAACAATCAAAGAATAAGTGTCACAACTAGTGAATTAAATCAAGAAATGACAGAAGAAGAAGAGCATGGACTAGGTAAAGAAAAAGAAGATGGAGAACATAAACCTCAGGATCAATTCGAAGTGCCTACCCACTTCAAAAAATATGAAGTAGAAGAGAGGAAAATTGCTATCCACATGCCAAAACGAGAAGCACAACTAGGAATAGCATACGACAACAAGGAACAGACCAAGAAAATAATAGTAACTTTGGAGGAAGGAGAAGAGCGGTGTACTTTTATAGGACATGATGTCTCAATGGAGGAAGAACAAGAGTTAATACAACTCATAAGAGAATATAGGGATGTCTTTGCTTGGACATATAAGGATTTAACAAGAGTAGATCCCTCTATTTGTGCCCATAGAATCCCGATCACATCAGAAGCCAAACCTTCCAAACAAAGACCATACACTTATAATGACGTTTACTCAGCAAAAATTAAGGAAGAGATAGATAAGTTGTTAGATGTTGGGTTCATTTATGAGATCGAACAAATAGAATGGGTACCACCTTTGGTGGTCGTGCCGAAAAAGAATGGCAGTTAAGGGTATGCATTAATTTGGAAAAAGTAAATGCTGCCACCATAAGAGATAGTTACCCATTACCCATCACTGATCATCTTTTGGAAAGAGTGGCAGGGAAGGAAGTTTATAGTTTTCTAGATGGATTTTCAGGGTATAATCAGGTAGCAATTGCTCCTGAGGACCAACATAAGACAACCTTTGCAATTGAATGGGGAGTGTACGCCTTTAGGGTTATGCCTTTCAGTCTAACCAATGCCCCAGCCACTTTCCAAAGATTGATGTGCCATGTATTCAAGGAGTTCTTAAGGAAGAGCATGGAGGTATACGTGGATGATTTATGCACCTATTCAGCTATATGATCAGAACATATCCCAAAACTAGGAAAGATTTTTGCAAAATGTCGACAATATAGAGTTTGCCTCAATCCAGAAAAATGTGTCTTCATGGTTCGACAAGGGAAGATATTAGGACACATTGTCTCTAAAAATGGGATTTCCATAGATGAAGACAAAATCAAAGTGATTCTGGATTTGCCAAGACCAAAGACCGCTAAAGAAGTGCAAGCATTTATGGGACATTGCGGATACTACCATAGATTTATACACATGTATGCCATAATTGCTAGACCTCTTTATGCATTACTATTGCAGTTTATTTGGACTGAAGAATGTGAAAAGGCATTTAACGAATTGAAGAGTCATTTGAGTTCAGGTCCAATCCTTAGAGTTCTTGATTGGAACAAGCCATTTCACATTCATGTAGATGCTTCCAAGTTTGCCATTGGATGTATCTTAGCTCAGCCTGCGGCTATGGGGAAGTTAGCCCACCCTATAGCCTATGCCAGTAGACAATTGAATCAAGCGAAGCGCAATTATACCACGACGGAGCGAGAGGGTTTAGGAATGGTGTATGCGGTTAAGAAATTTTCGACACTACTTATTGGCAAACAAATTCAAATTCTTCATCGATCATCAAGCTCTACTATACTTAGTCAATAAGCCTTGTAATACGGGATGAATAGTACGATGGTTTCTATTGTTGATGGAATTTGATTTTGAAGTAGTAGTCAAGAAAGGGAATACACACATTAGAGCATATCACTTATCGAGAATGACACATGGGGAGCCGCCCCACAGGAGTACTGGATGATCTGCCAGACACTTATCTTTTCAATCTCAAAGTATGTCCACAATGGGCGGAAAAGTTAATCCCTATCCTCACATATGGACCTAAACATGGGATAACAACGAACAGAAACCAAGAATTATGGAAGTCCAAAAACCTCCACATCATTGATGGAAGCTTATATTACCAAGACTCAAGTGGATTACTCATGAGATGTGTAGAGGAAGAGGGACAAGAAATGTGGCTTCAAAAAGCACATGTAAATCAATGGAAAACTCATTTAAATGGTACATGGCAAACACTGAAGAGATAAGGCAGATATTGGCCAACCATGCAGAGGGATACACATAACTATGTATCAACCTACCCAACTTGTCAAGAACAAAGGCCAGAAGAAAACTCTACTCTATGCTACTCCACTGTAGCACCAAGATGGAGTATGCCTCTAGTAAAATTTTTGAAAACCCAAGAGTACCAAGAAGGAGCCACTCCAGCAAGGAAACGTGCACTCACAGAACAAAGCAAGGACTATGTTCTTATAGGTAAACAGCTCTTCAAAAGAGGAAGAGACAATCATCTATGAATGTGCATTCATGAAGATGAGTATCTTTCTGTCTTAGAGATGGCGCATACCAGAGCTGCAGGAGGACATTTTTCTGCAGATAAAACTGCAAAAATGATTCTCTTTGCAGGAATGTAGTGGCCAACTCTACATCAAGATGTAGCCACATATGTTCAAAGATGTGATACCTGCCAACGAACAAAATATCCTATTAGAAGAGATGAAATGCCGCTCAAACCCATGATGAGTGCCAGAGCCTTCACTAAATGGGGAATAGATTTCGTCGGACCTATTAACCCCCCAGCTAAAGGATCCCATGCCGAGTACATAATCGTAGCCACAGATTATTTGACCAAATGGGTTGAAGCCAAAGCAACCAAGAAAAACGATGTGAGGACTACGGTTAAGTTTCTCTTTGAGAACGTATTCACTAGATTTGGATTGCCTATAGAAATTGTGAGTGATAGAGGCGCACACTTTTTGAATGAAGTAATAGAAGCCCTATTGAATGAATTCTTAGTAATTCATAAGAAATCAGCCCCATATCATCCACAAGCCAATGGACAGGCCGAAAGTTCAAACAAAATCTTGTGTACAGTCCTCACTAAAATTGTTAACAATGATAGATCTGATTGGGATAAGCAATTACATCATGCTTTATGGGCATTCCGAGTAGCCTTCAAAACAGCCATAGGAACTACTCCCTTTAACTTAGTGTATGGACAGAATGCCATCTTGCCAATTGATTTCTTAGTACCTACTCTCAGAGTAGCAACAACTTACGAGTGGACTGGACATGAATTATCAGCTCAATTGGATCAAATAGAAAAGTTACATCAAACAACGTTACAAGCTGTAGCAGGGATTTATGCTGCAAAAAGGCTACAGAAGGCATATTTTGATGCTCATATTAAAGATAAAAACCTGAAGGAAGGAGATTTAGTCTTGGTTTATACTTTGAAGCAACATGCAAAGAAACTACAAAAAAGAGGATATGGCCCATTGATCATCAATCGTATATCTACCAGCGGAGCCATCAGCTTAACAACCCTAGATGGAGAAGTCTTGGCAAACCATATCAGCGGTTGCCGAGTAAAAAAATATTTAGAGCCATTGATAGAAGAGATACTGTCGTGACTAATAATGGGTAAAAATAGGTGCAAAGAGGAAGAAAGAATACGAGAAGAAGATAGACAGGAAGCACTAGAACGAATCAAGAAACGGAAGGAGTGGATGAGAGAGAGAGAGAGAGACAAGAGGTATCGACAAGGAGAGGAACTCATCCAAATGGCTAACTTTAGAGCCTCTGAAAACCCTGGTCAACAAACAAAGCAACCATATTTGAATTTGGGTATTGGATTGGTAGAGTACCACTTGGTGGATGCTCTCATTGACATAGGAGCAGCTGTAAGCTGTATCAAGTCTTCATTGACTCAGAAACTCAAGGAAGAATTACGCCCATCTAAGGCACAACTGATTGGAATAGGGGGAAAAGTTACTAGATGCATAGGCGAGATTACCTTACCCCTACATCTCGGAAACAACACGATGGAACAGAAACTCTTAGTATGTCATGATCAGGACTTATTAGAAGAGCTCGTGTTAGGTCAAGATTAGATATATGAATATGAAGTGACTATTCAATTGGCCCTAGGATACATCTTGGCCAAGATAGGACATCGTGAGGTATTCAGCATGTTAGACGAACGATCGGTCAAAGCCGAATGTATAGACCTGAGAGATCACTCACACGAGCACGATGATGAATGTACGTTCACTGCCACTATGGAAACCCCACCATCAAGTACTTTAGGTGAGAATGCACCAAATCTCGCTTTCACACAATCTCCTATGCCAATAAACCACATGACTAGTGTCTTATCCAATAAAAGCTTCTGTGAGGAACCAAGCATAAGAGGGACTAGTCAGCAAGACAACCACAAACTGGCACACATTAGAATATACCCCAATCCTCACACTAGACAAGCTTGGATCAGAAAGGACCAAGTGATAGCATATCTTCAACAACATAACTACTCTCGACATCGAAAACAACAACAGAACAAGAATGCAAGTCAAGTTAGATACCTAGGTCCACAGAGGATTGCTAGAGTATGGGTTCCAAAAAAAGTGATTGTGGCCCAACCGGCACGCACACCGATATGGATTCCCAAATCATGCGCACCGACGACAACCATTAACAGAGAAGTATCGAAGCTCAAGGAGGATAAGTACGACATGAAGGCTAAGCAACAAGAAACAAACAATTACAGGACAGAGCAGGAACCTAAATACACAACAAAAATCATTCAAAGATTCAAAATGCAGACAAAGCAAAAGTACAACGTAAGAAGCACAACAATCACCCGGAATGCTGGAGAAACAGTCTGCCATAGTAGAATAAAGCAGATTTGGATGCCTACTGGCAAAACAATTTGTACACATCGACCCAATAATTCAGTTTGCACACATCTTGAGTTACAAGGTTCCAAAGTATGCATAATAGGGACACATTACAAGGCCGTGCATTCGGCACCTACTTCTTCTTTTACTGGATAGCAAAGCACATTTCCCTCTTAGGGAATAGGAGAGCACTTGTACAATAATCTTAACAAAAAATAACTAACACTCCAATAAAAGCTTCGGCTAGGTACTAATGTTGTTGTTTTCTGTCAAAAATTTGAAAAAAGAAAATCCTAGGTAATACCTTTCTCACACCTACGGGAAAGGGACGACTCACATCACTCGGAGAATTGCAAAATTTAGGGAGGATATGTGAAGAATAACTCTTAATACCAGCTTTCCACTGATTACTGGTATGTATTGAGTGCATATGGCATCTTCTCATTCCGAGGCTACGCAAGAGGAAGAGGTCCTGCTTCTTCCCTTGGAATCAATTACTAAGGCAAGAGGTCATTGGTTTCTTGATGATCAACCAGTGGTAGAGCTCCTTTTCATGGCCACCATTAAGATTATGGATATGGATCACTATTTCCCAATTATGTCACAAGATTTCCAGACTATAATACAAGGATTACCACACATTACAGATGTATGGACAAGGGCTGGCATTGATGCATTCCTACGACTGCCCATATATTTGCCAGATTTCAGAGATGCACACAAGTTATGAATACACTCCAGTCTGCATCAGATAAGCTGTCAATCCCGGAAGCAAGAGTACTCGATAAAGTTGGTACATGGAAAACAATTCGATTCACTCATGAAGTCATCAACAAAGCTTTTGGTTGGTGTCAGGATGGCCTCACTAATGTTAAAGATGAATGTCATGATCCAAAAAGAGAACCTTTTTGGAAATAAACAGAGCAGATATAGAAGAATCGGTTCGATTGGTGCATCAACATTTTTGTTTTCCCAGTATGCAGAGGTATACAACGCCTCAGAAAATCGTAGTACAATTGCTTTCTCATGCAATGAGGCAAGTTGGAAATAAAGTAAATATGACTCCATATATTCAAGACCGCCTATTTGAAGCTAAGTGGAGTCAGAAGAAGTTTTTGAATGGAAGTTCGGCATTGACCTTACTAATTTATGAGGCACTCGAGATGAAAGACTGTCTACGTGTGATGGCAACCTCCACCGAAATGGCAAAATATGTAAAGTCAGCTACTGTTCCAAAGAAAAAGAAAACAGTTATTTCCATCGAAGAAGTGGGAACCAGTTCCAAGAAAGCCATGCGAGGGACTAAGTGCACTAGAGAGGAAGCAGCACAAGAAACACCACAGTCCAAGAGGACACATATATTACCAAAGATTCCTCGGACACAATAGCCAAACACAAAAAGGGACCTATTAGCGGCCTTAGAAGAAACGCATACATATATGCTGGGACAAGTGAACCTCAATGTACAAGGACATCAATACAGACAGGCAAGCCAAAGACAACAACAAAAGAAAAAAAAAACATACTTCAAAGTTACCTTCTAGATACAAAGAATTGGGATTGGAAGATTCAAGTTCAAATGAAGAGTCTAGCCCCAACAAGGACACCTTAGACACTGACATAAGAACAAAAATGAACAATGAAGAATGGACAGAGATAAACCAGGTCGAGGTGACACCCGACAATCAACAATCACAGGCACAGAACCAAGAAGTATCCACTGAACAGGCCCACCTCATTCAATTGAACGAGAGGTCAAAAATCTGCATAAAGGAAGTTCCAACACACATCAAGATGCAGTGCCACCTGTCAAAGAGGAAATACAAACACACATAGAAAAAGAAGGGTGTTTACAACAAAATATGGAGCAAATTGTGATTGAAGTCCCTGATGATACACCACAGGCAAGAATGACCATAGGGAGGCTGAGCGAAGGATACAACTCCATATTCGGTAGCCCCATCATACTACGCTACATGTGGCACAAGGGAAAGATGTTACCACGGGTGAAGAACATAACATACCGACCACATGGTTAAATGTAGACGTTACTCAACTAAAACCCGTAGTCAAGCAAATGATCCAAACAGCCATGGATACCCAACAACAAATGATGGAAATAGATGCAGATTATGACAAGGCCATGCGGGAAAAAAACCAATTCCAACTAATGAGTGAGCAATTGTCCGCACAGTTGATTCAGGCCCAACAAGATGTTTCAGCAAAAGAAAAAGAAATACTTGAAGTCAAAGGACAATGCACTATATTAATGGAGCAGAATCACAAACTCCAGGAACAACTGATAGAATCACAAAGACAACATGAAGCAAGTGAAGCGGACAAAGAGAGGATAAAAGCTGGAAGCAATCTGCTAGAAACACAACTCAAAGTATATATGGAGGAAAATGATAATCTACGCAACAGGAATAAAGAGCTGATGAAAGCACTGCTTTATGATCAACCAATAGAAAAACAAGAGACAACAGCAACTGACCAAAAGGAATTGAATGACCAAATAGCCAAATATGATAATTTGTTGAAACATGAACAAGCCCTAAAAGAAGAATGGGAACGCAGGTATATTAACAAAACCAATGAGCTCAAGAAACAACTATACACTGCCAACGCGAAACTTGTAGTGAGCTACAATGAAAATCTGGATCAGGTAGCAGAAATCGGTAATGAGCTACTCGCAACCAAAGACGCGCTCCAGACAGCACTTAAGGAAGTTAAAGAGAAGACTGAACGTCTTACACATCTAGAAGCTCAATTAGAACAAAAAGTAACCATCAGGACACTAGTAGAGCCACGACAAGAAAGTCCTACTGACGAGGTAGAGGTACGTCCTCTATCTCCCCCAATCTATCATTCTCCAATAAGAGAGCAGATGGCAGAACCATGTGATGATCATCCCATGCCATATACTGCAGAAATAGGTCAGAAAGAACGGGCACTATTGGTGTCCCGATTGACAGAAAATTTTGAAAATGAAGTGGTCAAAGTCATGAAAGAGGCCAAAATAAAAGGGAAAGATCTGGATACGATCATGAATCCTTTCAACATTCCTTATGGACTCTTGAAAGAGAAAACAAGGCAGTATATAAAGAAGCTCACACAGAAGGATCTAGATGAGCAGCTATACTTCAAAGACAATACATTCAATTACACTCAAGAGGAATTTGAAGCGGCACAAGCTGTAAGAGGGAGGAAATTTTTGGAGAAAAATCCTACTTTGCGGGTGCACTGGCAAGCAACATCGTATTTATTACAGGTAAATCCTTCATTTTTCCCAACACCACGTCGCAGAGAAGCAAGAGAATTTTTGGATATGCAGAAGAGTGGTGTAATCAATAAACAGTGGCTGAATTATCCACTACTTCCAAGTCCACCTCATAATTATTTATCGACGGAGGATTACATGGTAAAAACCATTGAATTTTGGCTACATTGTTATGCAACAGTCCCCGATTTAACTATCAAGACAATGAAAAAAATCCTCAGCATGCTACTTACAGTTTTGAAAGTGTTCAAACATGCGGCTTATACGTTTTTAAATTTCATCGGTATTAATCAAGGCACGGATATCCTCATTTTTGATATGTCTGTTATGCGCAGCCGACCCACAATAATGGCGTATTATTCTAGGCTTATGTACTTACCAAGTACATTTATGCAAACCTTCGAGGAAGCCTTTTTTACAAGATTTTTTGAGATTGATTCAGAAATCTTCTTAAAAATGTCATCGAGCTTGAATGCCAGATTAGTGGCATATGAATTAAGCTTCTTCGTCGATCACAGATGCTACCACATGACGGTGTGAAGGTAGAACAATGGAAGCAAATCATGATACATGAAGCTAATCTGCTTAATGAAACAGAGCAAAAAGTTTACAGAACATACTCTCGCCGACTTCCAAAGCCTGTCGGAGACGACAGAGTTCAGGAGGGGGACAATGTCGAAGGAGAATCTAGCAAGAAGAAAACCAAGAAAGAAGCTTCATTGAAAAGATTATATTGGATAACATATCTCTGCAAGAAGCCCCGCAGGGGCACGCAACACCCATCTCTGCACAGAGCCCCGCAGGGGCACACAATAAGGGAAAGCACGTAGGAGGGAAGGACGGACCAGGGCCAGGAAGTATCCATGAAGAAGTGCAAGAAGATATTTGGCAGGTAATGATCCTTCCACTGATTGCATGCAGTGGCAGAAAGTAAACAGGCTCAAAGCAATACAACGGGTCAGTATGTGAAGATAAAGACAAATCAAAAGAACAAAAGTTAGAAAGAGGCAAAGGTTGAAAAGTTGAAGAGGGTGACTAAGAATACCACATTCTTAGCCATTGATGGTGTGTGTGGCAGCCCGAGTTAATGCAGCAACCCAGATATGTGATATAAGGAATACCAAGGGCTAAACAGAAGCAAAGGACATACCTTGGATAAAATAACAAATTCTCTGACAGTCCTTACTGCTTCTTCGACCACTGGGTGCGTGTATTCGGAAGACTTAGACAAGCTGCAGACAAGAAGCAAAGCTTGTCAAGGGACGACAGAGACAAAGAGGGGGAGAGTGTTGCAGAGTTAAGATTCAGACACTTTATTTTTGTATCATAGCCATTTTGTAACATATTTTCCGATGTAAATGCACTAGAGGAGTCCTCTAGATGCATACCCTTGGAGATTAGTAGCTTACCCATGTAAATTAGTAGGAAATTAACCTTTTAGTGAATAAAGTGCCGGTCACTTGTGTGAAAGGACCATTTTTAGGGCACATGTATATAAGTCAATTTGTGACTCGTTGTAAAGACTTTTTGCCATTGTGAGAATCGAGAGCACAGAATTTCAAATTTGTGTCTTTTCTTCTCTCTATCATCTTCTTTGTGAGCTTGTATGCATGTGTGATGCTTGGGAAGAATGTTTGGAAGTGTTGTCTATCCATGAAAGTGCTTGTTTGCTGTTGTTAAGGTGTGTGTGAAGTGTAGGAAGTGTTGAAGTGTAGGAAGGTCGTTCCCATGACTCAATATTTTGTTCATAACTTGAAGCAGAAGTGTCACAATTGAGTGAAAAGACCAGTATTGGATGATTTGAATTCATGTCTTCATACACTTGGCTAGGTTTTGATACTCCTCGGATTGATAAATAAAGCGTGAATCCCCACTATATGCACTTGAGGGGGATCGAGGTATAGTCTCTTTCTCCACAAGTCCCTAAGTTGGTACTTAGGTACACAATGGGCTTGTTGCAACCAACTACTATGTTCATCATCCTTAAGACAACAAGCTAGTACACCCTCTGTATCTTGATTGTACATACTTCCTACTAATATTTGGTATCTTTATGATTTTACAATTTCATCTTTGTTTGTTTTCACGTTCTTATTTGCTGGTCCATAGGTTAGGACAGGTACCAACTTATTTCCCATTTAGAAACAACTTCTAAATTGAACAGATAAGCATCGGGCAATTCATCAGACACTCTTTGCAGTGGCTCTCTTGAAGTGATGTGAGAAAGGTGATCCACCCTGAGGTGGGTTCTACATTTCCTAACAACCACTTCAAAGTCATATTCCATTAGTAAGAGAAACCATCTTACTAAGCATCCTGTATTGCAAGGTTTATTGACCAAATACAATAAAGCTTCATGATCAGTGAAAAACTTGAACTTGTTAGCCAATAAGTAGTGTTTGAACTTCTTCACACCGTATACCATGCCTAAGCCTTCTCGCTCAATTTTCGTATAGTTTCTTTCAACTGCATTATCAGGAGTGGTCAATATTGGTGCTGTGCACAAACGTCTCTTCAGTTCATTGAAGGATTTTTTGCATTCATCGTTCCACTCAAAATTTATCAACAAGGTATAAGGAGGCTTAGCTATAATTGCATACATATGAATAAACCTATGGTAATATCCACAATGGCCCATAAAGGCTTGTACGTCTTTAACATTCCTTGGCCTCGATAGCTCCACTATGGCTCTTACTTTATCCTCATCTGTAGATATTATGTTCTTAGAAATAATAGGACCTAAGGTTTTACCTTGTCATACCATGAACACACACTTCTCTAGGTTCAGACACACTCTATATTCTCTACACTTGTTGAAAATCTATCTGAGCTCAGGGATGTGATATTTTCTTTGTTTGGAATGAGCACATAAATTGCCCACATATACTTCTAAGCTCTTTTGTAAGAACTCTTTGAAGACATGATAGATGAGCCTTTGGAATGGTGCAAGTGCATTGGTGAGCCCAAATGGCATCACACGAAATGCAAAGATTCCCCACTCTGTGGCAAAAGCCGTTTTGTGTTGATCTTCTCGGGCGATGGTTACTTGGTTGTAACCTGAAAGTCCATCAAGGAAGCTATAAACTTCCTTGCCCGCAACACGCTCCAATAAATGTTCGGTGATTGGAAGAGGGTAGCTATCTCTGATTGTAGCGGCATTAACTTTTTAAGGTTGATACACACTCGCAACTTTCCATTTTTTTTGGGCACCACTACAATGGGGGACGCCCATTCAATATGCTCAATCTCATACATGAATCCAGCTTCAATCAACCTATCAATTTCTTCTCTTTTTTTTTAGTTGCATAAGTGTAATTATATGTGTAGAGCTTTTGTTTGGTGGGCTTGGCATCTGCTATCATGGGAATCGTATGAGAGCATATTTTTGGATCTAATCCCTTCAAGTCTCTATAGTGCCATGCAAACACATCCCTATATTCCCTTAATAAAGCTACCAGCTCTGCTTCTTCTTCTATGCTTAGGTCTTCTCCTATGTATGTACATCACTCTTAGTTCTCTTCAATGGTTACACCAATTGTTTTGGTCTTTTCTTTATTATCATATGCTTCTCCTATGATGGCCTCTCTCTTAGGCATTCGTACCAAAAAATTTTGGTCTTAAACTTCATATTTCGTAAAATTTTCTAGTACCTCAAACAATGTTTCCTCCTCTTCTTGTTTCAGTAATTTTCTTTTCTTTTTCTTTTGACCAACCTTAGTTCCATCCTTTGAATTTACAATTTTGATGCTTGTGAGAGGTTCTTCTTCTTTTTGGTTGAATACTCCTATGTCTTCTAGATAGTGCCCCTCTGAATTAAAGCAACTATCCATCACAATGGACTCTAAATCATTATCGTCCTCTTCCTCTTCCATGACATCACTAGGGTCACATTCTTCTAGCAAGGGCTGACACATGAACACTGAAATATCATAACCCTCCTCATCACAATGAGGTGTCCATTGTTCTTCATTGAGAACAATGTCCATGGTGGCTGAGATTTCTGCCCAACCGTGAGGCTCAATTTCCTCATCTAGAAAGATCATCGGTGTATAGGCTGGGTCTTTAAATGGTCTTTCTCCTTGAGAAGTTCCTTCTTCTCTCGCTTTTAGGCATTTTTCCTCTTCCTCTACAACCTTGCACATCGACAAGTGAGTATCCTCATGCATCCAAGATGGATCAGATGAACTTCCAGAATGCAATAATCCTTCAAGTTGACCTTGGTTGTGACCCTTAAATGCTGCAAGTACAAAGAGTTGATTCCCCAATCTTGCACTATTTGCAATTGTCGTAGGAAAGGTCTTCCTAGGATCATCTTATGGACATTTATTTTTCCAAAGTCACATATAACAAAGGTGTGTTCAAACTCTACACCACAAGTGGTTAGAGTTATCCCTTCTAGCAATCCTAGAGGTCTTTCAACATGGCCGTCAGCCATTTGAAGCTTCATTCTGGTTGGTCTTAATGTGGGTTTTCCCCATTGCTTCCACAAGGAGGTGGTTGCAATCGCAACACTAGCACCTGAATCTAAGATCGCTTTGGTTTTGTAACCTTGGTGGGTGATTGGAAGTTGGATTTGTAAGAACAGACCCTAGTTGTGGTTTATTTACAATGAGTGGTGGGGTGGGATTCGGACAACTTTTTGTTCCATTTACGATTGGCCTTCTCCCTGGTATCCTTCCATGTTCTTGTTTTCCTCTTATTAGGCTCTCCTGATTCACTTGGCTCTGATTGCTCAGTTGGTTTATCCTATTTTAAGGCTTGTGCCCTAATGACTACCTACATGGGAGCCACATTACTGCTACTTGAACTTGAATCCACCACTAAGCCTACCACATTAATGGGTGTAACCTTGGGTGCACTAGAGGGGTTCTTGGGACATTCTCTTGGGAGATGTTTTTTGCCGCACTCAGGACAAAAGTCTTGTATCCTGATGTTTTGTCCTTGTCCCGAAGTTGGTGAGTGGGGACATTCACGAATGAAATGGTCACCCTGACATCTAAAACAAGGTCCTCTAGGGTATGGTGGTCTCAGCCTCGGTTAGGATTTGTATACATGACATTGGAGTATTCTGGCTCCCAATTTTGTTCCATAGGTGGTGCCTCATATTGATACGAATAAGTCTCACTATGCTCTGGTGACTCTATGTAATAAGCTTGTGGACTATCTTCATGGGAGTAGTCTAAACTATGAGCATGAGAGTCATTTTCTGAGACCAACGGGGTTAGCAACACAATGCTCTAGTAGGGTTTTCCTCTCCCACTGTGTATTCAACTGGAATCACATTGGCAGGAGCTAGTGGTTGGTTTCCTAGGATTGGTTGTGGCCTATATGGTGCCTGATATTGCTGTTGTGGCCTATAATATGGTTGTTGGTATTGATTCTAATACCTACCTTGTTGATAAGGTTGCTGATAAGTTTGTCTAACAACATGTCTATTGTAGAGACAATCTTGAGCTGTATGATTCATGTATTTTCTCTCAATAGCGCAATATGGAGCATAAGGGTTTCCTTGGGTTTGAGCCATCATCGGGCAAACATTAGCCATGTGGTCTCCTCCACATTTGTAACATCGCTTCAATGAGGTGACCCTTGGTGTTTGTCTATTTTGAACTCCTAGCTTCTTGGCAACCTGTTCAGCTATCTCATCTATCTTAGTGGAGTATCTAGAGCTATGACTAGTAGAACTGTCAGAGTCCTTATAAAGTTTGGACAATTCTAGCTCCTCACCAAAGTTGTCTTCTATGTCAATGCACATTCGCACACACTCTTCTATGGATCTAGGCTCTTTCAAGTATACATATGATCTTAACTTGGTTCTTAGTAATCCATCTAAAAACAAGGCCACTTGTTTGGCCGATGTGGGTATCTGTTGAATAGGGCACCTTTCTAAGTACTATCTTAACCATCTTCCTGCAAGTTGCACTATTTCTCGGGGTGTCTCCTTGAATCTATGGATCAAGGATGATGTGTTATGCCTGATACCACTCTTGGAAAATTCTACAATGAACTCTTCTAGCATATCACCTATATCACGATAGTTATGACTATTCAGAGGTTGAAACCAAGCTAAGGTGTTGAGATATCAAGCTCAACATGTGATGATCCAGGATGACACGTACCAGTTTTTCGTTTCTCTGACATGTGTAGTGGTCACGCCGATATATGTCAGGGATACTTCATTGAGCTTTATTAGATTTATCTACCGAGAGTGATGGCACATTTGTTCCTTGCCAGCTCACTCATTCGCGGACATTAGGTTTTTCCTTATGTACTGGTCTTTATAGATTGCACTGGTTGTATTCTTATTTTCAGGTCATTCTTGTACATTCCTTTTATGTAATAAAAGAAGAAGAAGAAGATCATTCTTCCTTGCCTCAATCTGTGTGTGTGCTTCTCCTTGAGAGTGAGAGTGTGTGTGTGAGCTCTCTTCCTTATCTCCTTCCTCGTGACATGGTATCAGAGCCAGCGTGGCTGTAGAGAGCTCGTGGAGAAGGCGACGGTGAAGACTACGCGGCAAGGCGTGGAGAAAACGCGATTTCACAAACGGCCTCCATTTGCTACAAAAATCGCCGTGAAGGTTGAAGACCTCAAAATATTTTCGAGAATTATCCCTTTAGGGTCACTTGTTTTTGTCAGATCGAAGTTTTGGAGTCATATCGACCTTCGTTTCGAGCCCGCAAGGTGGGGCCCACAGAAAAACCAGGTCAGTTTCAGAAACTGTAACTTGCGTTGTGTTCGGCGACACTCATATATTCCAGATTTAGAATTTCAAGCGATTTCGTGTACTGTTGATACACAAAAACTGTGTTTTTCTGAGATCGAACTATCACGTCATAGTGTGATAGTGTTCAAGCAGAAGTGCTGCTTGTAGTGTATTGTGGTGTTGTGCATTGTTGCACAAATGGCAAACGCAGATGGAATGAGTCAGCTTATGAGTGATAAGCTGGACAAGAACAACTTCCATGCTTGGAGATTCAGAATGACGAATTTCCTGATGGGAAAAGGCTACTAGAAGTACATCGAAGGAGAGAATGAAAATGCTCCGCAGTTACCAGAAAGGAATCGGACTGCAGTACAGTTAAGAGCATATGAGGAATGGAATCAAGGAGCACGAAAAGGTAATGTATTGGCTATCTATTAGCATACAGGATAGCATGATTGGACACATACAGGATGCCAAGACTCCAAAAGAGGCTTGGAACAGTTTGGTCACTTTGTACGAGACCAATACAAAGGCACAATTTCCAAAAAAATGATTCAGGTAATGATAGTAAAGGATGTTGGAATTGTGGTAAACTTGAACGTGATTGCAGGTTAAAGAATCAAAATAACAGAAGGCAGCAAAACAACTATGCATCCACAAGTGCAGATGATTTTGAGAAGCTGTTTATGGTTCAACATCACATGATGAATACGATGTCTGCTGGTGTTTCAAAATCGAATGATAATGTCTGGTATGTTGATTCAGGTGCTTCAAATCACATGACCAGTCATGCAGAATGGTTTAGTAGTTTGCAGAAAATGCCAGTTCCTGGATATGTTGAAACAGGTGATGACACATCGCATCCTATTGAGCATACAGGAAACATAGCATTGTCTATGGAGGACGGAAAGGTAAAACATCTCGCTGATGTGCTGCATGTTCCAAATATAACGAAGAATCTGGTTTCTGTTGGACAAATGGTTGACCAGGGATTACAAGTCAGGTTCAATGCTGATGGATTATATGTAGAAGAGTACAAGCAAGATGGACGATTGGTTGCCAAAGGAAACAAAGTGGGTAGGATGTTCACCTTAAATGTGAAGATTCCTGAAATGAATGCAGCTATGTTTGCAAAAGGTGCAGGAGTTATTGCAGATATAGAGATATGGCACAAATGGATTGGACATGCAAACTTGCAAAGGCTGAAACTGATGCAGTCAAAGGAGATTGTCCATGGACTACCAAATTTCAAAGTTGCAGAAATGCAAAAGGTATGTGCAGCATGTCAATTTGGTAAACAATCAAGAGCATCATTTCCACATGACAAGCATGTTAGTGAGAATGTACTAGAAGTAGTGCATACAGATGTTTGGGGTCCAGCAAAGACCACATCTATGGGCGGTTGCAGGTTTTATGTTACTTTCATTGATGACCATACACGCAAAGTATGGGTATATTTCATGAAAGAGAAGAGCGAGGTGTTTACTCACTTCCAGAATTTTAAAGTTATGGTGGAAAAGTAGACAGGGAAGTACATTCAAACATTAAGATCTGATGGAGAAGGTGAATACATATCAAATGAGTTCAACAGTTTTCTAAAAAATCATGGAATTCGGCGTCAGTTTTCATGCACGTACACACCACAACAGAATGGTGTTGCTGAACGCAAAAATAGACATATTGCAGAAATAGCAAGAGCCTTGATGGCTGAGAAGAATATGCCTCATTGTTATTGGGCAGAAGCTATGCATACTGCTGTATACATCATGAACAGAACTCCGACTGCTGTTGTACATCAAGTTACACCTGAACAGAAGTTTACAAGTAAAAAGCCAAACTTATCACATCTGAAAGTTTTTGGCTGTATTGCATATGTACATGTTCCAGATGAGGGTAGGACGAAGCTTGATCCGAAAGCAGAAAAATGTGTCTTCATTGGATATTCCCTTGAGCAAAAGGGGTACAAATGTTATAACCCACTCACATGACAGGTGAAGGTGAGCAGAGATGTGGTATTTGATGAAATTTCAAGCTTCTATGCAGATGCCAAAGAGGACTGAATCTTGAACCAAATGACAAAGAAAATGCTGAAAAATCTAGTGCAAAATCTCAAGTTTTGAGTGGACCAGATGCATCACCAAGCAATAGTTCCAACTCAAATCCATGGAGTGGAAGATTGTGTGGAAATTTCAGTCCAGCAAATTCATCAAATACATCCAAGAAAGGTAAAGAAAAGCTTTCTGCTGGTAGTAAAACAGGTGCAGGTTTTGAAGACGTTGATGGAGATTCAAGCAGTTCAGAAAAGAGTCTTGATGAGGAACTTGGATTGCCCTCTGTGAAGACTCCAGGAGTAAGAAGGGCACATGCAGATGATACAAGAAGAAGTGACCCAGGACCAAGAAGATCTGGGAGGATGCGTAATTCAGTGCAACGATTGACATATGATAGTTACATGGCTCGCCATTGTGCCTACATGACAAAGGTAATACAAGATGCTGAACCTTCTTGTTTTGAAGATGCAATTGGTAATGCAGATTGGGAACAACCTATGGATGAGGAGATGGCTGCACTTTACGGAAATGATACATGGAAGCTGGTTCCATTGCCGCAAGGAAAGAAATCCATAGGCTGCAAATGGGTTTACAAGGTAAAGCATAATGCTGATGGTAGCATAAGTAGGTATAAAGCACGATTGGTAGCTAAAGGTTATGCACAGACATATGGCATTGATTATGAGGAAACATTCAGCCCTGTAGCTAAAATGTCTACTGTCAGAACACTTGTTGCATTAGCTACAACAAAGGGATGGACTTTGCATCAGATGGATGTGAAGAATGCTTTCCTACATGGTGAGTTACAAGAAGAAGTATATATGGACCAGCCACAAGGATATGAAGATTCAAAGCATCCAGAATATGTTTGCAGGTTGCAAAAGGCTTTGTATGGGCTGAAGCAAGCCCCTCGTGCATGGCATGCAAGGATTGTTGATTACTTAACCAGCATTGGGTTCTCTATGTGTGATGCAGATCACTCACTATATGCAAGGAAGGCTGATGATGGCATCACTATTGTGGCTATTTATGTTGATGACCTGATTATAGGTGGTGATAATGAAGAAAGCATCAAAGAGGTAAAGAAACTTCTTATGTAAGAATTCGACATGAAAGATCTTGGTGTGCTTCGCTATTTCTTGGGCATTGAGTTTATACATACAGAAACAGGTATATGGATGTCGCAAAGGCAATATGCCTTGAATATGCTGCAAAAGTATGGTATGGCTGATTGTAACCAATTTCTATGCCATTAGATCAGAATTTGAAATTGGATACTACATCAGGTGAAGCATTGGAAAATGCTACTATGTACAAGAAAATTGTGGGAAGTCTTATATATCTCACAATTACAAGGCCTGATCTAAGTTATACTATTGGACTTGAAAGTCAGTTTATGCAGGTTCCCAGGAAGCCACATTTGGATGCTCTGAGGCGCACTCTACGTTATGTGAGTGCTACTTTGGATTATGCATTGTTTTATGAAGTTGGTGCCTCTCTCTTTTAGGTTTTTCACCCTCATTTCCTGATCTATCCATACCCACATTGTGTGCTTACCTCCGGTTTCTCCCTAGTTCTTTCCCTTTAGTTTTCATGAGCCTTGGATGATCCTACTCCTTGGAGACCATGGGAAACACTAGATCTTTGATTCACCTTGCCAACTGTATGCATGCCTGTCATGCTCTGATACCAATAACATTTTCTCTGATGTCTGATCTAGATATACAACTTTTCCTCGTATCTTAGGATCTTTGAACTCATAGATGGTGACTATTGGGTTATGTTGATCTGGCTTGAATCTCCAAAAGGTTTCCTCTGTTTCTCTATTCAAGAATAGTTCTATGCTTTTGTTGTCTTGAGGGATCCAATATGGAGTGATCACTTTGGTCAAAATTGACTTGCCTCTAGGAGTCTTGGGTTCTCATCCTACATCTCCTTGCTCTAGGTCTCCTATCTCATTCTTGGGAATAACATTTCCAAACTCATATGTCCTATCAGGTAAGCTAGTAACCACATACATGGTTCCTTATCAATGTATGAACCCTCTCGAACTTGACCACTGGGTGTTCAAGTCCAAAGGGTTGATCTAGATTTTTGAGTTGGACCACTGATCACATCAGGCCATCCCCATAGATGTGAGCACCTAATCGATTGGTCCTAATATATTCTAGTTGTGTTTTATAGGGACCTTTTGGTGTCTGCAAATAGCCAATGCTTGAGCTACATGTGGGTCTCTCCATGTTGAAGGACATTTTGGAATCACTTGTGTCCAAACTTAGCACATAGGGATAACCACTAAGTTGTTGTGCCCACGATCTAGTTGTATGGTTGACACTAGCTTTAAATGATCTAATGCTTTGCCTATCCTTGCCTAAGTGTCTACCTAATCTCAGGTTCATAAGCTTTGTCTACAAGTCCGAAATTTCCCCTTTGTATTGCTCAAAATCTTTGGAGCCCCTTGGTTTCCTAGTCCCACCTGAGGGTCAACTTCAAAATACTATATCTAAAAATCCACCTGTTAGTTTTATCATAGCTAGTGGATATTTTTGTAGTACTCCAAACGACCTTTCCAACGAATCCAAAATCACAACAAAAGGATTTCGTATGAGAAAGTTGTGCTAGTTCAAGGTTCTAAAATAGGGAAACAAGACCTCTCTGGGATTGCTTCAGAACAGGTGATACACGATACTTAGGAAGTATCAATGATACCTGGGAGCAAACGATACATGATACTTGCCTTGCCACGATATACGATATCTGAACTATACGATACATGATACTTATCTTTGGGTGATACATGATACCAGGGGTAGATGAAACACGATACTCGCAGCTTCACGATATGATACCACCCTTGCGATACACGATACTTGAGCACTTGTGATACACGATAGTGAATGGTCACGATACATGATACTTAGGAAAGATCACGATAGTCATCCGACGATACACAATACACGATACTTGCCCTCAGACAATACTTGTCCTTGGACAATACACGATACTTGAGCTATCGCGATACACAATATCGAGATACACGATACTTGGGAAGTATCATGATACACAATTAGGTGATGCGCGATACGTGATACTCAACCAAATGATACATGATACACGTGACATGTCACGATACACGAGGAGACGATACATGATACTCGACAAGTATCACGATACACGGGAGTTCTGGTATCATGATACCTGAACTCAACCGAACACGATGCTTGGAGTTGTTGAAGTCCAAATTCAAAATTTTTTGTAAATATGTGTACCTTGTGTCCTCCTTGTCACTCCTATGTGCTGTAGATGCAAAATCTCCCTCCAAATCCACGTTACTCCACTCGTGATACTTGATGCAAGTCGTGTCATGTCTGAGACTGGTCACTTAGTTTTTGGGTATATTGGTAGTGTTTCAAGAGTATTTCTTCAACATTTCAGCTCTGCACTCCCTCTAAGCTTCTTGCTTGCAGCCACAAATGAAAAATGAGGTGAATGTACACTAAAAAGTGGAAAAATATTAAAAGATGAAGATGGGAGAAGATGGTGATGATGATGAAGATGAAGGTCCAGAAAAACTCAAAACTAAACTAAAAATGGTGATTTTTTTACCTTCCAACATCGCTACTCTACGTCTTACCGTCACACGCTCGTGCACCAAGCTCTCTCCTCGACAATGATGCCAAATTTGGTGTCACTCTAGCACAATGGTAAGTACCAATGTGAGGAGATCAACCTCATAAATGTCAATCTGCAGAGATGTGAGGGCTAGTATGAAGACCGTGAGCAAGTGAATGCACAAGTGCGTGAGTGAAAGCACACCAACATGCACACACATACACACACATGCACAAGGTACGAGCTAAGAGTGGAACAATGGAAGGACTTGGATTACAAAAGAAATCTATTACAAGAGCTCAAGTCTCTAAGAAGCTAACCTCAAAAATGAGCTCTCTAGCTCTTTTTATAGTTTTTTAAGTGGTTTTGGCCCTGTCCAGACCTAGTGTTCGGCCTAGTTAAAAGTTAGGTTCGAGGGCTTATTTGAGGGCTCAAACGGAGTCTAACAATTATGAAAATTGGTAGGATGGTACTTCTAATACTCCTCAAACTCAAGGACTCCTCGGCTTGAACAAAATGGAGTTACAAAAATGTGAAATGGTATTTACAGTGGTATTTAATGATAAAAATCACTATTTTTATAGGGATTGTTCGAAAAATTTGACATGTGCTTCTTGGAGCTCCCTACATGCTCCGTCTTCTTATGTGTCCACTTCTTTGATGTGCTTCCAAGCTTTTGCTTGTCCTTGAGTTCCAATAGTCATATTAATTAGGTTGTCTAAGAACAAGGATATCATCTTCTACTGAGAAGGTCTTTGAGTCGTCGGACATCGGTCTACATACTGATTAAATCTTTTGGCTGCATTCTTTACCATCTTGTTAGGGGTTTGTCTAAAACTATGGATCAAAGATGATGAATTGTGCTCAATCCCTCTTTTGGTGACTTCGTCAATGAATTCCTAGAAGAATTGTTTAATGTTGCCAAAAGAATTTGGGTCCAATGGTTGGAACCAAGTCGGGGCTATCCTTGTGAGGGTGAGTCCAAAGGATTCATATTGCACAAAAAAGCCATCCATGTGCTCTGCTCCCAACACTTGTTTGAACTCAACAATGTGGTCATAAGGCTCTCTTGACCAGTCATAGTGATTCTGAATACACTTAGCCACTTGGATTGGGCTTAATCTTCTACCTGGCTCTAGAGATCAGATAATGATGGGAATTGTCGATCACATTGGATGCATGCCTTGATATGGTCTTGCCATAAAGGTCGGCTTATCCATATTTCCCATTCCTTGACTAATTTGATTGTTAGGATTAATTCCTAGCATAGCAAACTAAACATGAGCACTAATGGGCACACGTTTTTTACTAGTTTGTCCTGAGGCCAAGTTTTTTGTACCTTGGTGGATTTGAAATGGTTTTTGTGAGGTAGTTGCCTATTCTTGAGGAGGGAGTATAGGCAATCCCATGTACTTTAGCCTGGATCTATCCACATCATTCTCATTTATCTGATAAGGATTTTCCATTACTACATAGATTTGGCCTATCTTGTCCATATAAACACTGCCTTTGTACTTGATAGTTGGTGTTGGAACTATCTCGGATTCCGTTGTGTTTATTATTCTTGCTACCAATCTATTAAGGCCATTGAGGTAGATGAGTATTCCTTGCAAGTTAATGGACATGTACTGAAGGGAAGCCCGATATTTGCCTTCCACAGTAGACATAAAACCTTCTCTAGGCATTGAACTATGCATGTCCTCGGAGGCCATAAGTCTTTCCTCCTCAAAGTCACAGGATGTGTCTGAGTAGATGGAGTGGTGGCTTGGTTGGGCTACACTTCCTGTAGAAGATATGACACTCCTTCAATTGCCTAACACTCATCCAGATTCAAGTTCATTCACCAGATTCAAGTTCATTAACCACGTAGTTCCTAGGCCTTTTTAAGCTCTATTGGTTGTCTTGGCCTCTTTTAGTTTACTACTTCCTCTTAATTCTTTCTTTATGAATCTTTTTTGTCTCCCATGATACACAATACCACTCAAGGATGATACCACTTTTACATTATACATGATACTTCAGGTGAGACAATACACGATAGCTCTCTTACATGATACACGATACCTCTACCACATGATACACGATACCACTCAGGGGTGATATCACTTTTACACGATACACGATACCTTAGGTCAGAGGATACACGATACCAACTTCTCGTGATACGATGCTGCTAGGCTCATGATAGATGATACTTTGGGGTACGATACCTGATACACAATACTCAATGATCATGATACATGATACTTGAAGTGAGGCAGTACCTAATACCAGCCTTATATGATATAATACTTGCCTGTCGGTGAGACACAATACTACTTTGATCATGATACAATACATGCCTACTCGCGATACACAATACTACTTTGGGATGATACACGATACCTCTATACACAATACACGATACCTCAACTTGATGATACACGATGCTTGGTAGTATTGCGATACTCAGGGAGGTGATACCCGATAAATAGTACTTGGTGAGTATCGCGATACAAGGGAATTCAGGTATTGCGATACCTGAACTCAACCAATCATGATACTTCAGCCAAACAAGGTCTAAATTTCAAAATTTTTAGTGCACAATGCTCCTCATGCACTCCTCTTCTCTTCATCCCACTGTCGCTGAAAAATCTCACAAAAAAATTACTTTTCTCAACCTCGCAATACTACCACTGTGTCGTGTCACGTTTATAAATGTTTAATGAATTCTTTGAGTAATGAGCAATGGAGTCCTCACCTCAACCAGTCACCCTTCCAAAGCTTGCTGCCAACCAATAAGCAATCACCACGCTCTAGGAGGATACACATTTGGCGATCTCGGTTGATGCTCTCCACGATACGTGTTCATGCAAATGACTTCCCATTGAACTATGTCATGTACCTTAGGCCTTTGGAGTGCCCTAAGTCTGAACTGAAATGAACAAAATTTTTGTGGTTTTCTTGAGGTAAATCCTCTGCTCTAATCCTATCTATTCCTCATATTCCTACACCTTAACTCTCTCATTCCTTCCCTCCTAGACCTACAAACTCATTACACACACCACTAGAGTGTGAAGTAACAAGTGCAACACTGACATAATGATAATGCACGTCAATGTGCTTAGTGGGATCATGGAACATAGGGTTCCTCGCAATTGCCAATGCACTCTAACTGTTAATGAAGATGGTGGTGACAGAAGACGGACCAACACCCAAATCAACCATAAGGCATTTGAGCAACACACACTCAACAGTTGTTGTGAACGCTGCCCTATAGGCAACCTCATAACTGGAAGTGGCCACAGTAGGCTACTTCTTGCTCAACCAAGATATACATGAGCTACCAAGCATGAAGCAAAAGCCACTCGTGAACACACGAGTGTCATAACAACCAACCCAATCACTATCAGAAAGAGCATGCAAATCTGTCGATAGTGATCCCCCCTTGGGATAAAACAATCCAAGTAGCCATGTACCACTTTAAGTAGCGAAAGATGTGCTTAACTGTCTGCCAATGCTTGACATGTGGGCAATGCATAAACCTGCTCATTTGTGAGACAACAAACTGAATATTTGGCCGAGTAATGCATAAGTAAATCAAGCATCCAACATCCTGCTGATAGAGAATAGCATCAAATGCATCTCCAACATCATGAAGACTCAATCATAAACCTATCTCCATAGGAGTGGCAATAGGCTTATGGTCTTCAAGGCCAAAATACTACAATAATGTGTCAATATATTTCGTTTGATCCAAAGCCATTCCACCATCAACTTGCATAAATTGAATGCCCAAATAGTGATGCAAATGCCCCAAATCAGACATTTCAAATGAGGCATGCAAATCAGTCTTAAAATCAGCAATATGCATGTCATGAGGACCAATGAGCAGCATGTCATCAACATACACCACAATAATCAAAAGCGTGACATCATTGGCAAACTTAACATATAAGGTGCTTTCAGTTGGACTGTTCTCAAAACCATGTGCAGTGAGATAGGCATGTATCTTTTCATACAAGCACTTGGTGCTTGCTTTAAACCATATTGAGCCTTCTTTAATCTGCACACCTAGTTTTCATGCCCTTTCTGCACAAAGCCACAGGGCTGAAAAACATACACTTCTTCATGTAAGTCACCATTTAGAAATGCTATTTTAATGTCCAACGGATGTACATTCCAACCATGATGAGATACAAGTGCACAAATGCTACAAACAATAGTCATTCGGCAAGTAGAAGCAAAGGTTTCATCAAAATCAATGCCTCTTTCCTGCGCATAACCCTTTGCAACAAGCCTAGCTTTATACCTATCAACTGTTCCATTAGGTTTATGCTTCAGCTTGTATACCCACTTAGTGCTAATGGCCTTCTTTCTAGGAGGCAAGTCACATAAAGATTAGGTACCATTTTTCATGATAGCAACATATTGAGATTGCATTACAGACATCCAATGTTCAGAATGTTGTGCTTCATCAATGAAACATGTTCAGTCTCATCATAGAGACTAGAGGCAGCCATAGCATAGCAATCTCATGCAGAAATCTAATGCAAAAGAGGCACTATGAGAGCTTGACCGAGTACAATATGACAAAGGTGCATCTAATTTGCTGTCATGTAAGGTCTGCACCAGCCATTTTGGCATAGTTTTTTCCTGGTCAATATCAGCTCTCTCATCAACAAGTGCATAATGTAAATCTGCATCAAAAATGGAATGATCATCATCACATGAAACTTGCGAAGGCTGACAATTTGCCTCATTAGGACCAACACTAGACTGTCCACTTGTAAAAAGAGGTAGCAAAGTATCATACATGTCTTTGGAGCTAACAGATGTCTCCTTAGTACATGAAAGCAATGGCTGAATAGAATCTTCCACAAAAACAACATCATGGCTAACCAGAATGCATTTAGTTTGTGGATGATACAGACGATAGCCTTTACTTTTAGAATTGTACCCAACAAAAATACATTTTGTTGCTTTATCATCCAATTTTCTGCAATGTTGTTCAGGCACTAATGCATATGCTAGACAACCAAAAACACGTAGATTAGCAACAGATGGCTTGCGACCATGCCAAGCCTCATATGGAGTGATAGACTGTAACTCTTTAGTGATTATACAGCCCATGACATAAAATGCCACAAGCAATAATGACGTCGCCATTTGACAGATCATGAATTATACATCTGTTGTCAACAAATTTCACAACCAAGCCAATCTTGGCTAATGCAAAAACCAATAACATATTTTTCTTGATCCCTGGCACAAACAAAGCATCTGACAAAGTGAAAGAACTATCATCAGTACTAGTCAAAATGACCTTACCAACTCCCATAACAGGATAGGAGGAGTTGTTGGCACACGTAATGGTATTCTCTGTAGGGGAAGGCTCGAGTGAAGAGAAGAAACTACATTGGGAGGTAATATGTTTGGTCGCCGCACTATGAAAGTACCAAACATCTGAGTCTACTGCAGACATGCACTGTTCATGAGAAGATAGGTCAAAACTGCAAACAGTAGTAAGTGCCCATTCTTCTTCTTGCACAAGATTAGCAGACTCTGTTTTCGATGTAGAGGCCTCTACAAAAACCATTCCGACCTCTTTCTTCTTTGCCTCTTTCATAGCTAGTTTTGGACAACTCTTTATGACATGATCATTTGCTTTACAGTTTTGCTTTTTTGATTTCTTCTCATCTTTGTCTTCCTTCTTTGAATGTGCAGCATTTGCAAATTTTTGCTTATAGTAGAAGAGCTCCATTTACCTTTGCCCTTCTGATCAGCCAGAAAAGCTTGATCTGCAACATGCATAATAGACCTGTTCTTCCTAGATTGGCCTTCTTGCAACAAAATAGAGATTAACTCCTCAAATGACAAGGCATTTGGATTGCCTTTCATCATCAAAAAAAGAGTAGAAGAAAAGCTCTGATATGAGTTAGGAAGACCATTCAAAACAGTCTACACAAGTGAGCTATCTGGTATAACTTCATCACCAAAAATCAAATGTTCTTTTAAATCCTTGATCTTTGCAAGAAAACCATCCATAGAATCACCTTTATTCATGTGCTCACTCTCCAATTGTTTTCGAAGGTAAGCAACACGAGCCTCATTCCTAGCCTGGTACAATGTGGTAAGTGTATGCCAAGCATCCTTAGCTGTTCTGCAAGAACGAATGTGAGGAATAATGGCACGTTTGACAGACAAAGCTATCAATGCATGTGCTTGAGCATCTCTGCCATCCCAATGAATTTGCTCTGGAGTAGGTGCAACAGAAACAACACAAGCAGGACCTGCAGAATATCATCATCTTCGATACCATCTCCATCAGCTCCAACACCTGTATTTGTAGTACTTGTATTCGCAGGTGTAACATGACGTCTTTCAACACCTTGCACAATATTCCATAGTCCTTTTGTGACCAATACATGATGCATCATATAAGACCGTAATGGGTAGTTGGTACCATCCAACTTATCCTCAATAGCAAACATACAAAATACATCACTACTTTCAGCCATGGCCGCTGACTAAAATACCTTGATGCAAAAAAATGAATGTACCTCAAAAAGTTGAACAGAACTGCCCAGATTAATTGTGCTAAATGTGTAGTAGACTTTGAGGCCCTTTTAATTGGTGAACCAAAACTGGTATATACCTTTGGCACAAAAAGATGAAATAGCCTGCACAAGCCTGTGATAGTGTGTTCAGAGGCCAAAACAAGCTCAGATGACGATTTCATTACCACAAAGTGAAGTTGTTTTTATCTTTGAAACACCCTGAGTATGCTTACCAAATTTCTTGCAATTCTAAGACTGCAACCGGAGTGGTGTAGACAATGCCCTAGATGAAGTGAAGACCTACTCTGATACCAATTGTTGGATTTAGAGGTCTTCGGAAGCACACAAACAACACAAGGAATAAGAAGAAGCTTGGATCACAACACACAATGCTCAATGTATTACCACTTGAATGTACAAAGATAAGTAGCCCATTAGGGCAATAGGCATATACACAAGTCGGGGGGAAAAAACCTCCTAAAGAGGGAAAAAAGTGCCCCGATGGTCCTAGAGTGTTCAGACACATCACTACCTAAATATATCAATAGAGGACTCCTCTAGTGCATTTACATGGCTCATGATGTCTTTCATAGAGATTTGAAGAAGAAAAATTATGCCTAAATTTGAAAATTTTTGGGGCTTGCTTTTCTTTGCTTCTTTCCTCTGCATCACTCTCCCCCTCTTTATCTCTTTCATCCCTTGATAGGCTTTGTTTATTGTCTTGTCAGATCTGGTTTGTGATTTTCCTAATGGCATATTTGTAGTTGTCCACCACCAACACATATGGAGGCCTTAAAGGTTCAGAGGCAATGTATACTTCTTTAATTATTTTCCAGCAGTCGAAGAATTGATCATAACTCAGGTCCTATTACATTGTTTTTAGCCTGTTTACTCTTTTCCCCACACACACCTAGTGACTAAGGTGACACATATTCTAATCATGTTTCACTGGAGTTCTTTGTCCGGTTGTGGGAAGGACCTTGTTTAACTTCTTTTCACCACCTCCATTCAATGAATTGATCATGGCCTTCAAATACACCTCTAAGGTCACAAAAGGTCGTCGGTCAATTATTCAAGAAGCACTTGCACCAGATGTTTGGCACATGGCCATGTGATATCATGGGGCTTTAGGATTGACATCTAGGCCTAGTCACCTTAAATTATTTTCCCTAATGTGCTCTCTGGCCTCAGCCTGTGCTTCTTCTCTCACCCTTAACTCTTCTTCTTTTTGCTTCTTAGCAGTGTTGAGTCTCGTTAGCAAATCCTCTGTAACAGGTTCTTGATACAGCTTGACTCTACATCCACTAATATAGTTTGGCAAGATGTCACCTTCTAGCATGGCCAATTGAACTGCACCACTAGTGGAAATTCTATTAATGATCATGGGTCCAGATCCTCTTTTTTCCAATTTATGAACATGTTGCTTTAGTGTGTAGACCAATACTATGTCTCCCTCCTTCAATCCTTTATCCTTGATGTGAGCATCAAATTAAGCCTTTTGTCCTTTCTCTTCAGCATCGATGACTGTTGTCGCTCGTAGCCTCGTCTCACCTAAGCATTCTAGATCAAAGATCCTAGAGGACAATTCATGTCCATTCCACTCATACTCTTGTGCTACTTTTAAAGCTAGGATTAGGAAGTCTAATGGTAGCACAACGTTCTGTCCGAAGACCATGTGAAATGGGGTGGCATTGGGCACCATTTTGTAGGCCACTCGATAAGCTCAAATAGCACGATGAAGTTGTTTGTCCCAATCCGAGCGTTTATTGTTTACCAATTTTGTCAGTACATTACATAGGATCTTAGTTGTGCTATCAGCTTGTCCGTTAGCTTGTGGATGATAAGGGGCAGACTTCTTATGTATCACCAAGGATTCTTGGAGAAGATTTTCAATGACTTCATTCAAGAAGTGTGTGCCTCTATCGCTCACTAACTCTATTGGTAGTCCGTATCTTGTGAACACATTCTCGAATAAGAGCCTAGCCATCATTCTTTGTCGTGGATTTTACTTATACGCACTTTTCAAGGTAATATGTGGCTACAATAATGTACTCTGCATGGGAGTTTCTGGCTGGGGGGTTAATAGGACCTAGAAAGTCTATACCCCACTTCAAGAATGCACGTCCTCCCATCATTGGTCTCAAAGGCATGTCGTCTCTCCTTATCAAATATTGTGCCCATTGGCATGTATCACATTTCTTTAGATAGGTATGTACATCCATATGAAGAGTGGGCCACCAAATTCCTGAGAATAGAATGGTCTTAATTACTCGATCAGGACCAAAGTGTCCACTTGCGACACCACTAAGTCTCTAAGATTTTGAGGTAGTCTGATTCATGAATGCACATCCGTAAGTAACCATCGTTACCTCTTCGGTATAGGTTGTCTCCTACTAAGGGGTAGTCCTGAGCCTCTTGCTCCATGCTTCATTTTCTTGCTAGACTAACCTCATTGGGTAGTGTTCCCGATTTCATAAATTGTACCAATGGAGCACTCCAATCTAGAATTAACGACATGTGATAAAGAGTGGCATGCTCCACTGGGGATCTCTCCTAGCACACTAGACAATTGTTAATCCACTCATGTATTTCTCTATCCATACTAGGCCAATACACTCCTAAACGTTTTAGATTTTTCAATGTTCATTGTGTAGAATAGTGATTTACTAGCAATCCTTCATGCGCTTGTTGCAACCAGCTGCAATATTCATTGTCCTCTACACAAGAAGCTAGTACACCTTTTGTATCTTGTTTGTAGATATTTTTGTGATTTTACAATTTCATCTTTATTCGTTCTCACATTCTTATTTGCAAGTCCAAAGGTTAGGATTGGCACCAACTTATTTGCCCATTTAGGAACAACTTCTAAATTGAAGAGATAAGCATCAAGAAACTCATCAGATACTCCTTGCAATGCCTCTCCTGAAGTTATGCGAGAAAGGTGATCCACCCTGAGGTGGGTCCTACCTTTCCTAACAACAACTTCAAAATCATATTCCATTAGTAGGAGGAACCATCTTACTAAGCATCCTGTATTGCAAGGTTTATTGACCAAATATAATACAGCTTGATGATCAGTGAAAAACTTGAACTTGTTAGCCAATAGATAGTGTCTAAACTTCTTCACAACATAGACAATGCCTAAGCCTTCTCTTTCAGTCGTTGTGAAGTTTCGTTCTGCTGTATTGAGCTATCTGCTAGCATATGCTATAGGAAAATCTAGATTTCCTTCACCTGTGGGTTGTGCTATCACACATCCTATTGCATGATTTGATGCATCTACATGGATATGGAATGGCTTATTCCAATCAGGAGTGGTCAGTATTGGTGCTATGCAAAAACGTCTCTTCAGCTGGTTGAAGGAATTTTCACATTCATCATTCCACTCAAAATTTGTCAACAAGGCATAAAGAGGTTTAGCTATGCTTGCATACATGTGGATAAACCTATGCTAGTATCCACAATGACCCATAAAGGCTTGTACCTCTTTAACATTCCTTGGCAACGACTCCACTATGGCTCTTACTTTATCCTCATCTATAGATATTCCATTCTTAGAAACAATGTGACCTAAGATTTTACCTTGTCGTACCATGAACATACACTTCTCTGGGTTCAGACACACTCTATATTCACTGCACTTGTTGAAGATCTGTCTGAGCTTAGGGATATGGTATCTTCTTTCTTGGGAATGAGCACATAGATCATCCACATATACTTCTAAGCTCTTTCACAAGAATTCTTTGAAGACATGACACATGAGTCTTTGGAATGTTGCAGGTGCATTGGTGACCCCAAATGGCATCACACAAAATGCAAAGATTCCCCATTCTGTGGCAAAGGCTATTTTGTTTTGATCTTCTAGGGCAATGGCTACTTGGTTGTAACGTGAAAATCCATCAAGGAAGCTATAAACTTCCTTGCCTGCAACATGCTCCAATAAATGGTCGGTGATTGTAAGGTTTTTGGTTCAATTGCCTATGCTTATGTACCATCACAACTCAGACATAAGCTTGAACCAAAGGCTGAAAAATATGTGTTTATAGGATGTGATGAAAAGCAGATGGGTTATAGGCTATGGAGTCCTCTAGCCAAACAATTTATTGTTTCTAGAGATGTGACATTTGATGAACAAAAGAGTTGGTATGCAGATAGAGTGTAATTTTGAAACATTTGAAGAAGAGGTAAGAAGGAGTGAAAGAGGTAAATCACACATGCAGGTAGATGGAGATGAAGATCATATGCAAGCAAGTACATCCAGGATTGGTTCATATAGAAGAAATGAAGATGTACCCAGATTTGATGAAGAAGTATATTCAGATACACATGAAGAGTGTGAACCAAGAAGGTCAACTAGATTGAGGAAACAACCAACAAGGTATTCCTATGACACTTCTTATTTGACTCAGAAAAACTATGCTTACATGGTTAAGGAAGATGAAGAACCTCAAAGCTATGATGAAGCAAAGGGTAAGAGACAATGGGAAGAAGCAATGAAGGAAGAGTTTAATGCACTTGAAGAGAATAAGACTTGGGAACTTGTTCCAAAACCTAATGGTAAGAAAGTGATTGGAAATAAATGGGTTTACAAAATAAAGAAGCATGCAGATGGAAGAATAGCCGGATACAAAGCTAGATTAGTAGTTAAAGGCTATGCTCAAACTCATGGCATAGATTATGATGAGACATTCAATCCTGTAGCAAAGATGCCAACCATAAGGACAATCATTGCTATTGCAGCATCAAAAGGATGGACATTGAGTCAATTGGATATAAAGAATGTGTTTTTAAATGGATATATATCAGACGAAGTCTACATGGAGCAACCTCAAGGGTTTGCAGATTACAAGTATCCAAATTATGTTTGCAGATTGAGAAGAGCACTTTATGGATTAAAGCAAGCTCCAAGAGCATGAAATTATAGACTTGTGAAGTATCTTAATCATCTTGGATATCAAAGTTCAAAGGCAGATGCAAGTTTACTTATCAAGAGAACAGATGAAGGTATGATCTACATTTTGTATTTATGTAGATGATATTATAATCACGGGTACTTCAAATGAAGGAATCAAGGAGGTGAAGAGATTACTTGAGAAGGAATTCAAGATAAGTGATCTAGGAAAATTGTCATATTTTCTTGGAATGGAAATCACTTATGCAGAACATGGCATATATGTATCACAAGAAAGATATCTTTTGAATCTTCTAAAGACGTTTAACATGGAGAATTACACAGAGGCATCAACACCACTAGAGGACAATCATAAACTCAACAAATATGTTGGTGTAGAGTTCAAGGATATGAGGAAGTATCAATCTTTAGTGGGAAGTTTGATTTATGCTACACTAACAAGACTTGATCTTAGTTATGCAGTGGGAGTTCTTTCTCAGTTCATGCATTGTCCAAAGGACCCACATTGGATTGTAGGTCAAAGAGTTCTTAGATACATCAAAGGAACTTTGAAGGAAGGATTATATTATCCATTTACATTAGATATAAGGTTGAGAGCATATAGTGACTCAGATTGAGCAGGAAGGTGGCCCTATGTTGATGCATAGTTTGGAAGTGCATGACCTCAATGGTGCAAAAGACAGGGTTATGCCAAAGGCACATGGTTGTTGTTGGTCGAGGCTTTTGATGTTACTTGCATACTTGATGCATCCTTTGTTTGGAGGTGTCGATTGGATCTCGAAATTATGTAATCCTCCTGATTGGAACCCATTTTAGAATAGTATTTGGCCCTGTAGAGATCACCTCAGGCCACTTCATCTTTGGGTGCTTTCCAAATTATACACATTCCTTGAAACATAGTATGAAACTCAAACTCACTTAGAAAAATCATTTCAATTCAAATAAAATCAATTATTTTGACTTTTTACACCAAAAACAGCAACTAGTTATAAACATGGTTCAAACAAACTTATGGGAATCTATAGAGGTGTACAAATATGCCAACAATCAAACAAGGTATGAAGACAACAATCAAGGTATACCCATATAAAATCAATTGCTATGACTCTAGTCACCAAAAACAAAAAACTAAATCCTACATATATGACTCAAAAGAATTTGTGGACATCATTGACGGTGTACACATTCAAGTTACCAAGTAGAAAATGTGTGACATAACAAACCAAAGCTTACGTATAAGAGGCTAAATAATTTATTGAAATCCACCAAAATTTTCATGCCTTTCGACACAACCAAGAATCTTTTGTTGTGTGGGCATCAACCGAATTCTACAGATACAATTATGAATAGTTTGTGGACACATAACAAAGCATGTATAGTTATGGAAGAGACCGAGTTTCTTCACATGAAGAAAGAAAATAAGACATCAAACAAGGTGTACACATAAGGGAACTACCAATCTTTGCAAAGAACCAAATTTTCTAGATCTATGTACACCAAACAAAGTAGATATATGTGTGGACACCAACCATGTTGACAGTATACGGGAAGAAGCAAGTACGGACACACATGCAGATCTAGCACTGAGGCAACCCTTCATTTTTTTCAAAACCCTCACATCATTTTAAAGTGATTCTCATCACTACAAACCCTTGTAAATATCAGTTCACCTTTTTGTAGCTCCATTTTGTACAAGCCGAGGAGTCCTCGAGCTTGAGGAGCCTTAGAAGTAGTTGCCTGTCAATTTTCATAATTTTTAGATCTCGTTTGGGCCCTCAAATAAGCCCTGGAACCTAATTTTTAACTAGGCCGGACACTAGGTCTGGACAGGGCCCAAAGCTAGTCAAAAACTATAAATAGAGCTAGAGAGCTCATTTTTGGGGCCAGCTTCTTGTAGTTTGAGCTTGTATGAGAACTTTCTTGCAATAGAAGTGATTCCATTGTCTTACTCTCTTTGTTCTTGCCGTGTGTGCGCGTGTGTGTGTATGTGTGTGCATGCTTGTGTGCTTCTCACTCACGCACTTGTGCTTCCACTTGCTCGTGGTCTTCATACCATCCTCACGTCTCCCCGGATTGACATTAAAGGAGGTGCTACTCATCGCTGAGCTACACCAAATTTTGGCGCCGTTGCCGGGGATCGAGCTTTGAGGACGAGCGTGTGATGGTAAGACGTAGAGAGGACGCGTTGGAATGGTAAGTAGTAGGTAAATTTCTGATTTTTTTCCATCTCCATCTTCATCTTCACCTCATTCTCCATTTCCACCTCCACCTCCTTCTCCACTACATATCCCCTCTTCCCTATCATTCCCTCATTTGTTGTGTGCGAGTTTGAGAGAGAGCGATTGTGCGTGCTTGTATTTGTGTGTTTTTTGCATGTTTCTTGCAGGTGGCAGCTCCATCATCATCTCCAGCAAGCTCAGCAGGTACAGAAATTGTCTGCACAGTCCCCGAGGCGTTGAGCTCGAGCTATCGCGACACTCCGAAAAATTCACCCGATCACGATTCTGAGTGCACCACGACATTGCGCAGGCCTAGAGCTCCCAGGATCACTAGATAGAACAGAAAAATTCACCATATCCCGAGCTATCGCGACACCTCGAGGTATCGTGACACCTCACGAGCTATCGCGACACCCCGACCTATCGCGACACCTCACGAGCTATCGCGACACCCCGACCTATCGCGACACTTCACGAGCTATCGCGACACTTCACGAGCTATCACGACACCCCGACCTATCGCGACACCTCACGAGCTATCGCGACACCTCGACCCGACCTATCGCGACACTTCGACCTATCGCGACACCTCGACCCGACCTATCGCGACACCTCACGAGCTATCGCGACACCCCGACCTATCGCGACACCTCACGAGCTATCGCGACACCCCGACCTATCGCGACACCTCACGAGCTATCGCGACACCCCGACCTATCGCGACACTTCGACCTATCGTGACACCTCGACCCGACCTATCGCGACACCTCACGAGCTATCGCGACACCCCGACCTATCGCGACACTTCACGACCTATCGCGACACTTCACGAGCTATCGCGACACCCCGACCTATCGCGATACACGGCTTTTAACGCATGAAAATTTAGGGTTAATTTTTTTAGTGATTGGAAGGGTAGTTGAGCTTAATTTTAGGCACCTTGGTATAACTTTAGAACCTTGGAAGTGGGCAAAAGGCCTAGAAACCAGAGAGGGATCTCCTGAACCCTGAGTGCCTGTTTTGACCCTTTAGTGCCTGAATGGTCATAACTTGACCATACGAACTCCGATTGATGAGATTTTGGTCTCGTTGGAAAGCTCGTTGAGAATCCCACGTGGACCTCGACTGGTTTTTGTAAGAATCATACGCGGAGTTTTAGAACATGCATTTTTAAGTTGACCTTTAGGTGGAACTAAGTGGTTCTCAGCTTCAGGGGGTACGGTGAACTACTCCAAGGGGACTGAAATTATTGAAGTGTGTCTTTCAATTACTTGTGGCAATAGAGCTATACTAACAGGTGAGCTTTTGCAGGAACTTTGTGCGCGCTCAAGGCAATCCAAAGCAAGCTAGCAAGGGTGAGTACCAAGCTTGGGAGAAGGCTTCCTGGGCTTGTGTAGCAGTCTGGTCAACCAGCTAGTTGAGGTTGGAAGATCTCTCAACCCTCCTTTGTCAATTCCTAGCCTAGGCTAAGTACGACTTAGGTGTGGTAATTAATTAGGGCAACGTTAGGCACGAATCAAGTCCAAGAATATTAATCAACAAAGTGCAAGAAGTAAATAGGTCTTAAGTGCGAAAACCCTAAGGGACAAAGGGTAAACTGGAGTCGGTCACTTATCAAGTGCGGAAATTCACTTAAGTACTCCTGACGACACGATTTCAGACAAGACCATAAACATAATATTCAACTAAAAAGAACAAAGTGATTGGTGCAAAATCAACCTGCAACGAGAGTGTGCTTGGGTTCCAGGGGATAAATAAATCAGGCTTATGAACCTTAGATCAGGCAGACACTTAGGCCGAGACAGACAGAGCCTCAGATCTTCTGAAGCTAGTGTCAATCACACTGCCAGGTCTTGGGCCCAGCAGTTGAGTGATTACCCATACATTCCCAGATCAGAAACAAGTGATTCTGAGATGTCCTATCACATGGAGAGACCAGTAGGTAGTTCAGGGTTGGCTTATCTAGAAAAGCCAGAGGGACCTTACAAGACTCAGCTGGAATACATCAGGACGAATCGTCTAGGTGCTCGCATCTACGAAGACGGACTGAGAAGATCGGTGGTCCAGATTAAGAACCCCGATCAACCCCATGGATTAGACCACCCGGTAGTCAAGTTTGAGAATGGAGCATACCTAGATAAAGAGGGGACTATATATGTAGTCACCACTCTTCCTGATAGAACTGATGAGTTTGGAAATGTGATTGCGGAGACTGACATGGGTGATATAGAGCAAGGGAACTTAGAGAGAGAGCCAAGAACTCCCCGTGGTAAATCTGTCTTGACCAGAATCATGACTCCAGAGTGGATTCCACAGGATAATAAAAGCATAGATCTGCTTTTAAACCGAGAAACCGATGAGGTTTTTTGGAGATATAAATCTCCTCAATCTCAGGAAGTGAGTGCCCTCACAATCTATGAGTTTAAAGACCCTGATAGCCCAGGTCAAGTAACCTACCTAGACAATGCATCAGAGAGAATCTTCGTGGTCACTGAGCATGGCAGGCATGCTTACACATGGAAGGGTGAATTTGTTTTTCCCCAACCAAGGTCTAATGTGTCCTTTGGTCACCAAGGAGCTGGGACCTCCCAAGCTCACGGAGCTCAAAGAGATAGAAGTAGAGACAAACCTGAGGTAAGTTTTGCCAACTCCCTGGGAAGAGAAAGAACGGGAACAGAAAGGAATAGAGTGGAACCTGAGAGACATAGAACCCCATGGAATCAAAGGAATATTGATGGTTTTCCTTTGCCAAGGCCGAGAGAACACACCAGGACCCTGCGACCAACTCAACTGGTGAAGTCCATGAAGAATTATTTCGATGGCACGGGAGACCCTTATGACCATGTGGCAGAATTTCGACAAGTGTTGAAAGCTGAACAGGTGGAGGACCTATTCACACAATATAATGCTTTCGGTCTAACCCTTAGGAACACTGCCCTTACGTGGTTCCAACCACTGAATGAGAGGCATTTCAGAAACATAGACCAACTCTTAGAGGCATTTATTGTTGAGTTTTCTAAGAGTGGAATCAGGCATAACACCTCCTCACTAATTCATAGCTTCAAACAAACACCTCAAGAGACGGTCAGACTAGCTGGAAGAAGATTTAGACAATACCTGGAGAGATGCCCGATACCGGAGTTACCCACACCCGCCAAACAAGTGGCCTTGTTCCTAGATGGATTGTTGAGCACTAAGCTCAGGTCATATGTGTACCTGAAGGATCCCAGAACGATAGAAGAGTGCGTGCGCATGTGCATAGACATTGAGGACAATCTAGGTGAGGAATTAGAACTATCAAAAATCTATAAGGATTCTGATAGCTCTAGTAACATGACATCTTGTCAATCCACATCCATCGAGGAACTTGCAGAAAAGGTAGCCCAAAAACTAGGTGTCTCTAGCAAGCAAATTCCAAGATTTGCCCCAGTTAAGCGGTGTTACAATTGTGGCGGTGAACATATGGCAAGTGTATGCCCCATTATGGCCCAACCACAGGCGAATCCTAGTAGCCAGTACTGCACCATAGAGCGCAGATACACCAACCACACTGCACAAGACTGCCCATATAACAAGCAAACTGTTAGGCAAAATTATCCTCAGCCATATCCACAACATGGTAGATACCAGAATCAATACCCATCACCACAATACAACAGACCACAGCAAACTTATCGGCCATCTTATCAAGGGCAGCAGAGGCCTCAACCAGTCCTAGTGCAGCAACCCCCTGCTCCAACCAATGTGATCCCAGTGAAATATGCATCTACTGAAGAAAATCCGAATAGAGCCATAGTCCCAGTCACCCCATTGCTATCAGACAGTGATCCAAGTGACCATAGTTTTGACTCCGCACATATTGATAGCCCACAGGCTTACTACATGCAGTCACCCGAGCATGACGAGTCATACTATTATGAGGACCCAAGTGAAAATAGTGGGGAACCTGAGTATTCTAATGTCATGTACACAAACCCCAACTCTAGACCTCAACCTAGGCAGGTACGACCCCCATTTCCTAGAGGGCCATGTTTCAGATGTCAGGGAGATCACCTTGTACGTGATTGTCCACTACCTGTCCCTACACAACCTCAACCAGTAACCATTCAGGGCTTCTGTCAAGATTGCGGGAAAGAGCATCTCCTACGAGATTGCCCAAAGAACCCTAATAACATGCCTAAAATCACTCCTATCAATGTCGTTGGGTTAGTTGTAGACTCCACAGGGAGTGTGACTTCCACTGCACCTGTGCAGGTGATCACAAGAGCCCAGGCACTTCAACAACACCAAGGTGTTGGTCCCGAAAAGAGCCCCGAGGTGAGTGAAACAGAGAGCATACCCAAAAAGAGAACTAGCGCCTGGAAGGATAGTCGTGAAAGAATGAAGAGGCAATGGGCAAAAAAGATAAACGAACTTGAAGAAAGCGTGAGAGAAACCAAGGCAAAAATCACAGAGATCACATCTCAACTGCACTCCCACACACTTCCACCACTACCATCCCCATCACCCTCCATTTCTCCACCCTCTAATACACCTCACGTAACCCACCCACCACCCCGAGTAGGATCAGTATTAGCTGACCCCACTCCTGAAGGCTTGGACATGATGTTCAAAGCCTACCAGGCTCGATTTCAAGAAGGGCCAACAGCTGCAAACCTAGACAAGAGTTACCCCAGAGCAGATTTAGAGATTGAACGGATGAAAATGTGCATGAAAATGGTAGAACAAGCTCAAGCTATACTTGAGACTAGTCAAAAGTTCAATCAGACAAACTCTGTCAAGCCGGATTTGCATTTCCAAGGCTTACTGGAAAGATTAGAGCAGTTGGTAAATAAATCACAGGTTTCTTTACCTCCACAGGCTCAACCAGTTGATGAAAGAGGAAGCTCACCACCAAAGGGAGCTTATGTTCCTAATTCCACGGATGCTGGAATACCTCCTTCAATTCAACAGTACTCTCAAGAGTTCTTGCGGGAAATACAAGAAGAGAAATGGGCCAAGGAGAAGGGTAATTCCCCTCCTATTCCTGAGATTGATGATCTTCATGATCAATTTCCCCAAGACATTCCGTCTATCTATGGAGATCAAACAGAGCAACAAGAGGATGAGAGATTAGATTTTGAATCTAATTCTTTACAGGAGTTGCCTCATTTCACAGGCCCATGGGAATCTGAATCTCTCCAGATCAGAGCCCCCACAATATTGGTAAGAAATGAAGACTCAGTGATTCCAAGAAACACTGATGTTGTGAAGAACACTAAGGTTCAATGTCATCTCACTGTAGAGGAGCTCCTCAAGGCAAAACCGGAGCTCTGGAATCATGTGAAAGATCAGGTTCCAGAACTTGAATCCAATATACCAAAAGTAGGCTCTAAGCAAAAAGTTCCCGAGATACCTCTCGACAAGATAGGAGACATGAGCGAAGGTGAAGAAGGTAACACTTATCTTCCGATCACCTATCAAGGTTACACAACCAAAGCAATTGTGGATTCGGGTGCCGGTGTTGCTATTGCGACCACCTCCCTGTGGAAGCGATGGGACAAACCCACCTTAAGACCAACGAGAATGAAACTTCAAATGGCAGATGGTCATTTTGAAAGACCTCTCGGATTGCTTGAAGGGATAACTCTAACCACTTGTGGTGTAGAGTTTGAACATACGTTTGCTATATGTGACTTTGAGAAGAATAATGTTTACCAGATGATCCTAGGAAGACCTTTCCTACGACAATTGCAAATAGTACAGGATTGGGGAACTAACTCCTTGTACTTACAGCACTTAGGGGTCACCACCAAGGTCAATCTGAAGGATCACACCTTCAGAGATGTACCACCCCTACAGTGGAATCCTATCCACAAAGTGAAAGAGGACTCTATCTCCGTGCATTCTGGAAGTTCACCTGAACCATCCTGGCTGCATGAAGATACTCACTTGTGGATGTGCAAGGTCGCGGAGGAAGAGGAAAAGCGCCTAAAAGCGAGAGAAGAAGGAACTCCCCCAGGAGATAGACCAATAAAAGACCCAGCCTATACACCGATGATATTTCCAGATGAGGAATTTGAGCCTCATGGTTGGGCAGAAATCTTAGCTACCATGGACATTGCAGTCAATGAGGAACAATGGACACCCCATTGTGATGAGGAGGGTTATGATATTTCAGTGTTCATGTGTCAGCCCTTGTTGGAAGAGTGTGATCCTAGTGAGTTCATAGAAGAAGAAGAGAGTGATGATGATCTAGAATCCATTGTGATGGATACTTACTTTGACTCAGAGGAACACTACTTAGAAGACATAGGAGTGTTAACCCAAAAAGAAGAAGAACCTCTTGCAAGTATTAAAACGATAAGTTCAAAGAAAGGAAGTGAAGGAGGTCAAAAGAAAAAGAAAAGAAAAGCAGTAAGACAAGAAGAGGAAGAATCATTGTTTGAAGTACCAGAAAATTTCAAGAAATATGAAGTGGAAGACCGGAAAATTTTGGTACGAATGCCTAAGAGAGAGGCCATTATAGGAGAAGCATATGACAATAAAGAAAAAACCAAAAAAATTGTAGTGACCATTGAAGGGAACGAAGAGCGATGTACGTACATAGGAGACGACCTAAGTGCAGAAGAAGAAGCAGAGCTTGTAGCTCTATTAAGGGAATATAGGGATGTGTTCGCATGGCATTATAGAGACTTGAAAGGAGTAGATCCAGAGATTTGCTCTCATACGATTCCGATGACCGCTGATGCTAAGCCCACCAAACAAAAACCCTACACATATAATGACAATTATGCGGCCAAAATAAAAGAGGAAATTGATAGGCTGATTGAAGCCGGATTCATCTATGAGATTGAGCACACTGAATGGGTGTCCCCCATTGTAGTGGTGCCCAAGAAGAATGGGAAATTGCGAGTGTGCATTAACCTTAAAAAAGTTAATGCCGCTACGATCAGAGATAGTTATCCACTTCCAATCACCGAACATCTTTTGGAGCGTGTTGCAGGCAAGGAAGTTTACAGCTTCCTTGATGGATTTTCAGGTTACAACCAAGTAGCCATTGCCCCCGAAGATCAACACAAAACGGCCTTTGCCACAGAATGGGGAATCTTTGCATTTCGTGTGATGCCATTTGGGCTCACCAATGCACCTGCAACATTCCAAAGACTCATGTGTCATGTCTTCAAAGAGTTCTTGCGAAAGAGCTTAGAAGTATATGTGGATGATTTATGCGCTCATTCCCAAGAAAGAAGTTACCACATCCCTGAGCTCAGGCAAATCTTCAACAAGTGTAGAGATTATCGAGTGTGTCTGAATCCAGAGAAGTGTGTGTTTATGGTACGACAAGGTAAGATCTTAGGTCACATCGTTTCTAAGAATGGAATTTCAACAGATGAAGACAAAGTAAGAGCAATAGCAGAGTTGCCCAGACCAAGGAATGTTAAAGAGGTACAAGCCTTTATGGGCCATTGCGGATATTACCGTAGGTTTATCCACATGTATGCCATCATAGCTAAACCTCTTTATGGGTTGTTAACAAACTTTGAGTGGAACGAGGAATGCGAGAATTCTTTCAACGAGCTGAAAAGACGTTTGTGCACAGCACCAATATTGACTACTCCGGATTGGAGCAAACCCTTTCATGTCCATGTAGATGCCTCCAATCATGCAATAGGATGTGTGCTAGCACAACCCACAGGTGAAGGAAACCTAGATTTGCCGATAGCATATGCTAGTAGGCAATTAAATGCAGCTGAACGAAATTACACCACAACGGAGAGAGAAGGCTTAGGCATGGTATATGCTGTAAAGAAGTTTAGACACTATCTATTAGCCAATAAGTTCAAGTTTTTCACTGATCATCAAGCTTTACTATATTTGGTCAATAAACCTTGCAATACAGGCCGCTTAGTAAGATGGTTCCTCTTACTAATGGAATACGACTTTGAAGTTGTTGTCAGGAAAGGTAGAACCCATCTTAGGGCTGACCATCTTTCTCGCATCACGTCAGGAGAGCCACCGCAAGGAGTGTCTGATGAATTGCCCGATGCTTATCTGTTCAATTTAGAAGTTGTTCCTAAATGGGCAAATAAGTTGGTACCAGTCCTAACCTTCGGGCCTGCAAATAAGAATGTGAAAACAAGCAAAGAGGAAGTTGTAAAATCACTAAAGTATCAAATATTAGCCGGAAGTATGTACAAGCAAGATGCCGAGGGCGTATTAGCATGTTGTGTCGAGGACGATGAACATACTAGTTGGTTGCAACAAGCCCATGAGGGATTGCTAGGGAATCACTACTCTAAACAACGAACATTGCAGAATCTAAAACGCTTAGGAGTATATTGGCCTAGCATGGACAAAGAAATACAAGAGTGGATTCACAATTGTTCAGTGTGCCAGAAGAGAACCCCAGTGGAACATGCCACTCTTTATCACGTGTCATTAATCCCAGATTGGAGTGCTCCATTGGTCGAGTTCATGAGATCGGGAACATTACCCAATCAGGCTAGTCTTGCACGAAAACGGAGCACGGAGCAAGAGGCTCAAGACTATGCCTTAGTAGGAGACAACCTATATCGAAGAGGCAAGGATGGGTACCTAAGACTGTGCATTCATGAATCAGACTATTTGAAAGTCTTAGAAGCTGCACACAGCGGTGCTGCAGGTGGACACTTTGGGCCAGACAGAGTAATTAAGACCATTCTATTCTTCGGACTTTGGTGGCCCACTCTTCATATGGATGCACATACTTATGTGAAGAGTTGCGACACATGCCAACGTGCCCAATATCCGATAAGAAAAGATGAAATGCCCTTAAGGCCAATGATGGGAGGACGTGCATTTTCAAAGTGGGGTATAGACTTTGTAGGTCCCATCAACCCCCCAGCTAGGAACTCCCATGCAGAATACATTATTGTAGCCACAGATTACCTTACAAAGTGGGTGGAAGTAAAAGCCACGACAAAGAATGATGCTCAAACGACGGCTAAGTTCTTATTCGAAAATGTGCTCACTAGATATGGGTTACCAATAGAGTTGGTTAGTGATAGAGGTACGCACTTCTTGAATGAGGTCATTGAAAATCTCCTTCAAGAATTCATGGTGATACATAAGAAATCTGCACCCTATCACCCACAGGCTAACGGACAAGCCGAGAGCACGAATAAGATCCTGTGTAATGTATTGACGAAACTTGTAAATAATAAACGCTCTGATTGGGACAAACAACTTCATCATGTTGTTTGGGCATACCGAGTTGCTTACAAAACGGTACTCAATGCCACCCCATTTCAGATGGTCTTCGGACAAAATGCGGTGCTACCCTTAGATTTCCTAATTCCAGCTTTAAGAGTAGCACAAGAGCATGAGTGGAATGGACACGAGTTGTCCTCTAGAATCTTTGATCTAGAACGTTTAGGTGAGACGAGGCTACGAGCAGCAGCAGGCATCTATGCTGCAAAGAAACGGCAAAAGGCATACTTTGATGCCCATGTGAAGGATAAGGGCTTGAAAGCAGGAGATCTAGTGTTAGTCTACACATTGAAACAACACGCAAGAAAGCTAGAAAAGAGAGGCTACGGACCTATGATCATTAATAGGATCTCCACGAGTGGAGCAGTACAACTAGCCACTTTAGAGGGGGATGTCCTCCCAAACTATATTAGCGGATGCAGAGTCAAGCTGTATCAGGAACCCCTCACGGAGGAGATGCTAAGCCGACTCAATACTGCTAAGCAACGTAAAGAGGAGGAAAAACGAATTCGAGAAGAAGCACAGGCAGAGGCCTTAGAGCGTATCAGACGAATGAAGTTGAGGAGACAAGGAAGGGACCAGCCTATGACTGACACTCAAGAGTCTCCAGGCTATCACATGGCCATGTGTGAGGCTTCAGGTGAACGTACCCATAAGATAGTGGACCGACGACCTTTTGTGACCCTAGAAATAGGACAAAGAGACAGCACAACAAGCGTGAGGGCTTTAATTGATTCAGGAGCAGCCACAAGTGCAGTTCGGCTCTCTTATTGCCAGCAGCTGCAATTGGAGGTAAATCCCCTAGAAGCATATCTGATAGGATTAGGAGGTGTTGAAACCCCTTGTATGGGAGAGGTGAATCTTCCCCTCTACATACAAGAGGTCCTCATGCCAGCAAAAGTGCTAGTGTGTGAAGACGAGGATCTGACCGAACCTCTTGTCTTAGGCCAAGACTGGATCTATGATCACGCAGTCAACCTCAACCTAAGAAGTGGACTTCTTCAGGCTTGGGTAGGCCAAAGCCGTTAGAAAATCAAGCACTCAAACCAATAGAACAGGCACCAACTCCTGGTCCCTCCAGGAATCCACACGAAGATAACCATGTTGTGCTTGTCCAAACTTCTATGGTGCAGAGGAATGTCAATCTTACTGAAGGTTCAGGAGCCAAGAAGGAGTTCCTAACTGATCCAAAGAAGATTCTAAACAAACGGACCGAACATCACTCTACACGAAGGAGGCCGCTGATCAAGAGGCAGGAGCCCCAACCCGTGCAACATGGAGCATCTCGTGGCGTGAAGCAGATCTGGATACGCAGGGATGGAAAACCCACAGCTCCAATAGCAGATTCTCAAGGAGACAAGAAACGAGCCTCACCATCAAGGAACAAAGTGAAGAAGCCCCCTAGGATAACCCCTAGGCATACCATTTCTATTTGGGTTCCTAAGCGGTCAATGAAGGCCACCCCTAATGCTAGACAGATATGGGTGCCCAAGGCTTGCTTACAAGCCCAAATTACTTCACCTTCAGGCACTAGGATGAAGCAGCTTTCACAAGCACTCTTGGCCAACAACTCAGAAAGTGACAAGATACCTACACCTCTCACTGTCCCCACTCCCATCAACCCCAGGAATGTCTGGAAATGGGTACCCAAAAGGTCCCAAATACATCACACTCTCATACCGAAATCTTCACCTGTCCTTAGCTCTAAGAGCTACGACTCCTCTATCAAAGTGTGGAGAATTAAACTGTGTACTAAACCCCCTGACCCTATTCTGTAAATCCGTCCACACTAACACAGGAACATTCCGAGCCATTGCATAACCAAAGTATGCATCTAGGATGACACTGACCTTTAATCACCACTCACACATATCATAAACACCTCACCACTAACCACTGACCTCCGGGATTATCATGTTAGTATTGTGAAGGGAACACCATTACATCTTGTTTCCTATGCAACACTAATGTGCCTTTCGTCTTCCAGCAGATAAGCAACCTACTCTCATGGCAACCGCGACAGGCACAAGCTCTCGGGCAGGATCTGGTGCTCCTATCAATTGGGATGCCATGCCAGTGGAAGCTCCACCAACAGCTCGGCCTGAAGAATTCTTGAATGTGTGAAGGATTCCTATTCCAGATCCACCCAGTGGACTAACCGAAAGAGTAAAAGGGCACTCCCATTGGTTCAATGAAATGCCAGGGGATTTGGGAGACGCAGATCACATCTGGGAGTCCAAGATGGAGTGTGGAGGGGTTTGGTGGACCTTCCAATTCTTTTCAAGAGAATTTGAGACCTTACAAAATGCAGCTCCACTTCAAGATATCTGGCAAAAGGCAGGACTACAAGCTTACTTCAGTGCAGCTCTACCTAAACCCGACTTCCTCAGGTGCTACTACTTGATTGCTACGCTGAAACCTACCGGGGATAAAGATCATTCAGGCACATTCTGGGTGCCCTCCTTATCCAATCTGGAGGAGATGAGGAAGTTTGAATTAAATGTAACGTTAATCAGGGAAGCACTTCAAATGTATGGCACTCATGTGCCCTCAGATCGCGAACCCTTGATACCAGAATCAATGAAAAGCAATAGAGTCAAGAAGCTCAAAGAAATGTGCGCCCTCACCCCCAACATCGCCATACCTCTGCGCATGTGCCTCCAGCACTTCGCATTTCCCGCTCAGGACCGTTTCACTCAGCCTCACAAGAAGATATGGTACGGGTTGTATTTAGCTGAGACCGGAAGCTTGCCCATTAAAATGCCGGTATGGATCTTAGATCAAGTATATGAGGCTGGCAAGCGGGGGGCGAGGAAGCCCACTTTACATGGTTGTTGTGCACTGACAAGGATCATCTACAGATGTCTGGCATATGATGTGCCAGTTGCTCGAGCCCTAAAGTATGCACACCTGGAGCTGTTCAAAGGGCGAAAGTCAGGGAATCAACCGGCAAAAAGAATGCGTGGATCCCTTTCACAGGTCCTGATCCCTCCAGAAGCCACCGCCAAAGTCTCCACTAGAGAAGAAACCCAAGTGGCATCTTTCACGATCCATCTCCAAGAGTCTCAACCAAGAGAGGTGGTACAACCCGTTCCATCCGCCCCTCCACTACCTACCGATGCAGAGTTTGCATCTATGGCCACCTTCACAGAAGATCCAAATTTTGATTTTGAAAGATTCTTGCAGACGGTCCCCCTATCCGACAGTGAAGATTCCCTTGACAATGTGGGTCCGGGTGCATCTGCCCAAAGAGAACAGCCACGGGGCGAGACGAGCAGAGTACATGGGGAAGGAGTGGCACAACATCCTCATGACCAAAGCACACAAGTGCAGGAAGGCGCACACAGAAATGACCCGGAAGACAGTGAAGAGGAGGCCCCTGCCTACACAGCACAACTCAGACGGTTGTACAAGACAATCAAGCAGGTACAGAGAAGACATAAGATGACAGAAGCGGCGAATAGAGCTCTAGTGAACCAGATGCTTCAAGCCGAGAATGTTGACTCCAACTTTGTGGAATCATTGAATTTATTGGCAGAGACATGTGGGATCGGGGAGGCATTGAGGACAATGGTATATCAGGAAAATCCTGTCTACGATCAACGAAGGATTGATACACGACCACGACGCGGGAAAATGATTCAAATGGAAACCTCTACCGCCTTGCCTACTATAATTTCAGAAGATGTTCACATGACGAGCCCGAGTCCCACCGACGAACATGAGGTAATTACACACGTACCATCTCCACAGCCACCTTCCCTCCACCTTTCAGAACCCCTCTCCACTATTCCTCCTGAACAACCGACATCCACCCATCACGAAACCATTGTACACACCTCCGTTTTTACATCTTTCCCTTTACCCACGTCCCACACTTCCACCCAAATTTTGGAACCTCACGCCGGTCATCCGGCCACCGATCAAACCATAATAGGTCACCCTTCCTATCTCCCCGCCCTTGGACAACCACTTGCCAATAGCCAGACCTCATCCCATCCTTTTCCATTCACTCACACCCAAACCCTATCCGCCACTCCCCTAGCAACTGACTCACACTCAACCCAAGTCACACAACCCTCATTTTGGACAAACCTTGTAAATATACTCCAACAGGTGGATACTTATAATAAAAAGTCCCTTTCCCAAACCCACTCCCCCACATTCACTGCCACCACTATCACACCACCCACCATTCCTGTATTCACAGTGCACGAATCACACACTCTCACGTCCGATCCCATGGACATCTCACCATCCGCAGGATCACCCACCACCACTGTTATCCCAACATTACCACATATCATTTCACTCACGTCGCCATTTCCAAGCACTGTAGGCACAACATCCACTTTTCCCATTCCCACTTCCCAACCCCCTGCATCTTCCATCCTTACCCCTACACCCACCTCATTTAGTCTTGCACTCGACACCATGCTCGAAGCTGCCACTCAGCTTAAGCAGGAATATAAATTATTGGAAGAAAATAACAAGGAGCTTTGCACCCTCTCAGCAACACTCCAAGAGCGTGTCAATGCTTTGGAGTCCAGCCATACGGAGTCACAAAGAAAAATATCTGCCCTCGAACATGCAAATGCGCAACTCGAAGCGAGGCATATGGAAGAGAGCAAAGCCATGGAGGAACAGCTGCGAGATCAAATGGGCCGCAATGCAAGGCTTCAACGAAACATGGCCTTGCTACGACGACATCTGGCGGCAGCTCAAGAAGAGAACAGACGGCTTCAACAACAAAACCAAGAGAACCTCGAGGCTGCCATGGAGAACACCCCGGGAGCACCCATAGACCCGGCTAAATTTCAAGCTGTTCCCTCAGAAAGCATACAATAGATCTTGGAAACTTATGCCAATCTTTTAGAAGCACATGATCAGCTTGCCGACCAACTGAAGGACCTACAGAGACCCCAAGAGTCTACACCACACCAACGGGAACCTAAAGAGATGACCGACGCTGCTACTTCACCTGAACCTGAACATTCAACGACCAATGACGTACTGGAGTTACGGCAGCAGGTTGCAGAGTTAAAATTGAAGTTGATGCAGTACGAGCGACCTCCTTCCCCACCTGAGCAACCCATGGAAGAGGAAGAAGTTATTATTCCAGTGGGGGAAGCATATGAAGAGAACTATGAGCCTCAACCTTTTCCAGGAGGCACAACCACTGAGGAGGGACAGGACACTTATGAGGAACCCCCATCGGCATGGATGAAACAGGTAGAAGAAATGGGGCAGACTCATGAAGAACGTATCACCTACCAGATGTTGGCCATGAAGACCATTGAAGAAACCATACTTCAATCAGAATACTTCAGACAGCTGGCCCCTAGAAGACTAATCACCAGCTCAGAATTACAATATAAGCCATACTTTGTACTGTTGGCAGACTACAATGCCGAGATCAAACGTAAGACCAACAAGTACCCAACGTTCGCAACGCAATTTGAACCGGAGGACATTCCAGAGGAGGCGCGCAAAGGGAGAATACATCAACCCATATGGAGGCAAAAGCTATTGGAGACCTATCCCGAGATGCTACGAACATGGGACCACGCACCCATGCATTTAAAGTATAACAATTGCTATGGACCAGTACAACGGAGAAGGACATGGAAGTCATTTGCAATCAAAGTCAAGAACAATGCCAATTGCAAAGAATGGCTCAATTACCCCGCCATCGCTTCCCCAACCGGTACTCCCACGGTGTCATACATGATGGCAACCATCAGACATTGGATACCACGTCTCCACCCCATGCCAGATGTCGCTGCCCAGATGATGCTCAAGATCTTCGATATGATGCAGGTCGTACTCAAAACTTTTCGCAATGTATGCCGTATTCAACCTCCTATTCCCGGGTTTATTAATGGTAACTACGACCTGCTATATGATATGAGCACAACCCCGAGCATACGAGTGGCTTACGCATGGCACGCACGCATCAGATATCTCCCTGCCTGCTACAAGCAAACGTTCGATGAAATGTTCACCACGGGGTTCTGGGAAGCACACTCAGAGGTGTTCGCGCCATGGCCCACCCATTTGTTACACCTCTTTGCATGCGAACAAACGATGCACTCAGAACTCTACACAACGCCACAGACGGACATACCGGGCCCAGTCAATTGGGATACCCTGCAGAGAGACCTGATCCGAGGGCTGCGAATCAAAGAACATGAGGTGGGAGCCGACATTCTCCAGAACTATATTGATCAACCCGCAGAGCAAAGGTCTGTCAGAGGCGACAGACCCTAGGGGGGGGAGAGTGTTGACAGTATACGGGAAGAAGCAAGTACGGACACACATGCAGATCTAGCACTGAGGCAACCCTTCATTTTTTTCAAAACCCTCACATCATTTTAAAGTGATTCTCATCACTACAAACCCTTGTAAATATCATTTCACATTTTTGTAGCTCCATTTTGTACAAGTCGAGGAGTCCTCGAGCTTGAGGAGCCTTAGAAGTAGTTGCCTGTCAATTTTCATAATTTTTAGATCTCGTTTGGGCCCTCAAATAAGCCCTGGAACTTAATTTTTAACTAGGCCGGACACTAGGTCTGGACAGGGCCAAAGCTAGTCAAAAACTATAAATAGAGCTAGAGAGCTCATTTTTGGGGCCAGCTTCTTGTAGTTTGAGCTTGTATGAGAACTTTCTTGCAATAGAAGTGATTCCATTGTCTTACTCTCTTTGTTCTTGCCGTGTGTGCGCGTGTGTGTATGTGTGTGCATGCTTGTGTGCTTCTCACTCACGCACTTGTGCTTCCACTTGCTCGTGGTCTTCATACCATCCTCACGTCTCCCCGGATTGACATTAAAGGAGGTGCTACTCATCGCTGAGCTACAAACCAATATATCCACATACAAATATTAACATCCAATTGGAATAATGCCAAATTACAAAAATTTAGCTTGATATCCAAGAAAATAAACTAGTTCCTACCAAGAAACAAGAGGCATGTACATATAGAATCAAAAGAAACATATTTAGTCAAAATACTTTTTTGATAGTTGTTATATGCATAAACACACAATCCCTTGCACACATCAACACATACTAAAAATAATATTCAAAAGTCTTTGATATAATCTTTGATATCATAAAATGATAAGGATCATTTGAAAAAGTTTCATTATTTCCATCATGGATGCCATCTTCTTTTTGTCAAATGAAATATGTATGTCAATTTTTTTCATTCTTATCACAATCACCATTGCGGATCACATATTATTTGATGAGATTAAGAATGAAACATGGCATGAAAGCATATTTTGGAAGGTTTAATACTTAGCATAGCATTTAAATAATTATTATTTTTCATCATAATTTTTTATTTCACCTTTGGAGCTATGTTCTTTTCATGAACATAGAAATATATGTTTTGCCAATTCAGCATGAAAGTTAGCACCAAATGCAATGGCTACTAGCCTTCCAACTTTCAATAAAAATATGCATTCAATTAGTATGAAGGTTATCCATTAATAATCTGCCAATTCTCTACAATCTCACTTACATACAAATTATAGTGAGCCATTCTTTAAAAGGTGCGATAAATGGTAGTGATCTAGAGAAGACAAATTTTGAGTCCATGTTTATCACTTATGGAAGTGTTCAACCTTCTTTAGAGATCCCTAGACACTTGCTTTACACTACCAAAGTCCATGAATAGCTTTCCATTTCCCAAAACATATCCAATTTGTCAAAATGTTTGAATTGTGTTATTTTTTTCAGTTATGCTAAAAATTGAGTTTTTAAAAGCTCCCATTTTCTTCTTCATTTAATTACCCATGTGAAGTTGTAAAATGTTAAAGACTATATTTTTCTCTAAAAGTACATGATGTGGGCTATCAAATCCAAATGAGTATGCCATCAAAGCCTCAAGGGTGTCATCAAGAAAAATCAATCAAATTGGTGTAAAAGCAAGACACTTAAGTGTCCGAGGACACTCAAGTGTCCTAGTACAGAACTAGTGTTAAGAGCATACAAATAGTGGAATCAAGGAGCACAAAAGGTATTGTATTGGTTATTTGTTAGAATACAAGATAGCATGATTGGGTGCATACATGATGCCAAAACTCCAAAAGAGGCTTGGAAGAATTCGGTCATATTGTATGAGATTAATACAAAGGCACGAAATTTGCACGTCAAGAATGATATCCATACACTTGAGAAAAAAAGCATGTCGACAAGTGACTAAATCTTAAAAATCAAAAGTGTATGTGTGTCCCTTGCATCTTTTGGAGTCAATCTAAATGATGATGATAAGGTTGAAGTGTGCCTTTGGGGTTCAAGAGCTGCATTCTAAGCAGCTTAGAACTTCTATTTTGATTAGGGAGAATAACCCAAGTTTACACGATCTTGTATCCATGGTGATAATTGAAGAAAAAAACCTCGATGAAGACTCAAACTAACAAGTAGAATCTAGTTCTTAGAAGTTATCCTACTATGATATAGGAAGAGGTCGAGGGAGAAGCATCAGAAGTGGAAGAGGAAACAATAACTAGGATCAAGGTCAACAACATACTAATGCAAGAGGTAGAAGAAAATTTCAAGGAAGAGGGAGTGAAAGAGGTTGCACAAATTTACAAACAAATAGTTAGGTAATGATAGTAAGGTATGGTGGAATTGTGGTAAACATGGTCACTTTGAACATGATTGCATGTTGAAGAATCAAAACAATAGAAAGAAACAAAACAATTATGCATCCATAAGTTCATATGATTCAAAGAATGTGTTCGTGGTCCAACATCATAGATGAACACAATATCTGTTGATGTTTGAAAATCAAATGGTAGCGTCAGTTATATTGATTTATGTGCTTCAAATGACATGACCAACCATGCAAAATGGTTTAGTAGTTTGTAAAACTTGTGAGTTATTGGGATTCGTTGAAATATTTGATGATGCATCACATCCTATCGAGCACACATGAAGCATATCACTATTCATGGAGGATGGGAAGGTAAAACATTTTGCTAATGTACTACGTGTTCCCAATGTGACAAAGAACCTAGTTTCTGTTAGACAAATGGTTGAACAAGGATTACAAGCTAGGTTCAATTCTTATGGTTTATACAAAGAAGAGTACAAACATAATGGAAAGCTAATTGTCAAAGGGAACAAAGTGGTCGGATCAACTGTATCAATTCTTCTTCCTCTTTTGTTGACACATCTTTTCCTATGTATGTACATCTTTCTTCTCCATCTTCTACAGTTACTATGATTTTCTTGGTTTGTTCCTTGTTGTCGTACCGTTCTCCTTCTTTTGCCTCCCTCCTAGGTATTCGAATAGCTATTTTTCTCTCTTCTACCTCATACCTTTTGAAATGCTCTGGTACCTCAACAAGATCAGGGTTTGCTTGAATGAACTCAAATTTGTGCCAAGATGGTGGAATTTTGCTCAAACCAAGTTTGAAGCCAGTTTCCTCTTTAACTTCTCTAGTTCAACTAAGACGTAGTTGCACTTTGATGGACTACTAGAAAGACTGGAGAGGCTAATTGCACAATTAGAAAGGGACCCCACCTCTCAAAATAAGGACAAGGCAAGTGAAAGGATAAGCCTTCCTGCCCAGGAAACTTATGTGCCTAACTCCACCGAACCAGACACATCTTCTTCTATGAATTGATACTCACCAGAATTCCTATGAGAGATTCAAGAAGAGAAATGGGCTAAAGAGAGTGAAGTTCCCCCTCCCATTGAACTTGTGGATGACGTGCATGATCAATTCCCACAAGACATTCCTTCCATTTATGAGGAGCAGGAGAGTACCCAATCTCATGAGAGATTAAACTTCCAGTCTAATTCCTTACAGGAACTACCCAATTTCACAGGCCCTTGGGAAGCTAAGTCTACTTGCATGAGAGCACCCATGGTCATGGGACGAAACGAAGACTGAGTCATACCTAGGAACACAGAGGTAGTAAAGAACATGAAAGTGCAGTGAAATATCACTTTAGAAGAGCTACTCAAGGTTAGGCCAGAACTATGGAAACATGTAGCCAACCAAGTGCCTAAAATAACCAAACCTCGTTCCCAGGTAGGATCTCATAGAATAGTGCCAGAAATACCCTTGGACAAGATAGGAGACATGAGTGAAGGAGAAGAAGGAAACACCTAACTCCCAATTACTCATCAAGGATACACAACCAAGGTAATTTTGGACTCAGGTGCAGAAGTTGCAATTGCTACCACTTCCCTATGGAAGTGTTGGGGCAAGCCAGCACTCAGGCCAACAAGGATGAAATTGTAGATGGACGATGGTCACATAGAAAGACCCTTAGGACTGCTAGAAGGAATCACTCTCACTACATGTGGTGTCGAGTTCGAGCATAATTTTGCTATATGCGGCTTTAGCAAGAATCATGCCTATGAGATGATTCTGGGAAGATCACTTATGTGGTAGTTGCAAGTGGTACATGATTGGGGAACCAATTCCTTGTACTTGCAACACTTAGGTGTCACGACCAAAGTTAATTTCAAGGATTACTCTCATAGAGATGTACCCCCCATCCAATGGAATCCCATCCATAGAGTCAAAGATGATACTAAGTCAGTGCATTCCATAGGATCAGGATCCTCATGGATGCATGAAGGCACTCACTTGTGGATGTGTAAAGTAGTTGTAGAAGAAGAGAAAAGAGAAAAAGCAAGAGAGATAGCTGCGAAGGAAACTCATAGATCAATTCAAGACCCAGCCTATGCACCTGTAGTATTTCTTGATGAAGAATTTGAACCTCATGGTTGGGTAGAGATTTTAGCAACCATGGATGTAGCCATCAATGAAGAACAATGGACACCCCACTGTGACAAGGATGGCTATGACATTTCCATCTTCACAATAGAGCCAATCATGGGTGATTCGATTATTGAAGAATGTGAACCTAGCACTCATGCATTTGAGGATCGAGAGTCAATCATTATGGACCCACCTTTTGCATCAGATGAAGAATACTTCTATGAAGTAGAAGTTCACCATCAGAGACATGAGGAGCTCACAAATGATATAAGGTTAACCATGCAAGTGACCACTAAGAATGAAGGAAAGAAAAGAAAGAAGAGAGAAGTCACACCGAAGGAGGAAGAATCTTTGTTTGAGGTCCCTGAAAACTTTAAGAAGTATGAAATAGATGATAGGAGGGTCATGATAAGAATGCCTAAGCGTGAGGCGCAATCAAGAGAGGCCTATGATAACAAAGAAACCACCAAGAAAATTGTTGTTGTTGTCAGGATCTTGCTCACGTGCATACAGAGATTACGGATGCAGAAAAACACACAGAAAATAGAGGCAACAAGAGACGAGACCGAATGCAAGATTGGGTGCAATCTCCCCCCATGCACTCTGTTTCGACAGTCCACAGAGTGCATGTATTTATAGGAATTTTGATTACGTCGAAAAGAGTGGTTACAAGAGGGCGGCTTCAAAAAGCATGCGTGAAACTAAAAGTTGATAACTTTTACAGAAAGCCATTGCTTTCAATAACAGAAACTGCGGTCTTCAATGACCCTTATTCTAACCATTACTTTTCTAACAATAGAACCTTCTACGCGGGTTTATTTACAAGCTAAATAATAATTATTCGGATTATTGATGTCCGCCCTTTCACGCCTTGCATGCTCCTCACGAACCTTCAGCTACTATATCAAAAACATCAAAAACATATTAATACATTAATAATATAACACTTTAACAATGCATTGTTCAATAATATACAACATGCCTCTCAGTTGACAAGCAACTGATCTCAGTTGATAAAATAATTTAACACTCTAACAATTACAATACATTGTTCAACATATTCCATGTTACTGTTACAATCCAACAATGCATTGGCTAACATATTCCATGTTACAATCCAACAATGCATTGGCTATTCCATATTTCAATCCAACAATGCATTGGCTATTCCATATTTCAATCCAACAATGCATTGTTCAACATATTCCATATGGTATAACATGCCCCTCAGTTGAACAAGCAACTGACCTCAGGTGATAAAATAATAAACATGGATGGCCAATCACTTGTTTCATCACTGAATAAAGAAAATAGGCATGTGCCATGTAAAAATACATGCATGGAAATGTTCATGGAGCTGGTACATTAATGTGTTTGTGTATGATATGCAATAATTAAGTGGTCATAATGAGGTGTTAATTGTGTTTTATGTATCCATTGACATTCTTCAATAGAGTGATTTTTGTACTTAACCAAATATCGATGATATTGAGTACCTGTGCGTGTAGTAGTGACATCATGATCAATGATTTTCTCAAGAACTAAGATTTCAGATTGTTCTTCAATCAAAGGAGGGTCATCAATAAGTGGAGCAAGTGGTAAAGTTCCTTTAAAGGGTTTAAGTAAACTAATATGAAAAGAATTATGAATGGTCCAATGGGATGGAATATAATCGAAATGAATTATCATTAATTTTTTCTATAATGCGAAACGGTCCATAATAGCGTGGTGCAAGTTTAATTTTAGGATGCTGCAAAATATTTTTGAGACGTCTTTTAATTATTCGCAACCATACAAAATCATTTTCCTTGAATTCTTTGGCTAATCGTTTAGTATTGATAATACGTGTATATCGCTCTTGACTTTTCCGAATGTGCTCGTGAACATCATGAAGTATAGAAACGTGATCTTGAGCAATAGAATCAGCCATCGGAATGTCGGTTTGGGTGAGGCACATGGGAGTGGGAAGCTTTTTACCAAAAACTATTTCAAAAGGTGCACGACCAGTAGTGGTGTGTGAAGTGTTATTGTAAGCAAAATTGAAGCAATGGCAACTTGTCATCCCAGTTATTAGGATTATCTAATGAATAACAACGCAATAAATCAAGAATAGTACTATTTGTAGCCTCCTCACTTTGTCCATTACTTTCAGGATGAAATGCAGAGCTAAAATCTATTTTAGAACCAAAATGTTGAAATAAGGCAACCCAAAAATGATTACAAAACCTAACATCACGATCAGATAACATTACTTTAGGAAATCCATGATGTGGAAAAATGCATTTAATGAATAATTTTGCAGCTTGAGGTGCAGTCAAAGTTTTTCTACATGGAATGAAGTATGCATATTTACTAAACCTATCAACTATTGTCCAAATCATATCATTATGTGATGAAGTGATAGGAAGACCTGTGATAAAATCCATAGAGATTTATTCCCATGGTTCATTTGGAATAGGAAGTGGCATTAATAATCCAAATGGTTTACCATGATGACATTTGACACGCTGACATACAATGCACTGAGAAATATAATGTGCAATGTCTTTTTCCATGTGTGGCCAAAAAAAGAAATCTTTGCAAGCAAAAATGGTGCTTTGTATGCCTCTATGACCCATGTAAGATGGTTCATGCATTTCTTTCATGACAAAATCTTTTAAAGCTTGGGTTATGCACAATCTATGTTGAAAATAGAGAAAACCATTATGAAATGTATAATGTTCATCAGATAAAGATGCAGCATTGTTGAAGTCATGCCATGCACGTGAAAAATACAAATCAGATGCATAAGTGGAAACCATTTCTTGAAAATAATGAATTTGGATGGCAGAAATATTATTCAAAACAACGGAATTCGAAGGAAAACGGCTAAGAGCATCAGCTACGACATTAGCTTTACCTGGCTGATATTGTATCATGGGTTGGAAATTTTGAATGAATGATGCCCACTTAAGATGCCTATCAGATATTAAGGGCTGACTTAATAAATGCTTAATAGCCTATTGATCGGTTTTGATTAATACTTCAAAGCCCATAAGATAGTGTTTCCAAATTCGCAAAGCATGCACAACTACTAACAGTTCTTTATCATACGTACTATAATTATGTTCTGAGGGCTTAAGCTTTCTACTCTCAAATGCAATGGGATGGTCATTTTGCATTAAAACAGCACCTATTCTTGAACCGCTAGCATCAGTAACAACATGAAAGGGTTGTGAAAAATCAGGTAATTGTAAAACAGGTGCATGTGAAAGTGCATGTTTAAGTTTGTCAAAGGACTGTTGTTGGGTAATTCCCCATGCAAATTTTATTTTCTTTTTCAACAACAAGGTAAGAGGCAATGCTAAATAAGAAAAATTTCGAACAAACTTCCTATAGAAACTAGCCAACCCAAGAAAAGAACGAACATCATTGTCTGATTGTGGTGTAGGCCATTCTATGATAACTCTAATCTTTTTCGGATCCACATGCACACCTTCACTTGAAATAATATGTCCTAAATATTCTAGCTTACGTTGAAAGAAATAACTCTTTTCAGGATTAGCATAAAATGTGTTCTCTCGTAACAAATGAAAAATTGTTTCAAGATGCTTTTCATGTTCACTATCATTCTTACTGTAAACAAGTATGTCATCAAAGAAGACAAGAACAAAAGCTTGGTAATCAAGAAAAATATTGTTCATCATTCGCGCAAATGTAGCAGGGGCATTAGTAAGTCCAAAGGGCATTACCATAAATTCATAATGGCCATTTTGAGTTCTAAATGCAGTCTTAAAAATATCACTTTGTGTCATACGAATCTGATGGTAACCCGATTTAAGATCAATTTTACTAAAGACACGAGCTCCTCGTAACTTATCTAAGAGATCATCTATTCGAGGAATAGGGTATCTATTCTTGATCGTGATCTTGTTAAGGGCTCTATAATCAATGCACATTCGATAAGTTTTATTCTTCTTCTCTACTAAGAGAACTGGTGCTCCAAATGGGGAAGAACTAGGCCTTATAAGTCCTTTTTGTAGTAGGTCTTTTACTTGATTTTCTATTTCCTGTTGATGTAGTGGGCCATGTCTATAAGGTGATTTATGAGGAGGAGAACTACCAGGTACTAAGTCTATGCTATGGTCAAAGGATCCTCGAGATGGTGGTAGTTCAGAGGGATATTCAAACATAAAACAATCCTTATAAGTACTCATGAAAGGTTTATATGCATCTGGAAGTGTATGAGTATAATCATTGATGACATTGACAAAAACAATGCATGAGTTGAATCCTTTCCTAAATGCACGCTTTACTTGAGTGTGACTAATCAATGGAAATGGCTGGAAATCATGCCGTGCAGACAAAGTAATGATTTGACCTTTGAAAACAAACTTAAAGGTATGAGTATGGTAGTCAATACGTGGGTTATAATGGTGACGAAAAGGCATACATAGTATAACATCATAAGATTGCAAAGGTGCAATTTAAAATGTTCGTGAATCAACATAAGGGCCTATGCTAATCGTAACATCTTGCACTTCTCGTGTTACATTATAATGACTACCTTGAAATGCAGCTTTCACTTTATACAAAGAAGGAAACGTTTGTAATTTAAGTTCTTGTACTAATAAATGTGAAATGAAGTCATGTGAACTACCATCGTCATGTAGAATTTTAACTAGTTTGTTATTTATTGTACCCTGCATGCAAAGAAGAGAGTGTAGAGAGATATCGTTACCCAAGGTACTTAAATCCTTCTCCAGTGATTCCTCTGTCCAAACAAGAGGAATTTCTTCATCATAGACCTCCATGTTATGCAATTGAGCTGTAGCCGGTTTCATATGAAGAGGTTGCAATCTACACCTTATTTTTGTATGTCCAGGTTTACCACAATTCCAGCAAGTGATTCGTGGTCGCTTTTGTTGGGCATTCACTGCTGAAGTTTGAAGGGTAGGTGGTTTGGTTGGTTGGAGAGATGAAGCAACGGGTGGAGTTGAGTAATTGGATTGTGGAGGACGAGGAAAACTACGGTAAGATGGGGCATTAAAATTACGCTTCATAGGAAATGAAGGTTTAACAAGAAATGGTCGTGGACGTGGTTGTTGTAGACGGAGTGACTTGGTTATGGACTGGAATTCTTTTTCTGTATCATAAGCAAAAGATATAGCCTCGTTGAGGGTTGTAGGTCGTAGGGTGTGAAGCTTAGCTTGTATTCCCACCTCCAAACCATCTTCGTATTTCTGCTGCAAGATATCCTCTGATACATCTTCAAGCATTCGTACAAGTAGTAAATTTTGCCAGAACCGCTCTGTGTAGGTAGTAACCGTATCACCCTCCTTCCATGTAAGGGTCGTCCATGCACGTCGAACATGCAAATGGTATTGAGGAGGAAGAAATGAATCCTTCACGTTTTCTTGAAAAGCCTTCCAAGTTGTTGGACGCTCCGTACTGTGCCGCAGGACATTCCACCAGAGTTGTGCTTTACCTACTAAATAGTTAGTGGAAAATTTAACTTTTTCACTTTCAGCATACATTTCATCGGTATAAAAATCATCAAACTGCGACAACCAAGAAAGTACTAAAGGCCCATCCTTTCGGCCATCAAATCGTAGAAACTGGTAGTTTCTATTACCAATCTTTGAATGAGTAACATCAGATTGGGCAGACACAATAGCTTTTACTACTCTCGTAAGGTTGTCTTCCTCAGCTTGCATCTTTTGGAGGATTTCATCACATTGTCGGATCTCATTCTGAGCTCCTTGAAGCTCATGCCGCAAGAGCTCTAGTTGTTGTTCAAGTGTTGCCGCAGGTAGAGGTGAATTACTGTAATCCTCCATGGTGCTCTTGGACCCTTGCTCTCAACCTTGGTGTATTGAACCTTCTTGTTTGCAACCTTGGTGTCTCGATCCCGTGTTCTCAACCTTGCTTGGTATCTTGAACACTCAATCAAGTGCCACCCAAGGATTTTGAAGGAATTCACACTTCCAAGCTAGCTCATTGGAAAGTTCGTTCCGAGAGCTTTCCAACGGTATATTACACGCCTCAATCCGACCTACGGATTGAGAGATACACTTGATTCTTTGTTGGGTCCATCCTTGAAATCGTCGCGAGCGCCTTCCACAAGTAATAAAGAGAGAGAACTTGAGTACAACTCCAAGAGATGGTGGAGTGGTCAAAGTACTTCCCTTGAAAGTAGGAGGTTGTGGGTTCAAATCCTCCTACCTTAGGGACTCTAAACCTCTCTATTACCACTCAAAAATTAAAATTGTCTCGCGCGTAGCCAACGGTCGCCAAGGGAGCCTTGGGTGCCAATGTTGCCAATGTATTGCCTAAGTTCTTTGCCTTAGTCGACGCCTTGGAGTAAGCCGAAGGAGTAAACGTAGGTGGAAACGTAGGTTCTGGTTCTGGAACAGGAGACGGAGACGGAGATGGAGATGGAGATGGAATCGGAATTCAGAATCGCGAACAGAGAACAGAACCCTCTGTATTGACGCGTGCAGAGCTCTGATACCACTGTTGTCAGGATCTTGCTCACGCGCATACAGAGATTACGGACGTAGAAAAACACACAGAAAATAGAGGCAACAAGAGACGAGACCGAACGCAAGATTGGGTGCAATCTCCCCCCATGCACTCTGTTTCGACAGTCCATAGAGTGCATGTATTTATAGGAATTTTGATTACGTCGAAAAGAGTGGTTACAAGAGGGCGGCTTCGAAAAACAGGCGTGAAACTAAAAGTTGATAACTTTTACAGAAAGCCATTGCTTTCAATAACAGAAACTGCGGTCTTCAATGACCCTTATTCTAACCATTACTTTTCTAACAATAGAACCTTCTACGCGGGTTTATTTACAAGCTAAATAATAATTATTCGGATTATTGATGTCCGCCCTTTCACGCCTTGCATGCTCCTCACGAACCTTCAGCTGCTATATCAAAAACATCAAAAACATATTAATACATTAATAATATAACACTTTAACAATGCATTGTTCAATAATATACAACAGTTGTGGCCTTAGAAGAAGGAGAAGAAAGATGCACGTACATAGGGCATGACCTGACGGAAGAAGAAGAACAAGAGCTGATTGCCTTGCTAAGAGAATACAGAGATGTATTCGCTTGGAGTTATAAGGATTTGAAAGGTGTAGACCCTGACATATGCTCACACACTATCCCCATGACCTCAAATGCCAAACCCTCTAAACAAAAGCCATACACATACAATGATAATTATGTTGCCAAGATCAAAGAAAAGATAGATCGCTTGGTTGAAGCTGGATTTATCTATGAAATTGAGCACACTGAGTGGGTATCCCCCATCGTAGTGGTGCCCAAGAAGAATGGAAAGTTACGTGTATGCATTAACTTGAAGAAGGTTAATGCAGCCACTATTCAAGATAACTATCCACTTTCGATTACCGAGCACCTACTAGAATGGGTAGCAGGTAAGGAAGTGTACATCTTCCTTGATGGATTTTTTGGCTACAATTGGTGTCACTCTAGCACAATGGCAAGTACCAACGTGAGGAGCTTCACCTCATAAATGTCAATCCGCGGAGATGTGAGGACCGGTATGAAGACCAAGAGCAAGTGAAGTGCACCAGTGCATGAGTGAAAGCATACAAATATGCACACACATACACACACATGCACAAGGTAAGAACAAAGAGTGGAACAATGGAAGGACTTCGATTACAAATGAACTCTCTTACAAAGCTGAAATCTACAACAAGCTAACCTCAAAAATGAGCTCTCCAGCCCTTTATATAGTTTTTTGAGCAGTTTGGGCCTTATAGGGATTTCTTCTAAAAATTTGACATGTGCTTCTTGGAGCTCCCTACATGCTCCTTCTTCTTGTGTGTCCACTTCATTGATGCGCTTCACTGCTTGTGTGTGACCTTGACTATCAACACTCCCCCCCTCTAGAGTCTGTCGTCCCAGACAGACCCTTGTTGTAGTGGTTGTTCCATGTAGTGTGTTGAGAGGTAGTGTCCTTCATGTATCAACAGGAGCAATCCATCTTCCCAATGTAGCCTGGTCAGCTGTCGGGTTCTTCATTTTTTCACTACTAGCCCTTGTAGGTTGTAGTCCCTTTGTATGTACTTCTTCCTTGTACTCCAGCTTGATGGTGCATTTGTGAGCCTTTCAACTGCTCCAAAGAGGTGGTTACCGTTGAGTATGAGCAACTCTCGGTGGTGGATTGCTTCCTTGCTCTTGTCGTTGTCACCTTGATGTCCTCTGGTCTTTTGGCATGGTAGGCTTGCCTCAATAGAAGTGGTGGTGGCAAAGCTAGTGGTTGCTCTCCTTTTCGTACCCAAATCTGCTTCCTACCCTGAGCTTCTTTCGTCTTGAATTCTGTCTGTCTAGTCGATATAGTAGATGTCTTTTTTGCTTGCCTCTTTGGTCGAGTTATGCTTGCATTAGTATGTGAAGTAGAAGAGAGTTTTGCTGGCCTTCAAGCGTGTGCTTCCAAGATTGAGTCCTTTTGCTTCGTAGGGATATTGACACACACAACATTTTCTTTGCAAAGATTAGTTTTGGAAGAACTAAGGGAATGTGTGACCTCTGGATTTGTGAGCATGCAATTGTCCAATTCTAATGTGATGCATTGTTCTTGTACCCAAACTTGAAGAAGTTGACTTCTTAGGTTCAAGTTGACTGCATGGTCGTAAATCCAATCTTGACCCAAGACAAGTGGCTTTGTAAGGTCCTCATCGTGACACACTAGCATTTTGACTTTTATTGGAACATCTTGAAGGTAGATGGGAAGTTCCACCTCGCCCAAACAAGGGGTTTCCACACCTCCCAAACCTATGAGATAGGCCTCTATGGGCTTGATGTTCAATTGCAGGTCTTGGTAGTATGAAAGTCTAACTGCACTAGTTGCTGCACCTGAGTCAATTAATGCTCTCACAGTCCTTGCATTCTTCCCTTTTCCTACAGCTATGGTCATAAAAGGACGTCGATCAATTATTTGAGAAGCAATTGCACTTGATGTTTGACACATGGCCATGTGGTATCTTGGGGCCTCACGATCGATATCTAGGCCTAGGTATCTTAACTTATTTCTCCTAGTGCGTTCTCTAGCCTCTGCCTGTGCTTCTTCTCTAACCCTTAACTCTTCTTCTTTCCGCTTCTTAGTAGTGTTGAGTCTTTTTAGCATATCCTCTGTAAGAGGTTCTTGATATAACTTGACTTGACAACCATTGATATAGTTTGGCAGGATATCACCTTCTAGTGTGGCCAATTGAACTGCACTGCTAGTGGAAATTCTATTAATGATCATGGGTCCATATCCTCTTTTTTCCAATTTGCGGGCATGTTGTTTTAGTGTGTAAACCAACACTAGGTCTCCCTCTTTCAAGCCTTTATCTTTTATATGTGCATCGAAGTATGCCTTTTGCCTTTTCTTTTTAGCATAGATTCCTGCAGCGCTCGTAGCCTTGTCTCACCTAAGCGTTCTAGATCCAAGATCCTAGAGGATAACTCATGTCCATTCCACTCATGCTCTTGTGCTACTTTCAAAGTTGGGATTAGGAAGTCCAATGGTAGCACAACATTTTGTCCGAAGACCATCTGAAATGGGGTGGCGTTGAGTACCGTTTTATAGGCAACTCGATAGGCCCAAACAACATGATGAAGTTGTTTGTCCCAATCAGAGCGTTTGTTATTTACTAGTTTTGTTAGTACATTACATAGGATCTTATTTGTGCTCTCGGCTTGTCCATTAGCTTGTGGATGATAGGGGGGAGACTTCTTATGTATCACCAAGAACTCTTGGAGGAGATTTTCAATGACTTCATTCAAGAAGTGTGTTCCTCTATCACTTACTAACTCTATTGGAAGTCCATATCTCGTGAACACGTTCTCAAATAAGAATCTTGCCGTCGTTTGAGCATCATTCTTTGTTGTGGCTTTGACTTCTACCCACTTTGTGAGGTAATCTGTGGCTACAATAATGTATTCGGCATGGGAGTTTCTCGCTAGGGGGTTAATAGGACCTACAAAGTCTATGCCCCACTTCGAGAATGCACATCCTCCCATCATTGGCCTCAAAGGCATCTCATCTTTTCTAATTGGGTACTGGGCACGTTGGCATGTGTCACATTTCTTCACATAGGTATGTGCATCCATATGAAGCGTGGGCCATCAAAGTCCTGAGAATAGAATAGTCTTGATTACTTTGTCAGGCCCAAAGTGTCCACCTGCAACACTACTGTGTGCAGTTTCTAAGATTTTCAAATAGTCTGATTTGTGAACGCACAATCTTAAGTAACCATCTTTGCCTCTTCGGTATAAGTTATCTCCTATGAGGGCATAGTCTTGAGCTTCTTGCTCCATGCTTCGTTTCCTTGCTAGACTAGCCTCATTGGGTAATGTTCCTGATCTCATGAATTCTACCAATGGAGTACTCCAATCTGGAATTAATGATATGTGATAAAGGGTCGCATGCTCCATAGGGGGTCTCTTCTGGCACACTACACAATTCTTGATCCACTCATGAATTTCTTTATCCATACTAGGCCAATACACTCCTAAACGTTTTAGATTTTGCAATGTTCGTTGTTTAGAATAGTGATTCCCTAGAAATTCATCGTCCTCGACACAACAAGCTAGAACACCTTTTGTATCTTGTTTATACATGCTTCCTGCCAATATTTGATATTTTTGTGATTTTACAATGTCATCCTTGTGCGTCTTCACATTCTTGTTTGCAGGTCCAAAGGTTAGGACAGGCACCAACTTATTTGCCCATTTAGGAACAACTTCTAAATTGAACAGATAAGCATCAAGCAATTCATCATACACTCCTTGCGGTGACTTGCCTGAAGTGATGCAGGAAAGGTGATCTGCTCTGAGGTGGGTCTTATCTTTCCTAACAACCACTTCAAAGTCATATTCCATTAGTAAGAGGAACCATCTTACTAAGCGGCCTGTATTGCAAGGTTTATTGACCAAATATAGTAAAGCTTGATGATCAGTGAAGATTTGAACTTGTTGGCCAATAGATAGTGTCTAAACTTCTTCACAGCATATACCATGCCTAAACCTTCTCTTTTAGTTGTGGTGTAGTTTCGTTTAGCAGCGTTCAATTGCCTACTAGCATATGCTATCGGCAAATCTAGGTTTCCTTCACCTGTGGGTTGTAACAACACACATCCTATTGCATAATTCGAAGCATCCACGTGTACATGGAATGGCTTATTCAATCAAGAGTGGTCAGTATTGGTGCTGTGCACAAACGTCTCTTCAGCTCATTGAAGGAATTCTCACATTCATCATTCCACTCAAATTTTGTCAACAAGGCATAAAGAGGCTTAGCTATAATTGCATACATGTGAATAAACCTACGGTAATAACCACAATGGCCCATAAAGGCTTGTACCTCTTTAACATTCCTTGGCCTCGGCAACTCTGCTATTACTTTATCCTCATCTGTTGATATTCCATTCTTAGACACAATATGACCTAATATTTTACCTTGTCGTACCATGAACACACACTTTTCAGGGTTCAGACACACTCGATATTCTCTACACTTGTTGAAGATCTGTCTGAGCTCAGGAATGTGGCATTTTCTTTGTTGGGAATGAGCACATAAATCATTCACATATACTTGTAAGCTCTTTCGCAAGAACTCTTTGAAGACATGACACATGAGCCTTTGGAATGTTGCAGGTGCATTGGTGAGCCCAAATGGCATCAGACGAAATGCAAAGACTCCCCACTCTGTGGCAAAGGCCGTTTTATGTTGATCTTCTGTGGCAATGGCTACTTGGTTGTAACCCGAAAATCCATCAAGGAAGCTATAAACTTCCTTGCCTGCAACTTGCTCCAATAAATGATCAGTGATTGGAAGCGGATAACTATCTCTTACTGTGGCAGCATTAACTTTTTTAAGGTTAATACATACACACAACTTTCCATTCTTCTTGGGTACCACTACAATAGGGGACACCCATTCTGTATGCTCAATCTCATAGATAAATCCAGCTTCAATCAATCTATCAATTTCTTCTTTTATTTTGGCTGCATAAGTGTCATTATATGTGTAGGGCTTTTGTTTGGTGGGTTTGGCATCGGCGGTCATGGGGATCGTATGAGAGAAAATTTTTGGATCTACTCCCTTCAAGTCTCTATAGTGCCACGTAAACACGTCCCTATATTCCCTTAACAAAGCTACCAACTCTGCTTCCTCTTCTTTACTTAGGTCATCTCGTATGCATGTACATCTCTCTTCGTTTTCTTCAATGGTGACTACGACTTTTTTGGTCTTTTCTTTGTTATCATATGCTTCTCCTGTGGTGGCCTCTCTCTTAGGCATTCGTACCAAAATCTTTCGGTCCTCAACTTCGTATTTCTTGAAATTCTCTAGTACTTTGAACAATGATTCCTTCTCTTCTTGTTTCACTCCTTGTCTTTTCTTTTTCTTTTGACCTCCTTCACTTCCATCCTTTGAATTGACAATTTTAATGCTTGTGAGAGGTTCTTCTTCCTTTTGGGTAAATACTCCTATGTCTTCTAGATAGTGCTCCTCTGAAATAAAGCAACTATCTATCACAATGGACTCTAGATAGTCATCGTTCTCTTCTTTTTATATGGTCACTAGGGTCACATTCTTCTAGCAAGGGCTGACACATGAACACTGAGATATCATAACCCTCCTCATCACAATGAGGTGTCCATTGTTCTTCATTCACTGCAATGTCCATGGTAGCTAAGATTTCTGCCCAACCATGTGGCTCAAATTTCTCATCTAGAAAGATCATCGGTGTATAGGTTGGGTCTCTAATTGGTCTATCTCCTTGAGAAGTTCCTTTTTCTCTCGCTTTTAGGCGTTTCTCCTCTTCCTTTGCGACCTTGCACATCCACAAATGAGTATCTTCATGCATCCAGGATGTCTCAGATGAACTTTTAGAATGCACAGAGATCCAATCTTCTTGCTCCTTGTGGATAGAATTCCTCTGTAGGGGTGGTACATCTCTAAAGGTGTAATCCTTCAAATTGACCTCGGTTGTGACCACTAAGCGTTGCAAGTATAAGGAGTTGGTTCCCCAATCCTGTACAACTTGCAGTTGTCATAGGAAGGGCCTTCCTAGGATCATTTCGTAGGTAGTAGTTTTACCAAAGTCACATATAGCAAACGTGTGCTCAAACTCTACACCACACGTGGTTAGAGTTATCCCTTCTAGCAATCCTAGAGGTCTTTCCACATGACCATCAGCCATCTGAAGCTTCATTCTAGTTGGTCTTAATGCAGGTTTACCCCATTGCTTCCACAAGGAGGTGGTTGCAATAGCAACACCGACACCTGAATCTATGATTGCTTTGGTTGTGTAACCTTGGTAGGTGATCGGAAGATAAGTATTACCTTCCTCACCTTCGCTCATCTCCCCTATTTTGTCTATAGGTATGTCTGGAACTTTCTCTTTAGAGCCTGCTTTTGGCATATTGGAATCAAGTTTTGGAACCTAATCCTTCATATGATTCCATAGCTCAGGTTTTGCTTTGAGTAGCTCTTCTACAGTGAGATGACATTGAACCTTAGTGTTCTTCATGACATCAATGTTTCTTGGAATCACTGAGTCTTCGTTGCTGATCAATATTGTGGGAGCTCTAATATGGAGAGATTCAGATTCCCATGGGCCTATGAACTATGGCAACTCTTGTAAAGAATTGGATTCAAATCCTGAATTTTTTTCTCTTCTTGCTCTACTTGGTCTCCATAAAGAGATGGAATGTCTTGTGGGAATTGATCATGACGGTCATCAATCTCAAGAATAGGAGGGCTTCTCCTTGGCCCATTTCTCTTCTTGTATTTCCCGCAAGAAATTTGAGAGTGTTGTTGAATTGAAAGAGGTCCTCCATCATCTATGGAGTTAGGAACATAGACTTTCTTTGGTGATGATCTTTCTCTTTCAATAATTGGTTGAGCCTGTGGAGTTAAAGAAACTTGTGGTTTATTTACCAACTGCTCTAATCTATCTATTAAGCCTTGGAAGTTCAAACCCGGTGTAATAGGATTCGTCTGATTGAATGATTGATTGGCCTCAAACATAGCTTGAGCTAGTTCCACCATTTTTATGCACATTTTTGTCCGTTCAATCTCTAAATCTGCTCTAGGGTAGCTCTTGTCTAGGTTTGCAGGTGTTGGCCCTTCTTGAAGTCGAGCCTGGTATGCCTTGAACATCATGTCCAATTCTTCTGGGGTTGGATATGCAAGAACAGACCCTGGTTGTGGTTTATTTACAGTGGTTGGTGGGTGGGAATGAGGTGGTGTGGATGGAGTTTTGACATGCGAGGGGTTTTGAGAGGCAATATCTTCTATTTTTGTTTGTGTGCCTTTCAGGCTTTCTTCTAGTTTAGATAAATTTTTGGTCCACTTATGATTGGCCTTCTCTCTAGTATCCTTCCATGTTCTTGTTTTTCTCTTACTAGGCTCTCCTGACTCACTTGGCTCTGATTGTTAGCTAGTTTAGCTTTTTGTAATGTGTGTGCCCTAGTAACTGCCACTAGCTCTCATACCATGTCAAAAGAAAGGAGATAAGGTAGAGAGATCTCTCACACATAAAGAGAGGAGCGCACACAAATTGAGACAAGGAAAGATCAATACATAAAGAAAACCCTAATGCAAATGAGTGAGTTGGAAAGAAATAAATGTGCCATGACTCTCTGTAGATAAGTTTGGTGAAGCTCACTAAAAGTATCCCCAACATATATCAACATAATTGTTGATATATTTTGGTAGTGATGTGTGTGAACACAATAGGACTATCGAGCCACTTTTTCCCCTATTTAGGAGGTTTTTTTTCCATGGCTTGTATATACACATCTAACCCTAATGGGCCATTAATCTTTGTATATTTTTTTGATAATAAATTCAGTATTGTGTGTTTTGCTCCAAGCTTCTTCTTCTTCCTTGTGTTGTTCATGTGCTTCCACAATTCTCAAACTCCAACAATTGGTATCAGAGTAGGTTTCTGCTTCATCTAGGGCATGGTTGACACCCCTCCAGTCACAGTCTTAGAATTGCATGAAAATTGGTGAGCTTAGGGCGATTAGGAGTTCAAAACAACTTTTTTGTGTGGTGTTGATATCTTGATCTAAGCTCATTTTGGCCTTTGAACACACTATCAGAGTGCTTATGTAGGAAATCTCATCCTTTTGTGCCAAATATATATATGGGTTTTGGTTCACTTGTACAAGTGCCTTGAAGTCTACTACAAGTTTAGTTGAGCTTAATAGGATAGTTTTGTTCAACTTTTTTAGATATAGTCACTTTTCTACATCATGTTATTTTAGTCAATGGCCATGGCTAAAAGCAATGATGTATTTTGCATGTTGGTTGTTGAGGAAAAGTTGGATGGACTAATTACCCGTTTATGGGCATATATGATGCATCATGTATTGGTGGCAAAAAGACTATGGAATTTTGTCTAGGGTGTTGAAAAAAAATCCTACTACACCTACAAACATAGTTATTGAAGGTGATGCAGATGACATTGAAGATGATGATCTTCAAATTTCTATTTTTGTTGTGGTTCCAATTGCACCTACTATAGAGCAACTTTGATGGGATGGCATAGATGCCTATGCACATGCATTGATAGCTTTCTATGTCAAGTATGCCATTATCCTTCATATTCGCTCGTGCAAAATAGTAAAGGATGCTTGGGATACACTTACCACTTTATACCAAGAAAGAAATGAGGCTCATATTGCTTACTTCCGAAAACAATTTGAGAGTGCACATATGAATGAAGGAGATTTTGGACATTTTTTGCACAAAGATCAAAGATTTGAAAGAGCAATTGATTTTTTCATATGAAATCTTTCTTGATAGTTCACTTTTGCAGACCATTCTTAATCGTTTTCTTTATTCATATTAGAGTTTTGCTTCTACTCTTTTGTTGATAATTGAAAGGTAATCCAAATGTCTTAACATTTGAGGAGTTAGTCTCTATTTTATTGCAAGAAGATGAGTCTAGGAAGAACAAGTCCATTATGCTTTCTTAGCTAGTCAGAAGGGCAAAGGTAAATGGAGCTCATCTAGTAGTAATAAAAAATCTACTACCTCTGCATAGTTAAAAAGGGAAGACAAAGACCAGAAGAAAACAGAAAAGTAGAAACAATTATGCAAATATTGTAAAAGAAATGATCTTCATAAAGAGTTATTTAAAACTGCTTGCAAAAGAGGCAAGGAAAAAAGAGGTTGGAATGGTTGTTGCAGAGGCCTCTGCACCTAAAATAGAGTTTGCTAATCTTGTGTAGAATGAAGAATAGGTGTTTACTATTGTTTGCAGCTATGAACCATCTTCTCATGAATAATTTATGTCTACAATAGACTTAGATGTTTGATACTTTGACAATGGGGCAACCAAATATATTACCTCGCACCACAGTTTCTTCAGTTCACTTGAGCTTGCCCCTACAAGGAAAACTATCACATGTGCTAACAACTTACCTTATCTTGTAATGGGAGTTGGTAAGATCATTTTAACTACTATTGATGGTAATCCCTTCACATTTTTAGATGCTTTGTTTGTGCCAGGGATCAAGTTGTCAGTTCAACATTAGCCAAGATCAACTTGGTTGTCAAATTTGTGGATGACAGATGTACAATACATGACATGTCAAATGGAAATGTTATTATTTCTTTTGGCATTTTATGTCATGAGTTGTATAAGTTCATAGACTATGCAAAATATATGAATGATTCAGCATGTGCAATACAAGATTCTTAGGCTATCTTAGATGCAAAGCTTTGGCATGCACGTTTTCATCATCTAAATTTTGCCAATTTACTATGCCTATGGAAAAATGAAATTGTTTCCTCTTTTCCCAAACTTGAAGCACATTGTAAACATATTTGTGAAGGTTGTGCTTGGGCAAAATGCAATGTTCCTCCTTCCCAAAACATGGTACAGTTTGAGCTACTAAAAAATTGAAGCTTCTTCATAGTGATGTGTATGGTTCTATGTAGACTTCTTCCTTTGTCAAATACCTTTACTTCATGACTTGTGCCGAGGATTTTTCTAGGCATGCATGGGTGTATCCATTGAAAGCAAATTCTAAAGTATTTATGTGCTTCTAAAAGTTTCTACTTTTGGCTAAAAATCTATCAGTATGTAAGATGGGCATCGTCCATTTTGATGAAGGTTGGGAATACATGTCTGCTTATTTTAATGCATTTTCGGCTAAACATGGGATAAAACATCAGTGTAAAATGTCATATACACCTCAACAAAATGGATCTACTAAAAGAAAGAACAAGTCTCTCATGGAGATGGAGAGTTATATGGTGAAAAGGCAATCCTTACCACATTGCCTCTAGCTTTAGGATGTTATGTGTGAAGCACATGTACTTAACAGGTATCCCATCAAAGCACTGTAGTCTATCACTCCATATGAGGCTTGGCAAGGCTACAAGCCATCTATTTCTCATCTACATGTCTTTGGTTATTTGGCATATGCATTAGTGCCTAAAAAACAATAGAGGAAATTGTATGAAAAAGAATTGAAATGTATTTTTTATTTGATGCAATTATGAAAGCAAAGGATACCATCAATATCATCCACAGACTAAATGCATCTTGGTTAGTTATGATGTTGTTTTTATGGAAGATGCAATTCATCCATTACTTTCATGTACTAAGAAGACATTAGTTTTCTCCAAGGATGTGTATGACACTTTGCTACCTCTTTTTATAGGTGGACAGTCAAGTGCTAGTCCAAATGAGGCAATTTCACAACCTTTACAGGTTGCACATGATGATGTAGATTTACATGATGCACTTTTTGATGAGAGGGCTGATATAGAGGAGGAAAATTCTATGCCTTTATGGTTGGTGTAGACTTTGCGAGATAGCAAATTAGATGCACCTCTGTCATATTGTACTTGTTGAGTCTCTCAAAGTGCTTGTTTTGCATCATATTGCTATGCAATGGCTTTCTCTAGTCTTTGTGATGAGAATGGGCCTATTTCTTTTGATGAAGCACAAAATTCAAAAAATTGGATGGTTGTTATGCAATCAGAATATGATGCTATTATAAATAATGGTACTTGGTCTTTATGTGATTAGCCTCCAAGAAAAAAAGATTATTGGCATTAAAAAAGCCCCTTGGCATTGATGATCTCTATGAAGAACTCATTTGATTATGAGCTTGGTGTGTACGGTTGGCAAATCAGACACTTGCTTGTTCTAGATCATTTTGATCATAATGAATTTCACTTTGATCCCATTGAGGAGTTTGTCCCAAAGAGTACCTAGTTGGAGCCTCATTGTATGTGCCATAATAATCATCATAATTCATGTCATTCATCTTTGAATGAGTTGTTGATGCAACTGGCATGATGGCTCTCTCAAGGTTTTCCTCTAATGTGTATTTTAGTGGCACGGCTTTGTTTTGATGAGGAGGTTGTTATCCTAGCATAGATTGTGTAGAGTTTTGCCCAAATTGATAATACTCAGGCCTTGAGCATAGTGATGTTATCTATGGCTATAACATTGATCCCTTTTCAAATTTCGCCTTTATGTATATTGATTATATTGTTGATTTCCTTGTTGATACTAAGGTTATGTCTATTGAAAATATGGTATATTTTGATAATTTTGAGGCCCTTGGTATTCTATTGCTAATGTATAAATTTTTTGTTGTAGTAACATTCAACAATGGCATGATTTATAATTTTTTATTTGATGTCACACCATTGGGAGTTACCAAATTTCTATTGAGGCTTATAATCATGACCTTGTCTAGGTCAAAAGTCATTACAATGGCCACCACCATAATTGTGGCAATGTCTACTAGGTTGTGGCCACTCTTGACTCTTGTTAGCTACAAATCGGAGATTTACTTTCTTAGAAAGATTTTCTTGCTAAGTCATCCAAGGATGAGTCTCACTATACACTAATAATATTTTTGCTCTTTGGAGTCTCTCTAGGAAGTTCCAAATTATCTTCCAAATCAATACACTCCTTTATACAATCATCCACAATGGATGATTGCCTTATGAATACCAACTTTTGCATCTCACTATTGGTTAATCCATCGATGAATAGTGGTACCATCTTTTCCTACAAGAACAAATCACAAGGAGGACACTTGAAGATGTATTGTTTGAAGCATCATGCTCCCAACCATAAAAATTCAAAACCAAATCATTTCAAACTATGAATTAGCAAGGAGATGTCATGTCTAACCCCTCTTTTTGAGAACTTTCCAATAAATTGTTCCACTAGATGTTCTAGTTTTCCCTAGTTCTCAATCTAGAGTGATTGGAACTAAGCCAGAGAATATCCTTTGAGTGTGAGCTCAAAGGCCTCATACTGAATGACAAAATTGTCTAGCTACTCAATGTGGAGAATCTATTTGAGATTAAGCACATGTTCATGGGGATCCCCATTACCATATGCCTTAATTCTTTTTGCATCAAGAAATAATTCTCTACACTCTCTTTTTGGTAATTCTTAGCATGGTATTTGTGACTTCATTGACAAGTGTTTGGCAGGAAAATACTTCCAAATGAAAAATAGAAGTCTGTTTGCACTTATTAGATTCCACAATGCTTTGGAATTTACTAGCAAGGACTAGGAAAAGCCTCAACTTGTGGTTTATACTAATATATTTTGCTCAAAATAATGTAATTGAAATTTATAATCACACACTCATCTTGTATAGGGGTACTGCCATAAGGGAACCATATTGCTTGTATTCATATTAAGAAGACAAATAATGCCTACCTCAAACTCCAATTGGATATATTTATTTGAGCCAACGATTGAGTGTGTCAGTGGGGATGAACATGGGCGGGTGCACATGCACATGCATCACTTTCATTATTTCTTTTGTTGATTTCATTCATGCCGATGCACCATGATGGTTTAGGGACACTAATTTGTCATGTAAACTAATTAATTATATTACACACATATACATCTACAAATCAAACAAGTAAATGTATTAGTCTAATTGACTCACAAAATGCATGGACTGAAAGTACTATCAACATATTCCTTTTAATAAGGATAAGAATTGAAGAATAAGATGTTTTAATGAATCAATATATATGGAATATAAATGTTTCATGAAACTTATAGGGTTATAATGTTTTGATTCTTTCACATGATAAAATGAAACCAAACTATAAAATCAAGTAAGATTATACACATGTTCAAGTAACTATGAAAGATGCAAATCTTTATATACATGAAGCTTAAACATATTATCAAGTTGCAACTTTCCCATGAAGAGCACATGCCAGTCAAGGATTATTGCCTTCAAGAGATTCTTGTAGTAGAATACATATGAGACTATGGGATATTACAAGACATAATAAAGCTTAGTCCAATTCATCACTTGACTAAAATGGTGAATTATACACTGCTTGACCATTTAGGACACCAATTTGAAGGGATCCATGAGATGGGTTTAATGAGAAAGCATCAATGAGTGCTTATAATTTCAAGTTATTATCAAGGTGAAAGGCATCTGCTCTATGACCTAAGGGTAAAGATCCCACAAGAAATTAGATTACTCAAAGATGTAAGCGGGTCAAAGAATTATTAAATTAAACAAATAGATGGGGATCAAAGGAATCATGAGAAGTCTAAGAATGTATAAAGGGAATAGAGAGTACTTGGATTTGATCTTGGTACTCAAGACTAAGCAATTTCAAATATAAGTATATCCAATGATCAAGTTATCAAGCAAACCAAGTTAATTGGGTTCAAGAGTAAAGAGGATTCATAAGAATCCATATTATAAGAATCCAAAATATCAAAAGAATCCATAGTAATAAGAATCCAATTTTGGATTTGGAAGAATCGGTATTCTATTTATAAGAGTTCATGAGGTTGGACTAAACTAGAGTTCCATTTTGATGTGGAATTCATATTAGGTTTGATGAGGATGTGATACTAATTCTATTAAAATGTATGGATAGAAGATCCGTGTAAGATTATTTATCTATAGTCTCTTTCAAGGAAAAGGGAAAAGAGAGAAAAGGTCCAACTTAGATAATTACATTAGTGGAAGTAAGTCTAGTTTACTCATAGAGATAAGTCATAGTAGAAATTTTGTCTCTATAGGAAGTAACTCTAGCTTATTCATAGAGAAATAGTTAGGGTTGAGATTTTATCTTTTAGATTGCCTAGATTAGAGTGGAACTATCCTATTATAGGGAATAGAGCAATCAATTAGTCATAGTGTTTATATTGAGTCTCACCTTAAGATTTTGATGAGAAGTTATTACGCCTATATCTAGTGATGGAATTTGACTAGATGTGGAAGATCTAGTTGATGGCATTAGAGAGACTGTAATTGAGTGATGAATTTCCATCTTAGAGTTGGAAGAGATGTGGAAAAATCTTATCCATAGAAGGATTAATCCCTTATTTGTTGTTAGTAATGAGGATGATGACCTAGCAATACTCCACCCTCAAGTGACCACAAATGATCCATGGGGATCTAAGTTGTAAGGCTCCCATTATGAGGAGAAGCCATTGTGAGAGTCCGGATATTTGTGGAACCCTAACTTCCAAGTTAGATGAGGTCTATGTGTGATTATTGATGGTAGTAGATGATCTTTGTGAGCCTAGTCATTAGGTTAGGTAGGGCATAAACTTCTAGGCCACTGGGTTGCAATTCAAGGAAAAAATAAAGGCCTTGTGGCATCGTGTGGTTTCCCCATAGAACCTTAATGGGGGGAGTGCAAAGGGGGGTTGCCCCCTTTTGCGGGGTCCGGGGGTCTATCCCCCCTACCCATAGGGATGAAATGATAGGACTTTTGGTTGTGGAGATATTGTCAGATTTTATATTTTGTCGACTATTTTGTATCTTCTGACTAGGTTTATCTATAGCAACTCCCCTTGTAAAAGCTACATAAGCATGGCCCATGTTGAGCTTTACAGAGCATTGTGCACTAGTAAGCCCTTCATCTAGAGTCTTTCCAGACTGCCATCTAAGCTCCACATTGGGATCACATGGGTGGATAACACCATCATTGTAAGTGCATTATGCTTGGCAATATGAGAATTGAGTTCTCTATCTCTTAGTCTGTGTCTATCTTTGTCTGTGTTTTTCTCTCAACCATGTCTATTGGTCTATTCCATTGTGTTGTTATTTTCTCACATGATATCAGAGCTCATGAGGCTCTACATGGTACAAAAGCAAAAATGCAAAGGTTGTAGAGGTTTCAATGACAAAAGGTAGAAGATGTCAACTGATGCATCATCATCTACAATTGGGAATCAAGGTGGTTCATCAACAAGAGTAGGTGGAGCATAGGTAGGAGCAGTAATGATGCCAATCATCTCAACATTATAGATACAACCACTAGCCTTCATGGAAGGTACATTTAATGGTACAAACTACAACCTATGGAAGTTTAAAATCATTTTTATCCTTGATTCATATGAGCTTATGGAGACTATTCTTAGGTTTGATCATGAGCCCCAAGAAACATTTGATCCAAATAATCGTGGTCAAATGATTTCTCATGATGCTAGTCTTTTATGTGCTTGGAAACGTAGAAATGTAGATGCACTATGTGCTCTAGTTATAAGTACTATTGATAATGTTCTAACTCTCATTCAACATACTACCAAGGCATATGAAACATGGAACATGTTGAGAAATCAATATGAAAATCGTAATCAAACATGGATTTAGAACTTGGAGAATCAGCTAGCAGTGGAAAGGTTTGCTGATGGGGAGGCTGCAGAGGTGTTTATCACTCGCATAAAGAATCTTCAAGATCAATAGCAGGAGCAGGTGTGCAAAAGTCAAATGAGGAGCTAGCTCGACATTGTCTTTGAATTTCTCCACCTAAAGTTGATGGTTTGGTAATTGATCTTAATACTCAAATCAAACCTAAACCACTAACTTTTGAAGAATTCAGTGCCTTACTCATGGAGGAGGATTTGTGGCTCAAGGCAAGGATTGGTGGCAGCAAAGGAGATTTTGCATTCACAACAAATGCCAAAGGAGGCAAACGGACTCTTCAAAAGATGGAGGCAAAAAGAAGAATGACAAAAAGAATTTCAAGGGAGAGTGTTTCCACTGCAAGAAGAGAGGACATAGAATCCAACACTATCGCATCAAGAAAGCAAAAGAAGAGTGGATCTTCAAAAGGTGGCAAGGGCAAGGAGTCTGCCAACATTGCAAAAATAGAGCTTGAATTATTTGTTATGATACAGAAGCTATGCTATTCGACTAAAGATTCAAGAACAGATGACATGGGTGTTGGATAGTGCTTCCTCTCACCACATGAGGAGTAGAAAACACCTTTACAGTTCCTTACAACCTCTAAAGGAACCCATCACAGTAAAGGTCACCAACAATGCAAGATGTCCTACAGAGAGAGGAGCTACGATTTCTTTCATTAACTATAATGGGGATGTCAAAAAACTTTCAAATGTGTTGTAATGTTCCCCAAATCAAATGAAATCTACTTTCATTAGCTTATGTAACTGATCAAGGGTCATCAAGTATATTTCAATAAGATAGGACCTAAGATTATGGACAGTAACAACAATGTTGTTGGGACTTGCATAAGGAGGAACAACTTGTATGAGTTGTCTACTCTTACAACCACTACAAGTATCGGCACAAGTAAGCTATGGCATGAGAGATTCAGCCACATTGGATACCGGTTCCTTTTGTGTGAGCGAAGTGAGCATCTGCCCACCCAAGGTTTTCTCCAAGGCTTATGACTAAGGTGGTGACCAAGGCATAGACCTTAGCATACCTTGTCATCCGAGTCACCAAAGTCACCATTGGCATCGTTGGATGCATGCGAGGGAGGACCTCAATGATCAAGGAAGGTAGAGGTTCCCAACACTCCCCAAGAGGTCATCCATCCCAATATTGTTCCCCTCGGAGCTCGCTTAACCGTGGCAATCTCTTGCCACTAATCTACAATCTTGTGGTGTCTGAAGAAGGGGAAAGATTAAGGTTAACATTAGCTTAAGCATGTTTTGGTCCCTCAAAGCTTCATTCTTTGCTTTCAAAGCCTATTTTTGAAGCATTTTTGGGGTGAATTTTGGAGCCATTTTGGAGTACTTTTGCACATAGTTCTCTTCACATAGGTCCAAGAACATAAAGAAGAGTGTTCTTTGTACTTCTCTGATAATAAAGCGAGCCTCGAAAAACTACAGGTTTCTCGAAAGGTTTTCAATTTTGGTGGGAGCAGCCACTACAATTTTATGCAGGTTTTTTGATCCTAAAACATCATAATTGACAGACACTTGTAGGTGTTGTTGGCTAGTTTTTGGGCTGTGCATTCAGCCTTTTAGTTTTATTTTACTACATATATTGAGCACATACACATGATGTATGTTTTTGTGGATACCGCTTATGTACACCCATGTGGTCATTGATATAGCAGTTACGTTTTTTGCATAAACCCTTTTACGTTTGATAAAGAGGGTTGTGGTGAGGTTTTCTTAACTAGGAGACACGTAGATGTCAGGGTCTCTTTGTTCATGAAGGTGGAAGACTTACCCAGCCTTGCCATAGGAGATGTATGATGGTTGTTCATAGGTTCGCGATAAGCCTACTTGGCTTCTATTGGGTAATTGATTATATGCAGTAGAGTCAATGATTCACTATGTAGGTAAACATGTCAATACTTGCAGTTTTATGATGAGTTAGATGAAATGGCCAGGTCTACCATTCGCTTGCACCTGGCAGATAATGTTTACTTTACAGTATTAGACTGTGAAAGTGCAGAGGAGCTTTGGAAGAAGTTATGCAATACTTATGAAAAAGAGAGGGCATCAAATAAAGTGTATTTGATGAGAAAACTATATGACCTTTTTATGAAGAACACAGATACTGTTGCTACTCATCTAAAGGAGTTTAATGCTATATTCTCCCAATTACAGGCTCAAAAAATGGATATGGATAATGAAATGAAAGTAGTATTATTGTTATGCACCTTGCCATCATCATGGGATACGTTTTGCACAACTATTAGCAATAGTGCACCTGGTGGTAAAGTCGTCTATGATGACATATGTGGAGCACTCTTGAGTGAGGAGATTCGTAGAAAATCTATGGTTGGCACTCAGAGTGGAGATGCGTATAATGTTCGTGATTCTTACCGAGGAAAGAATCAGCAACATGGCAAGAGCAAGAACAAGGGAAAGAATGGTAAACGAATAAGAGTAGAAGTAAATCAAGGAAGAGGGATATCAAATGCCATCATTGCCATAAGAAAGGAAACATGAAGAAAGACTGTTATGCATTAAAAGATGCTAAAAGTAAAGGACAGAATGTTGATGGGCATGTTAAACAATTACCTACGCCATCTACTTCGACTGTGAAGATTGAAGCAATTAATGCTATTTTTGATGATGTTGATGTGTTGACACTTGATAGTACTGTGCCAACTGAGGATCTTATGGCTGATTCTCTTTCCCACACATGGCTACTAGATTCTGATGCTTCTTTCCATGTGATGCCACACAGAGAATGGTTCTCTAATTATGCAACAAAGTCTCTTGGTACCGTGAGACTTTGTGACTCTTACGAGTGTGACATTGTGGGAATTGGAGATGTGGTTGTGCAGTTCATTGATGGTTCAAAATTTACTATGCATAATGTATGCCATGTACCTCAGTTATCATGCAGTTTGATGTCAGTTGTTCAACTTGATGACCTTGGTTACATGCTTAGTCTTTTTGTATATCAAAGGGCAATATGGTTATTGCAAAAGGAAGCAAAGTTGGCTCACTTTATCCTTTATTTGTATCATAGAATGAACACTTGTTAGCTGTTACCGAACAACCTATGGTCTGTATTTGGCATGGTCATTTGGGTCATATACCTCATAGTGGAATGGAAAATCTTTCTCGTTCTGGCTACTTACCTGTGTTATCTTTCTTTTATTTTTCATTTTGTGAGCATTGTCAATATGGAAAGCAAACCAGAAATGTGCATAAAATGCACATTGACTCTTCAATGCAACCTTTGGATCTCATTCATATAGATGTGTGTGGTCCTATGCCCACTAGATCCTTAGGTGGTTCTCTTTACTTTGTCACTTTCATAGATGATGCTACTATAAAAGTTTGGGTATATCTTATCAAATCGAAGGATGAGGTATTCCTTACTTTCAGAAAATGGCTTGATTTAGTTGAGAGTGAAAAAGGAACTAAGCTTAAGGCTTTATGTTCAGATAATGGGGCTGAGTATACCTCACATGAATTCAACCTTTTCTGTCAGTCTAGAGGGATTCGTAGAGATTTCATAGCTCCTTATACCCCAGTACAAAATGGTGTAGCTGAATGGATGAATAGAACTATTCAAGATAGAGTACTTTCTATGTTACATCATGCAAACTTCTCGCAAGGCTTTTGAGCAAAAGCAATATTGACTGGAGTTCATGTGATTAAGCTTTCACCTAGTACTGCCAAAGGTCTGAAAGTGGCACAAGAGTTATGGACAGGGAAGCCACCATATTATGATCATCTTCGAGTTTTTGGGTGTGAAGCATATGTTCATGTACCCAAGAATCTTAGAAAAAATTTGGACCATAAGTTAAAGAAATTTGTTTTTCTTGGATATGGTCAAGAAGGACAATTTGGATATCACTGATGGGATCCTAAAACATGGTCATTGTACAAAAGTAGTGATATCATTTTCAATGAGTCTAAGATGCATAAACAGCCAATTCAGGAGGTTGAAGTGAGAAGAGTGGTGTTTGAGGATACTAGTCCTCCAGTTAGCATGCATAAAAATGTTGCACATAGGGACGTTCAAGAGAATGCCCGATCAGATCAGTCTATACATGTTCCTATTCAACAACCATTGAGACGCTCTGCACATGTCTCACATCCACTTGATAGATATGTTATAGGCTTAGATTTTGTTATGCTAACAGATGTTGGTGAGCCTTCTTGCTACAAAGAGGCTATGCAGATAGAAGATCATGTAAAGTGGGAGCATGCCATAAAGAGAGACTTGAATTCTATTCACAAGAATGGTACTTGGGATTTAGTACCTTTGCCAAAGGGTAGGAAAGCTTTACCATGTAAATGGATATATACGCTGAAATTCACATGAGATAGTGCTTCTCCAAAGTATAAAGCACAACCTTTGCAAAGGGTTTTAAGCAACAACATGGTGTTGATTTCGAGGAAATCTTATCTCCAGTGGTCAAGATGACTACCTTGTGCATGTTGCTTGGATTCATTGCAATGGAGGACTTAGAGCTAGCCCAAATGGATGTGAACACTACTTTCTTGCATGGAAATCTTATAGATGAGATCTATATGGAACAACCAAAAGGTTATGTAGTTCCTGGCAAGAAAAGTCTAGTTTGTAAGTTCAAGAAGAGATTGTATGGACTTAAATAGCCCCCTAGACAATGGTACCAAAATTTTGATGCTTTTATGAAATCTCAAGGCTATTCTTGAAGCAATGAGGATCATTGTCTCCACACAAAGAGATGCTTAGATGATAGCTTGATATGACTGATGCTTTATGTCGATGATAGGATGATTGCTGGGAGGTCCTCTTATGACTTGTCAATTCTAAAAAAGAAGTTGAGTCGAAAATTTGATATGAAGGATTTGGGGATGCCAAACATATTCTTGGCATGCACATTAATCGTGATAGGAGTAAAATATGCATATACTTGTCTCAAAGTGAGTACATATCCAAAGTACTTCACAGGTTCAATATGCAGGGTGGAAAGTCATTGAGTACACCTTTACCCACATATGTGAAATTGAGCAAGGATGATTGCCCCAAATTAGATGATGAAAAGGAATTCATCAGTAGTCTGTTGTTGGTAGTCTCATGTATGCTACGGTAACTACGAGACCAGACATTGCATTTGCAATGGGAGTTGTGAGCATATATATGTCTAATCCTGGCAAGAAACATTGGGAAGTGGTCAAGATGATTTTGAGATATCTAAGTGGCACTAAGGACAAGTGTCTATGCTTAGGTAGAGGGAAAGCATCCATTATTGGTTACACAAATTCTGACTATGCTGGTTGTGTAGACAATCGTAAGTGTACATCAAGGTACATTTTTCATTTTGCTAGAGGTGCTATCTCTTGGAGATCTCATCTTGAAGAATGTACAATTGTTTCCACCATGGAAGCATAGTATGTTGTAGCAAGTGAGGCATGTAAGGAAGCATTGTGGCTTTCTCGCCTTACTTGTGATATGGCTTTACCTCAGCATGTACCTCATTTGCTCGGTGACAGTCAGAGTGCCATTAATTTGGCGAAGAATCTGGTCTATGATGCAAAGACCAAGCACATTGAGGTGAGGTATCACTTCATTGGAGATTGCTTAGCCACTGAGTGCATTATTCTTGAGAAGGTTCACACTCAAGATAATGTTGTAGATGCTTTGACTAAAGCTCTACCACAGGATAGCTTTCGACATTGTTGTCACTTGATGGGGGTTACTTGATTTATGATCTTACATAGTCACTTGTATACTGTGTAACATGCCCATCAGGTGGGAGGTATAGTTTGTATACTTACACTCAGGTATTCTTTAACATTCTTTATGTTTCTCCCATAGTTAATTTGGCCATATTGGCCTTTAGTGGGAGATTGTTACCACTAGTGTCCATGTGAAAGGCAAAATGGCCACCAGACACTTCTTTGTATATGTTCTTTAATAAAACATATAGTGGCTTGGTCAGTCACAGACTATAAGTTCGACTGCATTTGTAACACCTAAGAAGTCTGCGTTTGTGCTCCCTGTGTACTATCTTTTTGTGTATTCTGTAGCCTCTGTGCGGAGTACCATGTGCGGCCCTAGGAGCTCAGTTTTCTACTCCGAGGATATCGTCGTGGAGCTCTTAAGAAGGAGAGCATATTGTGGTGCATCGCCATCAAAATACTTCAGATATGTTCAATACTCCACCTTCAAGTGACCACAAATATCCATGGTGCTCTCATTGAGAGAGTCCGAACATTTGTGGAACCCTAACTTCTAAGTTAGATGAGGTCTATGTGCGATCATTGATGGTAATATATGACCTTTGTGAGCCTAGCCATTAGGTTAGGTAGGGCATAAACTTCAAGGCCATTGGGTTGCCATTCAAGGCAAAAATAAAACCCTTGTGGTGCTGTGTGGTTTCCCCATAGATCCTTAATGGGGGAAGTGCAGAGGGGGGCTTGCCCCCTTCTATGGGGTCTGGAGGGCCTATCCCCCCATCTCGTAGAGCCAAGATGGTAGGACTTCTAGTCATGGAGATATTGTCAGATTGTATATTTTGCCAAATATTTTGTATCTCCCGACTACGTTTGTCTATATCAAATCCCCTTATAAAAGCTATATAAGCATGGGTTAAAAGGAGATTTACATAGCATTGCACACTAGTAAGCCCTTCATTTAGAGTCTGTCTAGATTGCCATCTAAGCTCCAGATTGGGAGTGCACGGGTGGACCACACCGTCGTTGTAACTACATTACGCTTGGTAATGTGAGAATTTGAGTTATCTATCTCTCAGTCTATGTCTATCGTTGCCTACATTTTTCTCTCAAATCTGTCCATTGGTCTATTCTGTTGTGCTGTTATTTTCTTATAGATGGATTTGCATAGGCCACAAGGATAATCTAGGTAAAAGCTATTACTTGTGAGTGCACTCAAGGTTAATGAGACCTAGAGTGATACGAGGGAAAGTCTATCATATTAGTTCTAGATGGCTTTGGAGCCATTTTCTTGTGGGACTTGGTTCTATGTTTTAAAGGATTATATGATTTATGATTTCTACTATGTATGGTCAAGTCTATATAGCTTGGCTGTTTACACTTATCTTTGATGTTGTCACTCCATCAAGGATGCATCATGTTTTATGGACAAAGGTCACTTAGATGCTGTTGTTTTTATGGGAGTTATAATTTGAAAGTTAAGGTGTGTTTGATGGACTTAATAGACATTTATAGGATAATTTTTTGATTTTTTCTTCAACTTCCCAAGAGTTTTTTTAAGGGGAAGGATATGCAAAAACAACACGTGTAGATGACTATGTACATTGTATTGTGCATAGGGGCGAACGGGAGCAACTATTAGAGAATCCTTTTCATATGTCTTCCAATGGCATTGGGCAAAATGAAATTAAGAGGAAGAAATTGTTCCATTGTGCTAAGGTGTTGGACCTTAGACCATGGATGTGTGATGAGGAACCTTCACATCATATACCACTCCTTTAGTAGTGGTGGTAGGAGGGAAAGGATGGCGGAGATATTTCTCAACCAACTTGTAATGTTATATATATGGTTGTGCGGTTGGACAAAAGGCCACATTCATCAAGTGTGTTTCTCAATTTTCTATTGTTCTTGGAATGCAAGCTTTGTTGTGGAGAGTTGAATATATATGGATTTGTTTGAAATAGAGAAACAAGTCCTATGAAGTGGAGAGACCCTCTTCTCATTTGTACTCAACGAAATAGAGAAACAAGTCCTATGAAGTGGAGAGATCCTCTTCTCATTTGTACTCAACCACTGAGCATGGTATGACAAATATCCGTCGAGATCTTTGAACGAATCATTTGGTGAAGGATTGGATGTTTGGCACTTGTAACTTATTACTTCGACTACTTTTGTGTCCAATTTGCATGGCGGCACTTTGTCCCTTTGGGGTGGTGATTGGAAGAAGATTGGGACCACTTTATTTTTTCCCAATATTTTCTTAGGCAAAGTTTGAGTACTTTGCTACCCACAAAAACTAAATTGGCTATTTGTTTCTTCACAAGTTTGGAGAATGCATGCACTTTCTAATCCTTTGCCATTTTTGTCTTACTATATTGCACGGAATTTGTTGTTTTGTGCTTTACTAACCACAATCTCAAACGCATAAGTTATGGATTTTTTTATTTTGACCAAAGCTGATAGTCTTATGAGTATTGTCATACCAAGTTTTTCATAAGATCTATTTAATTGTAACCTTGAACATTAGATGAATAAGTCCTATGCATGTTCATAATGTGATATTTTATGTGGGATCCTCATCCCCTCCATGTGAATAAATGATATATTTGTTAACGGAAGTTGAATCTTGTACTTTACTCTTCTTCTCGATAGATTAAATTAATGAGAAAGTACAATAGTGAAGGGCATAACACCGATGAGACACCCCGAATACTACACAACTAGGGGTTAAATGCCTAGCACCTACTAGGAATGAACAAAGTTTGAATGCCCACTAAAGTTAAAGACTCGATAGGGATGGCCCTAAGGTCGGATGAGGAAATTACTTTCAATGAGACATTTGAAAGCCCACTGGTCCCCGTAGGAAGTTGATTTTCACTTTTCACTTATACATATGGATGAGGAGTGCCTTGCCAAAGTATGCATGGAGATTGAACCCACACCCTCTCTAAGGGAGAGAAAGGACTCAACCCATTGAACTAAATATCTTATTTTATTTTTAATTTATCTTCGTGTCTCTCATTAAAAAACATTACACCAACCTTAGATAAAGATTGAATCACATTCTACAACTTTGCTCCACATATGCATCTAAATCATACTTTGAAGAGTTCCACTCTTTTGTGTG